>OV651815.1:13376613-13456613 GCA_927349885.1 Psylliodes chrysocephalus
CAAAAAATATACAAAAACGAGAAAAATAAAAAACCTTACTAATTTATCTAACCTGTGCGACCTAAAGCAACTTAATTTTAACTAATTGCTCTCGCACAGGTAAGGTAATTTAGTTTTCTTTTTACAAAAGCTTAACTAAACTACCAAAGTTGTGCAGCCTGGAGCCATCGCGGTATTCCTTAAAAAAAAATATATAAAAAATAAGAAAAATAAAAAAAACTTAACTAATCTACTTAATCTGTGCTCTAAAATTAGATAAGTTAGTTTAAGTTTCTTTTTAATTATAAAATAAATAAATTAATTTATCTAACCTGTGCGCCTGGAGCCTTCGAGGGTTGTTTCGCAAAAAAATATACAAAAAAGAGAAAAAACTTAACTAAGTTACCTAACCTGTGTGGCCTGAAGCAATTTATTTTTAACTGAATGCACTCGCACAGGTTAGGTAATTTAGTTAGTTTTTTTAAACTTAACTAAATTATAAAAAAATGAGAAAAACAAAAAATTTACTAATTTACCTAACCTGTGCTATTTAATTTTAACTTATTGCTCTTGCACAAGTTAGCTTAGTTAGTTATAATATTTATGTTTTTAATTTTTTGTACATTTGTTTTTGTGAAACAACCAGCGATAACTCTAGGCCGCACAGGTTAGGTAAATTAGTTGTTTTTATTTTTTCTAATTTTATGTATATTTGGTTTTTTGATCAATTGTTTTTTTATCTAATATATTTTCGATCAATTTTCTTTTCGATCATTTTTCTTTTCCATTATTTTTCTTTTCTATCAATTGTTACTCGATTAATTGTTATTCGATAAAATGTTTTTTCGGTCAAGTACATTCTATTAAATGTTTTTGTGCCACCCGTTCTGCTATCTCCAAAATGTTAAATATTAAATTATTCGTTGCTTAAAACTTTTAAACTTTCCACTGGTTAGCTAGAACATATTTTTACAGAACCAGAACAGATCAAATATAACGTTTTCTACTGGAGCAGAACACACCGAAGTGTTTTAAAACAAAAAGCTTGATTCCAGGCTTGGCTTGTTTACCAAGCTTTATCAAGCTTTATCAAGCTTTTAAGCTTTTTCCCTCACCTTGCCGATCACGTGTTAAGTCTACTAACCGTTCTCTTTGCCGCCCTTTGTTTTAATGTTGAATTCAGTCACTGCTAGCCTTTCGAAACAAGTACAATATATCAGATATCGAGGAATCCTTTCAAGACAGCGGATCTGAATATGTGGTAGAGGAAGTAGAAAAATTTTCTTCTAGCAGTCCTCGCAAAGAACATATTCGAATTAAGTCCCGAAAAACAATTAAAACATAAAGGTCTAATTTTTTTATAATTAGTCAAGAACAGAGCAAAACAGACAAAACAGCAGTATGCACTTTGTGTACAAGAAAATCAACAATAATTAAAATGCTAAATGGGGCATCTAAGTTTTTCCGCAGGAGAAAAAATTTAATCCAAATCTAAATAGTGCTCTCTGTTATAAGTTTGTACTGATACAGAAATATAATTAGAAATAAATAAAGATCGATAGTGATAAGATTTTATGCCTAAATTACCTCTTCTTTTTATGAGTCTCTTTCTATTCAATTCTAAGAATTTCTTTATAGTGTTAGAAGTTAAAAGAATTAACTTCAAAATTATTGTTCTTAAATGATTTAGCACCCTGAATACTATAACACCCTGTATAGCCACTTCATAAAACACGCGTTAACATGGTTTTATAACGTTTTATTAAATATCTCGTAAACAATGTTTGAAATGTAATTAATTAAGGAACAAAATAAAGAATGTCTTTAAAGGGCATAAGGCCTATCACTTCATCGCGTTCGGCTGGTCCTGGTCCTGGACACTGCAACCGGCAGACGTGGTATCGTCGACCCAGTGGCGGCGATATCCTAATTCGCTGACTCTAATAATAGAATATTATATGAATTATCTAGTAGTTACTTTAAATAAATTTTGTAGATTATTATAAACAGTTAATGTAAATAATTCCTTCAAAAGCTTGAAAACTTTAAAAAGCTTAAAAGCTTGGCTTGAAAAAGCTGGGTAGTTCAAGCTTTTTTAAAAAAAGCTTGACTTGGCTTGAAAAAAAATGTTAGACTTGGCTTGGTATTTTTAAAGGCTTGGCTTTATTTCAAGCCAAGCTTTTAAAAAACAAGCCAAGCTTTTAAAAAACAAGCCAAGCCTGTGAATCTCTGCGTACCCAGTATATTTGTGTCCTACCGAAAGCGCTTTGCATTTATTAATTAAAAAGTTTTGCACGAAATACAAGTCTTTCCTTTTGAATCTAAACTACGTGCACACAGCTGTCAACCTTTTTTGGTTATTTTAATGTTAAAATAGTCTAATTTATGGCAAATAGGGGGTACCCTACCACTATTAAATTGGTTTTTATTAAAATTTACGATTTATTTGTAAATATACACGAATATCTTGTGGAATGCTATTATTTATGGTTTCTGTAGATGAATCACTAATTTTTAATTATATTTAATAATAATAGCGTTTATTGCCCAACAGTATAAACCATTTACAGAGCAAATACATAAACTTAAGAATAAAAGTTAAATTAAATTTAAATATCAGTACAGCACTACAGATTAGTACATTAAATATTGCAAAAAAAATTGCCTTATTCAAACTATTTAGTTAAGAATTTAAATATAGAATAAAATAAACTCTCAATTATTATTAGCAAAATAATGTTATATCTACTAAAAACCAAAAAAGTAAAAAAACAAAAAAAAAATAAACTAAAAGTTTTGTTTTTTAGTTCACATAAAATTTATTGAAGATTTTTGAATTAAATTTGTTAAACGATAGAGTAAAGTTGCCTAATGTGGAATAGGTTCCTAAAGTGGAATACGCTGTTATACGGTGATCTATAGGCGCCATCTACTTACAAGCCAGTGCATCAAACGCCCCACCTAAAATGTTTTCGTACGTGGAAGACTTTGATATGGATAGCGTCAGTGGTTCGACGGAAGCGAAGCAAATATAGTTTCAAGCCCAGTAGACATTTTTGTACCAATAAATAAAAGGTGTGTTATCTCCGTTGGTATTAATATTAAAGGTGATATTTTGTGGAGTTAAAGTACATAGTTTGTAGTTTTATAATATGCTTAATATTTAATGCAACTAACCATTTTAGTTTCGATTATGTTGATATGAAATAAAATAATAAAAGTCTCCTTAAGTGGAATAGGAGAGGTGCCCTAAAGTGGAATATTCCACAATAGGAAACTATAACTAAAATTAAGCATATTTGCATTTGTTTCAGGAAAAATGCCAAAAAAGAACATTAAAGAGCACAAATGGAAGGAAGAAGATATGCAAAATGCAGTAGAAGCAGTACGAACTCATACAATGGGATATTTAAGAGCTGCCAAACACTACAAAGTTCCCCGTGCCACATTATTTAGATATTGTAAAAGCGACAAAAATATTATCGATATCAAGAAGGAAACCTTAGGAAGAAACCCTATTTTATCGAAAGAATTGGAAACCAAGCTGGTGGACTACATTCTTAAGATGGAAAGAAACTTTTTTGGATTGGCTAGGAGAGATCTACGTTCTCTTGCATTTCAATTGGCGAGACGTAATAATATTCCGCATAAGTTTTCATTGCTTCAGGAATCTGCAGGAAAAAAATGGCTCAAAGGATTTCTGAAAAGACACAAAGATAAAATTAGCATAAGAAGACCAACAGGAACATCGGTTGTAAGGGCTGCCGGATTTAATAAACAAAGTGTGAACGAATTCTTTGACTTGCTTGAACATGTCATGGAAGAAAAGAATTTTGCTCCTAGGCAGATTTTCAATGTGGATGAATGCCCCCAAATTTTAGCAATGAAAGGCAAACGTCAAATTGGAGCTATTACTTCCGCAGAACGGGGATCTCTAATAACCATTTCCATGTGTATGAGCGCAGATGGAACATTTGTTCCACCAATGATTATATTCCCTCGTAAGAATTGCAATGAACAACTCAAAAAGGGTGCTCCACCTGGAACTTTATTTAAATTTCATCCATCAGGGTGGATACAAATGGATCTATTCACAGCTTGGTTCGAGCACTTTATCGAATATGTTCATCCATCTGAAACCAACCCTATTCTTTTACTTTTAGACGGACACAACACACATACAAGAAACCTTGATGTTATAATAAAGGCTAAAGAAAATTTTGTAACAATTCTTTCCTTGCCGCCACACACCTCCCACAAAATTCAGCCTCTAGATAAAACTGTAATGGGAGCATTAAAAGCATTTTACAATGAAGAAATAAGGATTTTTTTAAGGAATAATCAACGTCCAATATCCCACTTTGATGTTTGCGAACTGTTTGGGCAAGCCTATTTAAAGACGCAATCGGCGGAGCGAGCCGTCAAAGGGTTCGCAACTACAGGAATTTATCCTACTAGGAGAAACATTTTCAGCGAAGTGGACTTTCTAACCGTTGAACAAGAGGTTTGTAATGTTGGTCCAGTAGCCAATAATCTCACCCCACAGCCAAGAATGATTGCCGCAGAAGAAGAAAAGGAAAATCGAAATCCAAGTGTAGAAGCTGTTGGTCCAGAAGATATTTCACCAATACCGACCGTAAAGAAAAAAGTAGGCACTAGAGGCCGAAAACCCGGAAAAGCCAAAATAATAACTACTACGCCAAATAAGGAAGACCTAGAGAAATCGGTTCAAATGAAAGACACAAACGCAGCGACTCAAAAAAAGGACATAGTAAAAAAAATGTATTTTCCGAAAATCCATCTTGTAGTTCATCTCAAGAAGGTAGACGTAATACGAAGAAAACACTAACTAAACGTCAAAAGAGAGATGTGTCTTCATCAAGTGCTGAATCTGATGCATCGATCATTTCCATGCAGAATTCTTCAGATGACGAAGAAGATTTTGCAAAACAGGAAAATAATCCTAACCAAGATGCACATTGCATTTTTTGTGAAGATAAGTTTTCAGATAATAATCAAGCAGAAATTTGGGTAATGTGCATGCTATGTAACTGTTGGGCACATGAAGAGTGTGCAGGACCCGAAAAAGAACCCTACGTTTGCGACTTTTGCCGTTAGTTTAAATTTTTTTTAATTCTTTGTGCTAATATATTTGTATCTTTATTGTTTAAATAAACTTCTTTCTCAAAAAACAAAGTTTTTTCAATCAACATTTTATAACGAATGCTATTTTTCGCTTGGAACATAGGTATTCCACATTAGGAACCCATTTTTGAAGATCTAAAAAAAGGCTCATTTTATATTCTTATTTTTTTTATGATTTTTTTGGGAGATTTATATTTTTGTGACATGAACTATACAGGGTGATTCACATAAGAACTGACATAGAGCAGGGGCATATAGGGGGTCCCAAAATATGGCAATTTAACGCAACTTACCTCTATACCAAGTTGCTTCCCTAAGGAGTTATAGGCTTTGAAAGTGAAGTTATAAATTTTGAAAAAAATCAATATCTCCGTTATTCTTGAACTTAAAGCAACCAAATTTGGTACACTTTGTGGATGTATTTAGGGCGTTACTTGACAGTAACTAGAGTTTAATTGAAATTTGTAAAGGGGGTATACTGGGTGGCGCACCATTAATATTCAACAGAATTTTGTTAACCCTTGATGGATTTTAAAAATCTTTGCTTTGTTTTGTGGGCAATTCAATTCTTAAACTTTTCTTACTCTAGTAATTTTTCGAAAAACTCATCATTTTCATCAAAAACTCGAATAACTTAAAACGCGCGCTCTAGGTGTGTTATTTAAAATCATCGAAAATTCAAAAGTTGGCTATGAAAATAAACGTCAAACTTGACAATGAAGCAAGTAAGTTGTTCAATTAAGTAATTGTTGTTTGAGTGTTTTTAAAATGAACGGGAAGTTTTCTTTTAACGAGCAAGTTGACATGCTGTTAGTGCTAGGTTTTTGTGAAGGAAACTGTAGAAGAAGTGTAGAAGAATATAGTAGAAGATATCCTAACCGAATCATTCCCCATAGAGAAACATTTTCTAATGTTGAAAGAGGAGCTAGAGAAACGGGCAAGTTTCTCAATAATACTCGAGAACGTGCTGTCGCACTCAGGCCACAAGTTGAGGTAGCCATTTTAAATGCTATTCAAGATGATCCACATATTAGTACTAGGAATTTATCTCGACAAATTGGTATATCGCAGAGTTCTGTGCATCGAGTTATCCGTCACAATCTACTACACCCTTATCATGTACAAAAAGTCCAAGAACTTTTACCCGGAGATTTGGTTCAACGTGTCAATTTTTGTCAGTTTATTCTACACCAAGATAATAACTTCCAAAAGAAAATTCTTTTTACGGATGAGGCGACTTTCACTCGCAGAGGTATCACAAATCTCCATAACTATCATGAGTATTCTGACGTAAACCCACATGCAATAACTCCTCGGCATTTCCAACGTGAATTCAAAATTAATGTTTGGATGGGAATTATTGATCGATATTTAATTGGTCCTGTTGTTTTACCGAATCGGCTGAATGGTGAAAATTATTTAGAATTTCTACAAAACACCCTTCCGTATCTACTTGACGAGGTACCTTTACAACTAAGGTTGCAACATTGGTTTATGCACGATGGAGCACCGCCTCATTTTAGTATGAACGTAAGAAAATTTTTAAACCACCAGTATCCCAATAGATGGATAGGAAGAGGAAATAATTGCCCACAACGTTGGCCCCCAAGATCACCTGACCTGAACAAATGTGACTTCTTTCTGTGGGGAACGTTGAAAGAATTTGTGCATTCTTCGCCCGTTGCGTCTCAAGAAGAATTATGAAATCGCATTATTCATAAATGCACATCTATTAGGAATAATCAACAGTTATTAGATAGGGTGGATTTTAATTTTCGAAGAAGAATAAATTTATGCGTAAGAGAAAACGGCGATCATTTTGAACAATTTCTTTAATTTATCGATAAACAATTGTTTGTTCTGGTTGTTGTTTAAGTTTTTTGTGTTTATTTTGGTTAGTTGTTAATCCCAGTTTTTCACATTTCAGTATCTGTACTTACTTTAAGTTATTTTGTTACGTATCTAAATAATAATTTGCCAGCCAATTCCTACTGATCACATTAAATGACCTACTTTCTTGTTTGACGTTTATTTTCATAGCCAACTTTTGAATTTTCGCTGATTTTAAATAACACACCTAGAGCGCGCGTTTTAAGTTATTCGAGTTTTTGATGAAAATGATGAGTTTTTTCGAAAAATTACTAGAGTAAGAAAAGTTTAAAAATTGAATTGCCCACAAAACAAAGCAAAGATTTTTAAAATCCATCAAGGGTTAACAAAATTCTGTTGAATATTAATGGTGCGCCACCCAGTATACCCCCTTTACAAATTTCAATTAAACTCTAGTTACTGTCAAGTAACGCCCTAAATACATCCACAAAGTGTACCAAATTTGGTTGCTTTAAGTTCAAGAATAACGGAGATATTGATTTTTTTCAAAATTTATAACTTCACTTTCAAAGCCTATAACTCCTTAGGGAAGCAACTTGGTATAGAGGTAAGTTGCGTTAAATTGCCATATTTTGGGACCCCCTATATGCCCCTGCTCTATGTCGGTTCTTATGTGAATCACCCTGTATATCCCTAATACCCTTACCTATATCTATACAAAATATCTAAAAACAAAATTGAAGTTTATCATTTTTTTTTTAATTAAACGACTTTACTCTATATTATGCCTAGAAGTCAATCTAGGAACTTGAAAATTAATCTTATATAACAATTCAGAGCTATCAACTTTACTATTTAAGAGTTTATGTATGTATAAAACAGAACTCTGCATCCTACGTTTTTCTAAGGAAACAAAATCAAAATTATTTAATAGAATATCGTACGTAGTCCATACCTCTATTAGGATAAACTCCATCAATTTTAAATTGTAAAAATTTGAGAAACATCTTTTGCCTTCTCAATCAATGGCATGTACTGAAAATATATGGGACTTCGAATTAAAGATCCGTATTCTAATTTAGATCTAACCAAACTGATGTAGAGAGATGTTAAAGTCGAAATATTTCTAAAATTTCTACAGTTTCTCCAAATGAATCCATATGCACGGTAAGCTGAATTAACTATTTGGTTAATAAGATTATATTATTAAACGTTAATTGTCTATCAAAAATAATTCCAAGATCCCTGATATTTTCAGTATGTTCCAACGTTACATTGTTAATCAAATATGAGTAGTGTATAGTATTGGATTTGCGTGAAAAAATTATTACTTTACATTTATTAATATTCAAATATAATCTATTTTTGAGTCACCAATTTTCTAAATAAATCAGCTAATAATGTAATAAAGTAGAAATAAAAGCGTACAATTTGAAGTCATCAGCGAATATTAATTAGTTTGTATTAATTTCATCACACAGGTCATTAATAAATAATAAGAAAAAGCAAGGGACCTAAATTAGATCTCTGAGGAACTCCACTGGCTGCTATATAGATACTTGAGCAGAATCTGTTTAACAAATTGCTTCCTTTGGTAAGATCTAAATAATGAAAGGTACATATCATTGAAGCCTAAGCATTGTAGCTTTTTACCTGTGTCATGTTAGCTCCTAGCCAGCCAACTCCAAAACCAGCCGGAGCTCAAAGCGCCAGCGGTCGAAAACTATTCTTTTACGACAATAATTATTCGATCTAAATTTTAGTTTAAAGATTACTACACCTTCAGAATAATGTTAATTATTTTCATTAACCCTTATAGAATTATATTAAGGAATTAAAGGGATGAAATTTCAATATTTTTGGTGCTGCAAAAATTTTTTTCTTTAATTTTATCAAGCAAATCGATAGATAATAAAAAAACAAACATTTTTTCTTGATTCCATTTTGAATTCTATACATGAAATAAAGATTTTAGAGAGGGGTTAATATTTCATTATTTTTGGAGCTGGAAAAAATTTTGGTTTTTCTTTAATTTTATTACGCCAATCGATAGATAATACAAATACAAACAACTTTTCTTTATTCCATTTTGAATGCTATATATGAAATAAGGATTTTAGAGAGGGGTTGATATTTCATTATTTTTGAAGCTGGAAAAAATTTTGTTTTCTCTTTAATTTTATTACGCCAATAAATAGATAATACAAATACAAATATTTAGAAAAGTTGTTTGTATTTGTATTATCTATTTATTGGCGTAATAAAATTAAAGAAAAAAAAAATATTTTCCAGCTCCAAAAATAATGAAATATCAACCCCTCTCTAAAATCCTTATTTCATGTATAGCATTCAAAATGGTATTTAGAAAAGTTGTTTGTATTTGTATTATCTATTTATTGGCGTAATAAAATTAAAGAAAAAACAAAAATTTTTCCAGCTCCAAAAATAATGAAATATCAACACCCCTCTCTAAAATCCTTATTTCATATATAGCATTCAAAATTGAATAAAGAAAAGTTGTTTGTATTTGTATTATCTATTTATTGGCGTAATAAAACAAAAAAAAAACAAAATTTTTTCCAGCTCCAAAAAGAATGAAATATCAACCCCTCTCTAAAATCCTTATTTCATGTATAGCATTCAAAATGAAATAAAGAAAAGTTGTTTGTATTTGTATTATCTATTTATTGTCGTAATAAAATTAAAGAAAAAACAAAATTTTTTCCAGCTCCAAAAAGAATGAAATATCAACCCCTCTCTAAAATCTTATTTCATATATAGCATTCAAAATGGAATAAGGAAAAGTTGTTTGTATTTGTATTATCTATCGATTGGCGTAATAAAATAAAAAAAAAAACAAAATTTTTTCCAGCTCCAAAAAGAATGAAATATCAACCCCTCTCTAAAATCCTTATTTCATTTATAGCATTCAAAATGGAATAAAGAAAAGTTGTTTGTATTTGTATTATCTATTTATTGGCATAATAAAATTAAAGAAAAAACAAAATTTTTTCCAGCTCCAAAAAGAATGAAATATCAACCCCTCTCTAAAATCCTTATTTCATATATAGCATTCAAAATGGAAAAAAGAAAAGTTGTTTGTATTTGTATTATCTATCGATTGGCGTAATAAAATTAAAGAAAAAAC
This sequence comes from Psylliodes chrysocephalus, assembly GCA_927349885.1. Classification (NCBI taxonomy): domain Eukaryota; kingdom Metazoa; phylum Arthropoda; class Insecta; order Coleoptera; family Chrysomelidae; genus Psylliodes; species Psylliodes chrysocephalus. The sequence goes on from OV651815.1 coordinate 13,386,716, forward strand.
AAAATTTTTTCCAGCTCCAAAAAGAATGAAATATCAACCCCTCTCTAAAATCCTTATTTCATATATAGCATTCAAAATGGAATAAAGAAAAGTTGTTTGTATTTGTATTATCTATCGATTGGCGTAATAAAATTAAAGAAAAAACAAAATTTTTTCCAGCTCCAAAAAGAATGAAATATCAACCCCTCTCTAAAATCTTATTTCATATATAGCATTCAAAATGGAATAAGGAAAAGTTGTTTGTATTGGTATTATCTATCGATTGGCGTAATAAAATAAAAAAAAAAAACAAAATTTTTTCCAGCTCCAAAAAGAATGAAATATCAACCCCTCTCTAAAATCCTTATTTCATGTATAGCATTCAAAATGGAATAAAGAAAAGTTGTTTGTATTTGTATTATCTATTTATTGTCGTAATAAAATTAAAGAAAAAACAAAATTTTTTCCAGCTCCAAAAAGAATGAAATATCAACCCCTCTCTAAAATCCTTATTTCATGTATAGCATTCAAAATGGAATGAAGAAAAGTTGTTTGTATTTGTATTATCTATTTATTGTCGTAATAAAATTAAAGAAAAAACAAAATTTTTTCCAGCTCCAAAAATAATGAAATATCAACCCCTCTCTAAAATCCTTATTTTATATATAGCATTCAAAATTGAATAAAGAACAGTTGTTTGTATTTGTATTATCTATCGATTGGCGAAATAAAATTAAAGAAAAAACAAATTTTTTTCCAGCTCCAAAAATAATGAAATATCAACCCCTCTCTAAAATCTTTATTTCATTTATAGAATTCAAAATGGAATCAAGAAAAGTTGTTTTTATTTGTATTATCTATTTATTGGCGTAATAAAATTAAAGAAAAAATAATTTTTCCAGCTCCAAAAATAATGAAATATCAACCCCTCTCTAAAATCCTTATTTCATGTATAGCATTCAAAATGGAATAAAGAAAAGTTGTTTGTATTTGTATTATCTATTTATTGGCGTAATAAAATTAAAGAAAAAACAAAATTTTGTCCAGCTCCAAAAATAATGAAATATCAACCCCTCTCTAAATTGCTTATTTCATATATAGCATTCAAAATGGAATAAAGATAAGTTGTTTGTATTTGTATTATCTATTTATTGGCGTAATAAAATTAAAGAAAAAACTAAATTTTTTCCAGCTCCAAAAATAATGAAATATCAACCCCTCTCTAAAATCCTTATTTCATGTAAAGCATTCAAAATTAAATCAAGAAAAGTTGTTTGTATTTGTATTATCTATCGATTGGCGTAATAAAATTAAAGAAAAAACAAATTTTTTTTCAGCTCCAAAAATAATGAAATATCAACCCCTCTCTAAAATCTTTATTTCATGTATAGAATTCAAAATGGAATCAAGAAAAGTTGTTTGTATTTGTATTATCTATCGATTGGCGTAATAAAATTAAAGAAAAAACAAAATTTTTTCCAGCTCCAAAAAGAATGAAATATCAACCCCTCTCTAAAATCCTTATTTCATATATAGCATTCAAAATGGAATAAAGAAAAGTTGTTTGTATTTGTATTATCTATCAATTGGCGTAATAAAATTAAAAAAAAAAACAAAATTTTTTCCAGCTCCAAAAAGAATGAAATATCAACCCCTCTCTAAAATCCTTATTTCATGTATAGCATTCAAAATTAAATTAAGAAAAGTTGTTTGTATTTGTATTATCTATTTATTGAAGTAATAAAATTAAAGAAAAAACAAAAATTTTTACAGCTCCAAAAGTAATGAAATAACAACACCCCTCTCTAAAATCCTTATCTCATGTATAGCATTCAAAATGGTATAAAGAAAAGTTGTTTGTATTATCTATTTATTGGCGTAATAAAATTAAAGAAAAAACAAAATTTTTTCCAGCTCCAAAAAGAATGAAATATCAACCCCTCTCTAAAATCCTTATTTCATGTATAGTATTCAAAATGGAATAAAGAAAAGTTGTTTGTATTTGTATTATCTATTTATTGGCGTAATAAAATTAAAGAAAAAACTAAATTTTTTCCAGCTCCAAAAATAATGAAATATCAACCCCTCTCTAAAATCCTTATTTTATATATAGCATTCAAAATTGAATAAAGAACAGTTGTTTGTATTTGTAATATCTATCGATTGGCGAAATAAAATTAAAGAAAAAACAAATTTTTTCCAGCTCCAAAAATAATGAAATATCAACCCCTCTCTAAAATCTTTATTTCATATATAGAATTCAAAATGGAATCAAGAAAAGTTGTTTTTATTTGTATTATCTATCGATTGGCGTAATAAAATTAAAGAAAAACAAAATTTTTTCCAGCTCCAAAAATAATGAAATATCAACCCCTCTCTAAAATCCCTATTTCATGTATAGCATTCAAAATGGTATTTAGAAAAAATGTTTGTAATTGTATTATCTATTTATTGGAGTAATAAAATTAAAGAAAAAATAAAATTTTTTCCAGCTCCAAAAATAATGAAATATCAACCCCTCTCTAAAATCCTTATTTTATATATAGCATTCAAAATTGAATAAAGAACAGTTGTTTGTATTTGTATTATCTATCGATTGGCGAAATAAAATTAAAGAAAAAACAAATTTTTTTCCAGCTCCAAAAATAATGAAATATCAACCCCTCTCTAAAATCTTTATTTCATTTGTAGAATTCAAAATGGAATCAAGAAAAGTTGTTTTTATTTGTATTATCTATTTATTGGCGTAATAAAATTAAAGAAAAAATAATTTTTCCAGCTCCAAAAATAATGAAATATCAACCCCTCTCTAAAATCCTTATTTCATATATAGCATTCAAAATGGAATAAAGAAAAGTTGTTTGTATTTGTATTATCTATCGATTGGCGTAATAAAATTAAAGAAAAAACAAAATTTTTTCCAGCTCCAAAAAGAATGAAATATCAACCCCTCTCTAAAATCTTATTTCATATATAGCATTCAAAATGGAATAAGGAAAAGTTGTTTGTATTGGTATTATCTATCGATTGGCGTAATAAAATAAAAAAAAAAAACAAAATTTTTTCCAGCTCCAAAAAGAATGAAATATCAACCCCTCTCTAAAATCCTTATTTCATGTATAGCATTCAAAATGGAATAAAGAAAAGTTGTTTGTATTTGTATTATCTATTTATTGTCGTAATAAAATTAAAGAAAAAACAAAATTTTTTCCAGCTCCAAAAAGAATGAAATATCAACCCCTCTCTAAAATCCTTATTTCATGTATAGCATTCAAAATGGAATGAAGAAAAGTTGTTTGTATTTGTATTATCTATTTATTGGCGTAATAAAATTAAAGAAAAAACTAAATTTTTTCCAGCTCCAAAAATAATGAAATATCAACCCCTCTCTAAAATCCTTATTTTATATATAGCATTCAAAATTGAATAAAGAACAGTTGTTTGTATTTGTAATATCTATCGATTGGCGAAATAAAATTAAAGAAAAAACAAATTTTTTCCAGCTCCAAAAATAATGAAATATCAACCCCTCTCTAAAATCTTTATTTCATATATAGAATTCAAAATGGAATCAAGAAAAGTTGTTTTTATTTGTATTATCTATCGATTGGCGTAATAAAATTAAAGAAAAACAAAATTTTTTCCAGCTCCAAAAATAATGAAATATCAACCCCTCTCTAAAATCCCTATTTCATGTATAGCATTCAAAATGGTATTTAGAAAAAATGTTTGTAATTGTATTATCTATTTATTGGAGTAATAAAATTAAAGAAAAAATAAAATTTTTTCCAGCTCCAAAAATAATGAAATATCAACCCCTCTCTAAAATCCTTATTTTATATATAGCATTCAAAATTGAATAAAGAACAGTTGTTTGTATTTGTATTATCTATCGATTGGCGAAATAAAATTAAAGAAAAAACAAATTTTTTTCCAGCTCCAAAAATAATGAAATATCAACCCCTCTCTAAAATCTTTATTTCATTTGTAGAATTCAAAATGGAATCAAGAAAAGTTGTTTTTATTTGTATTATCTATTTATTGGCGTAATAAAATTAAAGAAAAAATAATTTTTCCAGCTCCAAAAATAATGAAATATCAACCCCTCTCTAAAATCCTTATTTCATATATAGCATTCAAAATGGAATAAAGAAAAGTTGTTTGTATTTGTATTATCTATCGATTGGCGTAATAAAATTAAAGAAAAAACAAAATTTTTTCCAGCTCCAAAAAGAATGAAATATCAACCCCTCTCTAAAATCCTTATTTCATGTATAGCATTCAAAATGGAATAAAGAAAAGTTGTTTGTATTTGTATTATCTATTTATTGTCGTAATAAAATTAAAGAAAAAACAAAATTTTTTCCAGCTCCAAAAAGAATGAAATATCAACCCCTCTCTAAAATCCTTATTTCATGTATAGCATTCAAAATGGAATGAAGAAAAGTTGTTTGTATTTGTATTATCTATTTATTGTCGTAATAAAATTAAAGAAAAAACAAAATTTTTTCCAGCTCCAAAAATAATGAAATATCAACCCCTCTCTAAAATCCTTATTTTATATATAGCATTCAAAATTGAATGAAGAACAGTTGTTTGTATTTGTATTATCTATCGATTGGCGAAATAAAATTAAAGAAAAAACAAATTTTTTTGCAGCTCCAAAAATAATGAAATATCAACCCCTCTCTAAAATCTTTATTTCATTTATAGAATTCAAAATGGAATCAAGAAAAGTTGTTTTTATTTGTATTATCTATTTATTGGCGTAATAAAATTAAAGAAAAAATAATTTTTCCAGCTCCAAAAATAATGAAATATCAACCCCTCTCTAAAATCCTTATTTCATATATAGCATTCAAAATGGAATAAAGAAAAGTTGTTTGTATTTGTATTATCTATCGATTGGCGTAATAAAATTAAAGAAAAAACAAAATTTTTTCCAGCTCCAAAAAGAATGAAATATCAACCCCTCTCTAAAATCTTATTTCATATATAGCATTCAAAATGGAATAAGGAAAAGTTGTTTGTATTGGTATTATCTATCGATTGGCGTAATAAAATAAAAAAAAAAAACAAAATTTTTTCCAGCTCCAAAAAGAATGAAATATCAACCCCTCTCTAAAATCCTTATTTCATGTATAGCATTCAAAATGGAATAAAGAAAAGTTGTTTGTATTTGTATTATCTATTTATTGTCGTAATAAAATTAAAGAAAAAACAAAATTTTTTCCAGCTCCAAAAAGAATGAAATATCAACCCCTCTCTAAAATCCTTATTTCATGTATAGCATTCAAAATGGAATGAAGAAAAGTTGTTTGTATTTGTATTATCTATTTATTGGCGTAATAAAATTAAAGAAAAAACTAAATTTTTTCCAGCTCCAAAAATAATGAAATATCAACCCCTCTCTAAAATCCTTATTTTATATATAGCATTCAAAATTGAATAAAGAACAGTTGTTTGTATTTGTAATATCTATCGATTGGCGAAATAAAATTAAAGAAAAAACAAATTTTTTCCAGCTCCAAAAATAATGAAATATCAACCCCTCTCTAAAATCTTTATTTCATATATAGAATTCAAAATGGAATCAAGAAAAGTTGTTTTTATTTGTATTATCTATCGATTGGCGTAATAAAATTAAAGAAAAACAAAATTTTTTCCAGCTCCAAAAATAATGAAATATCAACCCCTCTCTAAAATCCCTATTTCATGTATAGCATTCAAAATGGTATTTAGAAAAAATGTTTGTAATTGTATTATCTATTTATTGGAGTAATAAAATTAAAGAAAAAATAAAATTTTTTCCAGCTCCAAAAATAATGAAATATCAACCCCTCTCTAAAATCCTTATTTTATATATAGCATTCAAAATTGAATAAAGAACAGTTGTTTGTATTTGTATTATCTATCGATTGGCGAAATAAAATTAAAGAAAAAACAAATTTTTTTCCAGCTCCAAAAATAATGAAATATCAACCCCTCTCTAAAATCTTTATTTCATTTGTAGAATTCAAAATGGAATCAAGAAAAGTTGTTTTTATTTGTATTATCTATTTATTGGCGTAATAAAATTAAAGAAAAAATAATTTTTCCAGCTCCAAAAATAATGAAATATCAACCCCTCTCTAAAATCCTTATTTCATATATAGCATTCAAAATGGAATAAAGAAAAGTTGTTTGTATTTGTATTATCTATCGATTGGCGTAATAAAATTAAAGAAAAAACAAAATTTTTTCCAGCTCCAAAAAGAATGAAATATCAACCCCTCTCTAAAATCCTTATTTCATGTATAGCATTCAAAATGGAATAAAGAAAAGTTGTTTGTATTTGTATTATCTATTTATTGTCGTAATAAAATTAAAGAAAAAACAAAATTTTTTCCAGCTCCAAAAAGAATGAAATATCAACCCCTCTCTAAAATCCTTATTTCATGTATAGCATTCAAAATGGAATGAAGAAAAGTTGTTTGTATTTGTATTATCTATTTATTGTCGTAATAAAATTAAAGAAAAAACAAAATTTTTTCCAGCTCCAAAAATAATGAAATATCAACCCCTCTCTAAAATCCTTATTTTATATATAGCATTCAAAATTGAATGAAGAACAGTTGTTTGTATTTGTATTATCTATCGATTGGCGAAATAAAATTAAAGAAAAAACAAATTTTTTTGCAGCTCCAAAAATAATGAAATATCAACCCCTCTCTAAAATCTTTATTTCATTTATAGAATTCAAAATGGAATCAAGAAAAGTTGTTTTTATTTGTATTATCTATTTATTGGCGTAATAAAATTAAAGAAAAAATAATTTTTCCAGCTCCAAAAATAATGAAATATCAACCCCTCTCTAAAATCCTTATTTCATGTATAGCATTCAAAATGGAATAAAGAAAAGTTGTTTGTATTTGTATTATCTATTTATTGGCGTAATAAAATTAAAGAAAAAACAAAATTTTGTCCAGCTCCAAAAATAATGAAATATCAACCCCTCTCTAAATTGCTTATTTCATATATAGCATTCAAAATGGAATAAAGATAAGTTGTTTATATTTGTATTATCTATTTATTGGCGTAATAAAATTAAAGAAAAAACTAAATTTTTTCCAGCTCCAAAAATAATGAAATATCAACCCCTCTCTAAAATCCTTATTTCATGTAAAGCATTCAAAATTAAATCAAGAAAAGTTGTTTGTATTTGTATTATCTATCGATTGGCGTAATAAAATTAAAGAAAAAACAAATTTTTTTTCAGCTCCAAAAATAATGAAATATCAACCCCTCTCTAAAATCCCTATTTCATGTATAGCATTCAAAATGGTATTTAGAAAAAATGTTTGTAATTGTATTATCTATTTATTGGAGTAATAAAATTAAAGAAAAAATAAAATTTTTTCCAGCTCCAAAAATAATGAAATATCAACCCCTCTCTAAAATCCTTATTTTATATATAGCATTCAAAATTGAATAAAGAACAGTTGTTTGTATTTGTATTATCTATCGATTGGCGAAATAAAATTAAAGAAAAAACAAATTTTTTTCCAGCTCCAAAAATAATGAAATATCAACCCCTCTCTAAAATCTTTATTTCATTTGTAGAATTCAAAATGGAATCAAGAAAAGTTGTTTTTATTTGTATTATCTATTTATTGGCGTAATAAAATTAAAGAAAAAATAATTTTTCCAGCTCCAAAAATAATGAAATATCAACCCCTCTCTAAAATCCTTATTTCATGTATAGCATTCAAAATGGAATAAAGAAAAGTTGTTTTTATTTGTATTATCTATTTATTGGCGTAATAAAATTAAAGAAAAAATAATTTTTCCAGCTCCAAAAATAATGAAATATCAACCCCTCTCTAAAATCCTTATTTCATGTATAGTATTCAAAATGGAATAAAGAAAAGTTGTTTGTATTTGTATTATCTATTTATTGGCGTAATAAAATTAAAGAAAAAACTAAATTTTTTCCAGCTCCAAAAATAATGAAATATCAACCCCTCTCTAAAATCCTTATTTTATATATAGCATTCAAAATTGAATAAAGAACAGTTGTTTGTATTTGTAATATCTATCGATTGGCGAAATAAAATTAAAGAAAAAACAAATTTTTTCCAGCTCCAAAAATAATGAAATATCAACCCCTCTCTAAAATCTTTATTTCATATATAGAATTCAAAATGGAATCAAGAAAAGTTGTTTTTATTTGTATTATCTATCGATTGGCGTAATAAAATTAAAGAAAAACAAAATTTTTTCCAGCTCCAAAAATAATGAAATATCAACCCCTCTCTAAAATCCCTATTTCATGTATAGCATTCAAAATGGTATTTAGAAAAAATGTTTGTAATTGTATTATCTATTTATTGGAGTAATAAAATTAAAGAAAAAATAAAATTTTTTCCAGCTCCAAAAATAATGAAATATCAACCCCTCTCTAAAATCCTTATTTTATATATAGCATTCAAAATTGAATAAAGAACAGTTGTTTGTATTTGTATTATCTATCGATTGGCGAAATAAAACTAAAGAAAAAACAAATTTTTTTCCAGCTCCAAAAATAATGAAATATCAACCCCTCTCTAAAATCTTTATTTCATTTGTAGAATTCAAAATGGAATCAAGAAAAGTTGTTTTTATTTGTATTATCTATTTATTGGCGTAATAAAATTAAAGAAAAAATAATTTTTCCAGCTCCAAAAATAATGAAATATCAACCCCTCTCTAAAATCCTTATTTCATGTATAGCATTCAAAATGGAATAAAGAAAAGTTGTTTTTATTTGTATTATCTATTTATTGGCGTAATAAAATTAAAGAAAAAATAATTTTTCCAGCTCCAAAAATAATGAAATATCAACCCCTCTCTAAAATCCTTATTTCATGTATAGCATTCAAAATGGAATAAAGAAAAGTTGTTTGTATTTGTATTATCTATTTATTGGCGTAATAAAATTAAAGAAAAAACAAAAATTTTTCCAGCTCCAAAAAGAATGAAATATCAACCCCTCTCTAAAATCCTTATTTCATGTATAGTATTCAAAATGGAATAAAGAAAAGTTGTTTGTATTTGTATTATCTATTTATTGGCGTAATAAAATTAAAGAAAAAACTAAATTTTTTCCAGCTCCAAAAAGAATGAAATATCAACCCCTCTCTAAAATCCTTATTTTATATATAGCATTCAAAATTGAATAAAGAACAGTTGTTTGTATTTGTATTATCTATCGATTGGCGAAATAAAATTAAAGAAAAAACAAATTTTTTTCCAGCTCCAAAAATAATGAAATATCAACCCCTCTCTAAAATCTTTATTTCATTTATAGAATTCAAAATGGAATCAAGAAAAGTTGTTTTTATTTGTATTATCTATTTATTGGCGTAATAAAATTAAAGAAAAAATAATTTTTCCAGCTCCAAAAATAATGAAATATCAACCCCTCTCTAAAATGCTTATTTCATATATAGCATTCAAAATGGAATAAAGAAAAGTTGTTTGTATTTGTATTATCTATTTATTGGCGTAATAAAATTAAAGAAAAAACAAAATTTTGTCCAGCTCCAAAAATAATGAAATATCAACCCCTCTCTAAAATGCTTATTTCATATATAGCATTCAAAATGGAATAAAGAAAAGTTGTTTGTATTTGTATTATCTATTTATTGGCGTAATAAAATTAAAGAAAAAACTAAATTTTTTCCAGCTCCAAAAATAATGAAATATCAACCCCTCTCTAAAATCCTTATTTCATGTAAAGCATTCAAAATTAAATCAAGAAAAGTTGTTTGTATTTGTATTATCTATCGATTGGCGTAATAAAATTAAAGAAAAAACAAATTTTTTTTCAGCTCCAAAAATAATGAAATATCAACCCCTCTCTAAAATCTTTATTTCATGTATAGAATTCAAAATGGAATCAAGAAAAGTTGTTTGTATTTGTATTATCTATCGATTGGCGTAATAAAATTAAAGAAAAAACAAAATTTTTTCCAGCTCCAAAAAGAATGAAATATCAACCCCTCTCTAAAATCCTTATTTCATATATAGCATTCAAAATGGAATAAAGAAAAGTTGTTTGTATTTGTATTATCTATCAATTGGCGTAATAAAATTAAAAAAAAAACAAAATTTTTTCCAGCTCCAAAAAGAATGAAATATCAACCCCTCTCTAAAATCCTTATTTCATGTATAGCATTCAAAATTGAATTAAGAAAAGTTGTTTGTATTTGTATTATCTATTTATTGGAGTAATAAAATTAAAGAAAAAACAAAAATTTTTACAGCTCCAAAAATAATGAAATAACAACACCCCTCTCTAAAATCCTTATCTCATGTATAGCATTCAAAATGGTATAAAGAAAAGTTGTTTGTATTATCTATTTATTGGCGTAATAAAATTAAAGAAAAAACAAAATTTTTTCCAGCTCCAAAAAGAATGAAATATCAACCCCTCTCTAAAATCCTTATTTCATGTATAGTATTCAAAATGGAATAAAGAAAAGTTGTTTGTATTTGTATTATCTATTTATTGGCGTAATAAAATTAAAGAAAAAACTAAATTTTTTCCAGCTCCAAAAATAATGAAATATCAACCCCTCTCTAAAATCCTTATTTTATATATAGCATTCAAAATTGAATAAAGAACAGTGGTTTGTATTTGTAATATCTATCGATTGGCGAAATAAAATTAAAGAAAAAACAAATTTTTTTCCAGCTCCAAAAATAATGAAATATCAACCCCTCTCTAAAATCTTTATTTCATATATAGAATTCAAAATGGAATCAAGAAAAGTTGTTTTTATTTGTATTATCTATCGATTGGCGTAATAAAATTAAAGAAAAAACAAAATTTTTTCCAGCTCCAAAAATAATGAAATATCAACCCCTCTCTAAAATCCTTATTTCATGTATAGCATTCAAAATGGTATTTAGAAAAAATGTTTGTAATTGTATTATCTATTTATTGGAGTAATAAAATTAAAGAAAAAATAAAATTTTTTCCAGCTCCAAAAATAATGAAATATCAACCCCTCTCTAAAATCCTTATTTTATATATAGCATTCAAAATTGAATAAAGAACAGTTGTTTGTATTTGTATTATCTATCGATTGGCGAAATAAAATTAAAGAAAAAACAAATTTTTTTCCAGCTCCAAAAATAATGAAATATCAACCCCTCTCTAAAATCTTTATTTCATTTATAGAATTCAGAATGGAATCAAGAAAAGTTGTTTTTATTTGTATTATCTATTTATTGGCGTAATAAAATTAAAGAAAAAATAATTTTTCCAGCTCCAAAAATAATGAAATATCAACCCCTCTCTAAAATCCTTATTTCATGTATAGCATTCAAAATGGAATAAAGAAAAGTTGTTTGTATTTGTATTATCTATTTATTGGCGTAATAAAATTAAAGAAAAAACAAAATTTTGTCCAGCTCCAAAAATAATGAAATATCAACCCCTCTCTAAAATGCTTATTTCATATAAAGCATTCAAAATGGAATAAAGAAAAGTTGTTTGTATTTGTATTATCTATTTATTGGCGTAATAAAATTAAAGAAAAAACTAAATTTTTTCCAGCTCCAAAAATAATGAAATATCAACCCCTCTCTAAAATCCTTATTTCCTGTAAAGCATTCAAAATTAAATCAAGAAAAGTTGTTTGTATTTGTATTATCTATCGATTGGCGTAATAAAATTAAAGAAAAAACAAATTTTTTTTCAGCTCCAAAAATAATGAAATATCAACCCCTCTCTAAAATCTTTATTTCATGTATAGAATTCAAAATGGAATCAAGAAAAGTTGTTTGTATTTGTATTATCTATCGATTGGCGTAATAAAATTAAAGAAAAAACAAATTTTTTTTCAGCTCCAAAAATAATGAAATATCAACCCCTCTCTAAAATCCTTATTTCATATATAGCATTCAAAATGGAATAAAGAAAAGTTGTTTGTATTTGTATTATCTATCAATTGGCGTAATAAAATTAAAAAAAAAAACAAAATTTTTTCCAGCTCCAAAAAGAATGAAATATCAACCCCTCTCTAAAATCCTTATTTCATGTATAGCATTCAAAATTGAATTAAGAAAAGTTGTTTGTATTTGTATTATCTATTTATTGGAGTAATAAAATTAAAGAAAAAACAAAAATTTTTACAGCTCCAAAAATAATGAAATAACACCCCTCTCTAAAATCCTTATCTCATGTATAGCATTCAAAATGGTATAAAGAAAAGTTGTTTGTATTATCTATTTATTGGCGTAATAAAATTAAAGAAAAAACAAAATTTTTTCCAGCTCCAAAAAGAATGAAATATCAACCCCTCTCTAAAATCCTTATTTCATGTATAGTATTCAAAATGGAATAAAGAAAAGTTGTTTGTATTTGTATTATCTATTTATTGGCGTAATAAAATTAAAGAAAAAACTAAATTTTTTCCAGCTCCAAAAATAATGAAATATCAACCCCTCTCTAAAATCCTTATTTTATATATAGCATTCAAAATTGAATAAAGAACAGTTGTTTGTATTTGTAATATCTATCGATTGGCGAAATAAAATTAAAGAAAAAACAAATTTTTTTCCAGCTCCAAAAATAATGAAATATCAACCCCTCTCTAAAATCTTTATTTCATATATAGAATTCAAAATGGAATCAAGAAAAGTTGTTTTTATTTGTATTATCTATCGATTGGCGTAATAAAATTAAAGAAAAAACAAAATTTTTTCCAGCTCCAAAAATAATGAAATATCAACCCCTCTCTAAAATCCTTATTTCATGTATAGCATTCAAAATGGTATTTAGAAAAAATGTTTGTAATTGTATTATCTATTTATTGGAGTAATAAAATTAAAGAAAAAATAAAATTTTTTCCAGCTCCAAAAATAATGAAATATCAACCCCTCTCTAAAATCCTTATTTTATATATAGCATTCAAAATTGAATAAAGAACAGTTGTTTGTATTTGTATTATCTATCGATTGGCGAAATAAAATTAAAGAAAAAACAAATTTTTTTCCAGCTCCAAAAATAATGAAATATCAACCCCTCTCTAAAATCTTTATTTCATTGATAGAATTCAAAATGGAATCAAGAAAAGTTGTTTTTATTTGTATTATCTATTTATTGGCGTAATAAAATTAAAGAAAAAATAATTTTTCCAGCTCCAAAAATAATGAAATATCAACCCCTCTCTAAAATCCTTATTTCATGTATAGCATTCAAAATGGAATAAAGAAAAGTTGTTTGTATTTGTATTATCTATTTATTGGCGTAATAAAATTAAAGAAAAAACAAAATTTTGTCCAGCTCCAAAAATAATGAAATATCAACCCCTCTCTAAAATGCTTATTTCATATATAGCATTCAAAATGGAATAAAGAAAAGTTGTTTGTATTTGTATTATCTATTTATTGGCGTAATAAAATTAAAGAAAAAACTAAATTTTTTCCAGCTCCAAAAATAATGAAATATCAACCCCTCTCTAAAATCCTTATTTCATGTAAAGCATTCAAAATTGAATCAAGAAAAGTTGTTTGTATTTGTATTATCTATCGATTGGCGTAATAAAATTAAAGAAAAAACAATTTTTTTTTCAGCTCCAAAAATAATGAAATATCAACCCCTCTCTAAAATCTTTATTTCATGTATAGAATTCAAAATGGAATCAAGAAAAGTTGTTTGTATTTGTATTATCTATCGATTGTCTTGATAAAATTAAAGAAAAAAATTTTCAGCACCAAAAATATTGAAATTTCATCCCTTTAATTCCTTAATATAATTCTATAAGGGTTAATGATAATAATTAACATTATTCTGAAGGTGTAGTAATCTTTAAACTAAAATTTAGATCGAATAATTATTGTCGTAAAAGAATATTTTTCGACCGCTGGCGCTTTGAGCTCCGGCTGGTTTTGGAGCTGGCTGGCTAGGAGCTAACATGACACAGGTTAGCTTTTTAAGAAGTATTACATGACTGATTTTGTTGAAAGCCTTGGAGAAATCAGTATACACCGCATCTTCTATCTAATGATTCACATAAGTATTAACTAAATGTAGCTAAATTGCCTGTTGTGGATCTCGAGTTCATGAATCCATACTGGTGATTGGAAATAGTGTCCTTTACAGAGAGGTATATGCGGTTATACAAGATAGATTTTAAAATATTCGCTGCTTTATTCAGTATAGATATAGGCCTATAATTGTTAATCACATTACTATTTTCAGACTTGTGTACAGGACACACTTTAGCTATTTTCCAGCTATCTAGAAAAGTTGACGTTTTTAAAATTAGGTTAAAAAGTGTCTTGAGGGGATAGATTAAAACTTCTAATAAAAATGATGGAATTTTATCAGGACCAGAAGTAAATTTATTTTTTAATTTACGAGCAGCATCAATTATCTCTTTTTCGGATATAGGTTCTGAACTAATATCAATCAGATTACCATTGTGAAAAATAAAATTTAGATTTGCATTATTTGGATCTGCCAAAGGAAAAACACTTTCAAAAAATTTTCTAAAAGTATTTGCAATATCTTGGGGATTATTATATGATTTCTCACTACAATACACTGTTCCAGGAATTCTTGAACTATTATTTTTTTGATGTACAAAGGACCAAAAAGATTTAGGTTCATTTACTAAGCAGGCTTGGACATTTTCCAGGTAATGTGAATATGCTACAGTAATTTTTTGTTTAACTTATGTTCTAAGTCTACTGAATTCCTGATAGTGAGCAATATTGTTTGTTCTTTTAAAATTCCTATGTACTTTAGCTGCATTATCTAATCTCAATAACTAAAAACATACTGACAAATAGTTTGACAATATTGCTACTTATTTAAAATTATAAATAATAATAGTCCGCTCACCAAATAAGAACTGTAATCGGTGGATTTTATATCCGTACAGTGGCCTTAATAGAATTGATATGAAATTATATCCGTTCAGTAGATCGCAATGGCCTACTTTTTAATAGATAATATCCATGTAGGTGTAGAAAAATTATATTTACTTATTTTGAAGATAAATATTAAGTGTAATAGAAGTTATAATTGAATCTAAAGAAACTAACTATTGTTGACGAAGAAATAAGGTACATTTCCTTATTTGATCATTCTGATGATACAAAGTAATTATTTTCATATCGATAACAAAAAGTAGTCATTCCTAATTACTTAATAAAATCATATGTGCCATGATTGGTTAAATAATAAATAATCTAAAAGGGAGCTATTTAAAAATGAGTAGAAAGCGTATTATAGCCAGTGACAGGATATAGGTATCAGTACAGATGTATGAAAAAACTTTCAGTGTTTTAGAAAGTTTATAATATACCTTTCTAAAACACTGACAGTTGTTTACCTATATCTGTACCGGGATCTATATTCTGCTACTGTGAACCCCCAAAATTTTGATCACGAGCCACCCCTGATACTAGGTATTATAGGTATTTCGCAATAGTGTGATACTTTTCCATATCATCATGAGCAAATGTAAGGTTATTGGAATTAAGGCTAAGCTTTTAGGTACCTATCATCAAATGTTACAATATTCCTCCTTCCAAAATAAATTAGCTACAGATAAAATATAAATTAGAAGGCTACAGTTGTCTTAATATCCACCCTGTATTACCGGATTTGGCACTTGCGTTTCCTTCGTGTCACTTTTATTGATTAATCGCGACTGAATCATTGATTCCTGACCATCATCGGTCCATGACACTGAAACGATTTTTTAAAGACCGCGAATTCGCAACGTACCTACTATGCACGCTTCGTACCCATACATATCTATCAGTGCTTCAGATCGACCTTAAAAAGTCGAGTCAGTTCAACCGTTGACCATTGTGAATCTTAATAAAATCGTTATCAAGGTTGCGGAACAGGTATTCCATATTGGGAAGCAAAAATTGATGATTGTTTGGCGCCGTACCTGCATTTTCTAAGTGGCTTTCTAGTTTAGATTACAGGGACGAATGATTTTTGATTGACAACGGCTTCAAATACCATCCAAATTTAGAGAAAATGCACATAGTTACGTTAATATGGCCCTGTCATCATCACCAGTAATGTAACTGTTACTTCATAGCCAATAGCAGAAGCAACAACACTTTTATTGAATTGATTGCAAGGTGACCGTCTTCAAACGAACAAGTTTGATTAGCAGCATCTGGCGTGACTTTTCTAATTGTTTTAACCATTATAGTCTAGAGAAGAAAGGAGTGGATTAATTTAATTTGCAAAACGTAGTACAGGTTCAAGAGCTAGACATTTTATTTATACTTCATCCTTCAATGCTTATTTGTAGTTAAAATAAAAATACTAATACATCTGATCGGCCTAATAAAAGTTTTCGTTTAGAGTTAATCACGGTTTTTAATGTAATAAAACTTTTTGCTTGACAGATAAGTCAGACTTTATTTATTCAGAGCCGGAATTTTGTATTAGTATATACAGGGTGTCCCAATAGTGTGTGGAAATTCGATATGTCCTATATTATAGAAAATATCAAACAATGTTATTTACATAAGTTGTAGATAATATTAATCTGCACATTTCAAAATTATTTTATTATACAGAGTGATCCATAACTTCAGAATTGATCAAACCTGTTTTTTTTTAAATGAACGACCCTGTATTTAATTGTAAATTTGAATTCCCCTGACTTTGCCCTTCAACAAAGTACCAACATGTATGAGGTTATACTGGGTATTTTGGAAGTTTAAACCAATTTTATATGAAAATCGTACTAAGTTCAACCCTCTGTATATTTCAAAAGAAACAATCGAACATCAAAATTTTTTGATGAATCATTTTTATTAATAGTCTACTTTTATAAAAATGTACTATTTTTTTCCTAGCGCAACAGACGTGTACAGGGTGAGTCAAAACTAAGATACATGATTTTCTCAATTTTTTTAAATGTAACGCCCTGTATTTCATATCACTGCTAAAAAGTACTCTAATTATACGTTCGATTGAGTTAAATATTGCCTATCCCTAAACAGTTTAGCGAGATTCTTAGATGAAATGTTAAAAAGGGTTAATTATAACTAAATTCACAATGTAATTTGATTTAAACTCCTGTTAAAATATACTGTTTAATCAGTTTATATTTTTAAGGTACCTAGCTACAATATATTATCAACTGAATTTACTTTCTTTACTTTTAAGGTTAGGTTCACTCTGTATTTCATATCTCTACTAAAAGTACTTTAATTATACGTTCGTTTGTCCCTATCCCTAAACACAACAGGTTAGAAGATATTTTATATTTAAATGAAAAAAATATGAGCCAAAAATAAGTTATTTTAATTTTTTTGGAATGCAACATTAGTATATTAAAAAATGAAAAAAAAAAGCTGCTCAAAGTTACTCCCTCCAACTGCAATACAATGTTGTAATCTAGCTTCAAATGATCTTTGAACGTTTTTCAAACATTGTACATCTATGCTAGCGAACACTTGTCTTATTCTTTCCTTCATTTCCTCGCTAGTTAATGTACTAGTTTTATAAACCTCGTTTTTTACGAAACCCCACAAAAAAATCTACTTTAGTGAAGTCAGGGGATCTGGGAGGCCACATAACTGGACCATCTCTTCCAATCCATCTGTTTTCAAAATTATGGTTCAGAAAGTTGCGAACTGGTTGAGCATGATGTACAGGAGCTCGCTCCATCATGTATTATCCATATTCGGCGTCTTATATTTAGTGGAACATTTTCCAATAATAGTGGTAGATGATTCTGCAGAAAGTCTAAGTAGACCTCGGCAGTTACACGACCATGAAAGAAATGTGGTCTTATAACATAGTCCCCTAATATACCTCCCCAAAACTTAATAGACCATCGTGTTTGGTTATGTGTCATTAACTCATAAGGATTGGTGGTGGAATAGTAATGAAAATTGTGTCTATGGACGAAACCGTTTTTGTGAAATGTTGATTCATCCCCAAAAAGTACACAAAAAAATCATTTTCATTATTAATGCTCTCTATTGCCCATTCACGAAAAGCTATTCTTTTTTGAAAATCGTTTTCAAGAAGCTCTTGATGACGTTGGATATGGTATGGATGTACTTCATTTTTTAATAGTATCCTATTGACAGATGATTTACTTATTTTCGTTTCATTTTTCATGATGCGTGTACTGGTGTTTGGATTTTCGGTAACACTAAGTAGAATACTGAGATCATTTTGTTCATTTAAAGTTCGTTTTTTTCTATCATTTTTTTGATATGCTACATTACCTGTACGTTTGAATCTTTCCAACACATTTTCAAAAATTTCTTTACATGGTTGTCGGCGATCAGGATATTTTTGCTTATAAATTCTAGTTGCCAACAAGCAATTTTCATCACTAGCCCCTAGCACTAAAATCATATCAGTCAATTCACTCGTTTCAAAATTCATTTTTAAATTAGTCAAATCAATAAATGTAAATACTTGTGAACACTAAACGTAATTTTATTTTTTATATTTAAACAATTCGGAATTGTCAAATTATTCTTTTGACATGAATTTCAAAGCCCACTTGACCTAATGCACAAAAAAAATTTGAAGTTCTGTTAGCGTTTTCATTGCATTTTATATAAAAAGTTGTAAAGGTCCCAAAAAATAATTTCAGTTGATAAAAAATTGTACCAGGTACCTTAAAAATTTAAACTGATTAACTAGTATGTAATATTTAACAGGAGTTTAAATCAAATTAAATTGTGAATTTAGTTATAATTAACCCTTTTTAGCATTTCATCTAAGAATTTCGCTAAACTGTTGTGTTTAGGGATAGGCAATATTTGACTCAAACGAACGTATAATTAGAGTACTTTTAGAAGGGGTATGAAATACAGTGATATGAAGTACATTTTAAAAAATTGAGAAAATCATGTATCTGAGTTTTGACTCACCCTGTACACGTCTGTCACGCTAGGAAAAAATTAGTATATTCTTATAAAAGTAGACTATCATTAAAAATGATTCATCAAAAAATTTTAATGTTCGATTGTTTCTTTTGAAATATACAGAGGGTTGAACCTAGTAGGATTTTCATATAAAATTGCTTTAAACTTCCAAAATACCCAGTATAACCTCATACAAGTTGGTATTTTTTTGAAGGACAAAGTCAGGGGAATTTAAATTCACAACTAAATACAGGGTGGTCCATTTAAAAGACATAAGTTTGATCAATTCAGAAGTTATGGATTATTCTGTAAAATCGAAAATAATTTTGAAATGTGCAGATTAATATTATCTACAACTTTTGTAAATAACATTGTTTAATGTTTTCTATAATATAGGATATATCGAACTTCCACACACTATTGGGACACCCTGTATTATAATTTTAAAGTTATATATGAATGGCGAGTGTATTAGAAAATATTACAAGTACAAGTACGCGTAAACGACCTAGAGCACATCTTTAGAAGAATAAATATTGTACTTAAGAGGGAAAATTTACATTACAAACTGAAAGACCTACGGGGCAACGGTAGTTTAGTAGGCATAAAAAACTTAAGGGTGGAGCCTAAATACTTCAAAGTTGCTTCCGAGATTAAACAAAATCAGCATTTATTCATAATTTTAACAATTACATGTAGATACGAGAGATACATATTCTAAACGTTAACGCGCGAAGTTGAGACAAAGCAGCTCAAAAATATTCCACAATAGCAGAAAATAATATGTATTTTACAATAATTGACGAGTAGAAAAGCGTCCATAGTTTAGCAATACATTCGCTCGTGTACCACATATATCCTCTATTCAAAAAGCCAAAATAACAAATACAGTAGGCCAATGTAAACAGACAATAAACGGTCTCTTGACATTTTACATTTTTAAATAAACCAGGTTTAAAAAAAAATATTTTCTATACCTGTTGTTTTCGATATTCAAGCCGATTTATAATATTCAAACTTGGGGTAGCCATCAAGTGAGTTAGTTAAATGAAAAGGAAATTTGGTTTTATAATAAGTATTTGACGATTAGATATAATGTTCCAGCATACTATTATTATTTATATTTTAACAAAAATTATTTTTGTTGTTTGAATAATCTGTTATTTATTTATTTATTCTATCCAACCAGGCCTACTGGCCTTATTACAAGCATACTTCTTTTACAAAATTATTTAATTAATAACAATTTCAAGTCTTATCAACTAATTAACTAACTTAACAAAAATTATCTATGCTAAACTAAATAAGATAATAATTCAAAATACAATGTAAGGCGAAAGGCGATATACTACAAACTATTCAAAACGAAAAATGAGCCACTTTCTAAAAATAAGATTATATAAAGAATTGTTTTTTTTTTCTTCGTTTTGTGCCGTTTATTTTCGTAAATGACAAAGGTGATATCAAGAGTATTAATTATACCTTTTTATTGGTAATTATTATTATACATGCAAGTTACATATGTATTCTATACTCTAAGCGGACATTGTATGAGATTATTAAAGAAGATACAGTTATTGGAGAAGTCTTACATCCGAAAAAGCCCCCAGGAAGAAACAAGAACTTTATTGAAACTTGGGTAAAAAATATAACAAGGCAAATGGTACATTCTTTTTTCTTTCGAAATGAAATTCCTACACTTAAAAAATTACGAAAATAGCCCCACTCTTCCAAATAAGTATATCATACCTTCATCTGCAAAAAAATTTACATGAATTAAATTTTCGTCACAGAAACAGCTTTTTAACAGAGCGAGGGGAGCAGAACACCCAATATCTTTATACACGAGTGGCCACTGCCTTACTTGATAATGAAACTGATTCAAGCACTCAAATATTATTACACAACGTCTATTTCTTGTGCTCTACAAATGAACCTGCTTCTGTGACGCCATCTAGTGAAGTAAGGTGAAGTGATAACGACAGCTATTCAGTTCGTTCGTGCTTGTCACATACTTTGATTACTATACGAGGCAAGAGAGAGGTCCGACACGCCCAACATAGGGCGCGGCCATTTTGAACCCTGTGACACAGTTTACAGCTAAAGAATCAGATCGCTCACTCTGAGTCGGCACTTTTGATCTCAATGTTTCAGTTTATACACTGTGCAACTCGGATAATACAATATATGACAACCGCCTACAATAAAACAGCAGTCTTCTGCGTATCCTGAATTTGTATCCCTAGAGTGGATGTTATTTTGGAACTTTCAACTAGTCCGAGTGAGCTAACTGATTCTTTAGCAATAAACTGTGACTTCAAAAATAATATTCACTGACACTGACAGCAGCAAGCAAAATATCAGGTGCGTTTTAATCATCCGCTTCTGCTTCCGGAATTGTCGGTTTAGTTGTTTTAACCTGTCAGATTAAAACAAGAAAACCGACAATTCCGAAGCAGAAGCGGATGATTAAAACGCACCTATTAAAAATATTGCGCCAAGATGTAGGCAACACGTAATAAGGGTTCAGAATGGCGGAGTTTTCTATCTCCTTTTAAAAGGCACTCAGAAAGCTGCGCAATGCGACCATTCTCCGTATAGTAAAAGAAAATCAAAGTATGTGGTGCTTGTTAATTTGTTATGTATTCTGTCAAATTTGGAAAATATAATTGCAACGTTGCCGGATTATGATAAAATTAGTAGTTAATGGAAAATTGTGATTGCCCATACCGGTCCATAAATATGCAACAAGAAAACGAAGCAACGACTTATCGTAGGGTGGCGGATTCACCGCCACCAAAAAAACATCAACCCATACCTGGCTACGCCGACCGGCATAGACTCCAACGGCCTGGACACAGCTCAAATTGAATAATTGAAATGAAAAGTCTCAAATAAACACATTTATATTCTGGTTTTATCATCTGGCCTGGAGCTATTGAAAAAACAGCCACTGTCATTCCTGTTATGTACGTTCTTTTACTATGTTTGACAACTCCAGATTTATAGAAATAAAAATATCAGTTGTCATATTATTCATAAACAAAAAATAATATAGAACGGTATTACCATGAATATATTTATTTAGGACAAATAATAAAAAGCAATTGGCAACATCGCTAAAATCACGCACAGGCGCTCTTAGTGTGACTGTCAAATCGAAAAAATAAAAAAAAAATTTTTAGCTTACATTTTTCCGTGATTTGAGAAATATTAACCCAACTTGTTGCAAAAAGACGAAAAATTGGACACGCCCGGCAGAAGATGATGCATCAAATTTACTATATATGTCAAATAAATAAACAAATGAATGAATTAAATTAAATTTTTTAACGAATTCCCAAACCTATAATTTTGGTAACATCTACCCATCTACAATTTCTCAATTTCTCAAAAATAGAAGAACGAAGGTAGGTATCTAAAATTATTATTATTATTACCTACGTATATTGGCAGTTTTATTTGCAAAAAACATGTCATAATGATTTAGTGATGATGCCTTCAGTATAATTCAGTCCAATTATTGAAACGGCCACTATTGCGCGCGCTAAATCATTTGAAGGTCAATGCTGGGTTCATTTGTAGAGCACAAGAAATAGACGCTTCTTCTATTACTTATTCCCAAAAATAAAAATAAGAAAAGAAAGAAATTTACATCAGATTCTAAAATTATGATTTTTATTATCTGATGAGCTGCATGTAGTGATGATACGAAATTGGTCTGGGTGTTTACCTATTTACGAATAAAATTGTGGGGAGATGTCTAATATCTGGTCGACACAGAATAAGCCATGGTGTTAAAAACGCCTATTAATTTTGATTTTGACATTAAAAATATTTCAAGAGTCTTGCAAATCTTGCAGCAAGACCAAGACAATCTATGCAAAAACCAGGAGTAGAATCTGATGCAAGATCAATACTGTATCGGTCTGGCTTTCGCACATCACTAGCTGGATGAAGGACACTTGAAAATGTATGAATGATGTATGGATCTGGTTCACAAAAGGTGAACAATATAAATTTTAGATAATTTATATGTTTACCTCCATGTATTCTAGAGCCTAATGGAGGCCTTATTCGCTCCGATATGACCTGCAGGCCAAAACGCAGTTTCGATCTAAAGGCAAGATTTAATCAGCTCATTTCACTTTTCATTTCACATTAGACAAAAGAGGACAAAAGAGAAGAGGCCAGATGTGAGTCAGATCAAGCACTTCACGTTGAGTTATGGACTCAATTGATGGACTGTACAGTTCAAATCCCACAAAAAAAGTTGCTTGTAGGGCCTCCATAAGTATTTTTCTGCCTCCTATATTATGGCATGAAAGGTTCAACTTTATCATTGATTATGACATTGGTTTTTTTGATAGACTAGATATGTGGAGTTCATGGCTACTTCCATGGTGGAGATATAGCTAAATCCTATAGACAAGTTGAATGGATACTCTTCAGTATAGACATAATCAGAAGAATTAAGAAAGAAAAAATTCATTAATATAATTAAAAAGAGGAAAATTGAATAGCACATAACGTCATTAGTTATGACATTGGTAAACTAGATATGTGGAGATCATGGCTACTTCTTTGGTGGAGATATAGTTAAATCATATAAAGTTGGATGGATCCTCTCTAATATAGACATAATCAGAAGAATGAAGAAAAAAATCAATAATATAATTAAAAGAGGAAAATTGAATAGCACACACGACGTAAAGATCCAAGGAAGCAAGAATCCTGGAAAAAGACGTATTATCTGGTCAAGACATTTAAGTAAAAAGTTCAGCTACAGCTACAGCTAATGAGAGAGAATTGATATATTTAAAGGTCGCATTTCTATTTTAATTACCAACCTTCTAAGACTAAATGTTGTACATGGAAATATTTATTAAAAGTTTGGCAAGGTATTATGTGGTCCGAACTAATTTACTATATGTATAGGAGTGTTATATAGGGTTAGGTATTATGCAAAATTGTGAATTCTTCAAAAAAAAATTACAGAAATGTAGTAATTTATCGTGTAATACGATACGGAATATAATGAGCTTAGGCGTGGTTGTCAAATGCTGCCAAATTTACCGTTTCAAGAGATTAGATACTCTAAAAAATATACCGAAGGTCCAGAGCGAAAACCCGCAAAGTAATACAATTTAGTTATGAAGATCCCATACAGCATACATTATTTCAGAAGTGTTTCAGAAATATTTCAAACGTTTCAAACACATAACATTTCAATCACAAGTTTCTGAAATATTTCTGAAATATTTTAGTTAAATATTTCACAGAAATATTTTAGTTAAATATTTCACTGAAAATGTTTCTGAAACATGTTATACATGTTACACAAAAGGTTACTAAATGGTTTATATTGTAAAAGGCCAACACTTAATGAAGAATATCTCATTTGTCTCATTTTATAGACGAGTGACGCCATTTCGTTTATCAAATTTACAGCCAGTTTTAGTTTTATTTTTATTTAAATATAACCTACATTTGCTGTACCTCCGCCAGTTTTATTTATTAGTTCTACAGCTGACTGAAAAGTGGAGCTTTATGTTTTGTTTAGGCATGAAGATTTTTTGTTTTATTATAGTTAATTTAAAACAGTATTTATAAAACTATTGTTAATAAAACAATTTGTAACAAATTTTTTTAAGTATCTATAATTTGCTTCAGATTAGTGCATTTAAAGGAATTGATGGAAATGAAGCTATTCGCCAGCTTTGGGGCTGTGCCAGTAAAAGTACCATTCAAGTTATTCGACGTTTTCAGAATAAAGTATTAAGGAACATCGTCGATGCACCATGGTACTACCGCAATACTGATCTTCATTGGGACCTCTAAGCTGTTCAAAATACAATACAAAAATTTGTCAGTAGTCACCAACAACGGTTGCTCCAACATGGAAACTTTGAGATTGTCCAGCTTTTCAACAATGCCAATCTAATAAAAAGACTCAAAAGAACCAAGTCTTTTGGGTTAATTTAGTGATGTTAGATTAAAGCAAGCAGAGTATAGTGCGGTTAAGTGTTATACGTTAACGGTAGTGTAACTAAATAATTACATTTTAAGGTACACTAGTGAGTAGAATCTTAGTTCATGAAGTTTTTTATCCCTATGTCAGTTAGGTTAGAAAAAAAATTGCTAATTAATCTTAATGATCGATTAGATTAAATAATCGTAAGTGCTTCTTTTATTTAAAAAAAAAAACTATTTCTTTCAGATTAGTGCATTTAAAAGAACTGATGGAAATGAAGCGATTCACCTTTATATTTTATGAAATAATGTTTAAAAATTATTTATTTATTTATTTGTTTGTTTAAAAATTACTTTTAGAGTTTTGGGTATTTTAAATAAATATGTATATTTTAAAATGTCGTTTTTTTAGTCTAATAATATTAGAAAAAAAAACTAAAAATACATTTCTGAAATATTAATATTTAATATTTCTAAAAGATTTCAAATTTTCATTTCAGATATATTACTGTGAAATATTATATTTACAGAACATTTTTACGTTTTAGGCACATTTCAGAAATGTTTCTGGTATGTTTCGTAATGTTTATACAATATTACAAATGTTTCGATGTAACATTTTTGATATATTTCCGTTTAAATAATTTTTTGTTCTTTTATTTACAAATAATAATTGCTTTTGATGGTTTTCCTGCGTCAGTTTATAGTACATATTACTTATTACGATTTTTTCTAAATTGACGTTTGCTATAGATGTACTGAAACAAAAACAATATGATTTCAAATTATCAAATTTTCGCTTTATTGATTAATAGTTTCGAAAAAAAAATGATCTTTATTCATATATCAATTTTTCAAAATACCAATTTACAATACTTAGATACGAAATTTCAAAAAACGGAGTATATTAACGAACAGAGAACTAAAAACTGTTTGATAATACCTATATAAAAGTCATTTTTCTATTTTTGTCGACTTATCTAGTAATGGCTGTGAACACTCGATACAATCTATTATTATGAGTTAAGCTTCCCCAATAATTGTTTGACAGACGTTGCTATTATAATTTTTTTTTTTTGGGAATTTGGAAATTTCCAGTGGGGGCAACTGCTCCCTTTGCCCCTCCCCTGACGGCGCCCATGTTAAGTACCTGGTGTTTAAGAATATGATGACGTATACATATTTTAAAATCATTTATACATGTTTATACATCCTTTTATTGAACAATATATTACTTTCTAGCTACGACCTTAATTTAAAATTTTATTTATTTTGACAAAAATCATTATTAACATATTCCGATATTTGCATCTCAAATAAAAGGTTATTATTATAAATTGTGACATCTAGATGGTTTCAGTAGGTATACTGACATGCATAATCCATCCAAGGTAAACGGCAAGTTACTTACCTACAAGCATCCCGTAATTATGGTCATAATTATTATCAGTCATCTCGAAAAAATGCTAACTATGCTATTCTTAGTCGATCAATCTCGAACTAGTATAATGGACAGGGGTGGATTCGATGAAATTCTTGCGAATAGCCTCGAGGTAGAAATTCTGGTTATGTAATTGTGAAATAGTACAGGATGTTTGGAAAGTAAATCTCAGGTTTATAAAATTATATATCATAAAGAAGACGGGTAGATAACTTTAAGCACAGGTTTTTTACGTTTTTTCCTAAATAATGACTCACTCGGATCTTAGATCTTTACCAAAGAGTAGACAGAACAAGAGAGGACAGTCAGCGCGAGAATCTAAAATCGAGAGAAATAGCAAAGTACTCCAATTTAAAGGGAACCGATAGAGTATTTATGTAGTAGGTATAATATGTTGTCCTTATGTGATTGTAATACAGTGTCAATTGTATTTTTTTTTTAGTATTAGAAGTATTTTGATTAATTAAATATAAACTTGATATTAAACAACGTGGAATATAATAAATTTATAAGCATTTCGTTCATCCATGGTGCTATGGATCCATTAATATTCCAGACTAGATGGGTCAACAGGCAACAGCAGGTAGAAAACGTAAAATGTGTAGTAAATGATATCACACTATTTACCTTCGATGAAAGGTAAATCATAGTATATTCATGAAAGATCAGTAATGATTATAACGAGGTTTTCTTGAACACAAAAATATAACAACTATATTCACTTCCAGCAAATAAAAAAGATGTACACTTGGTATTACAATGAATGAAGACATAGGTCCAAATCAAAATTTATTTCTTTTGATAGTAATACAAAAATGTGATGCTCGATGTGATATTTATACGATGTGAGATCCAAGTGTCCCCTTAGTTATGTATCAGACATAAAACATCCTCCACAAAATCCAATGGGACACATAGATCCCATACGTAAACAGTTCATAGTTCAAAGCCATACATGGCATGTTATATGAAAATTTTACAATAATGTTTAAAAATACTAATAATATAGAAAACTACCTAATTTAGTTTACAATAAAATTCACTTTTTATAGCAAAAATCGCAAAAAATGCAGCATACTAGTATTCTGAGCACTTCAATGTTGCTGCTTTTGCTTTAACATAGTGGGAAATATATCATAGATGCTTTAAAAACCCGATAAAGCATAAATACATGTAAAATAGGACATATACAGGGTGTCCAGAAAGTCACCGATAATACTAAAAGGGGTGATGGATCAACTCATAATCTTTCAGAAAAACATAATATAACCTTAGTAAAAAATCGATGGCTTTCGAGATATTGCCACTTTAATAAAATTGGTTAAAATCGTTCCCTTAGATCAGATTTTCAAGTGTCACTCCTAAAAAAATGTATAATTCTTAGATTCTGATTTGGGTTTTGCAACTGTGAATAGCTATTTCATTAAACAAAGACCAACATTGAACCAAAAGTTCAAAATATTCAATTTTAGTTTAGCACCTCATACTGTACAAAAAAGGTCTATACTAACCTGGCTAGTGATTTGAAAAGTTTACTCATTTAATATACTTTTAAAAACTACCCATTGTTCCAATAAACAGTTTACTGTTATTGACTTACACTGAAGGATATTCCTAATTTACCTTATGAGAACATTAATAACATTAATTAAATCATGTTTAAAAAAGTTTTATTTCTCTTACCAAAAATTAAATAAAAATCAACAGCCTAGACTAGGAGGTCATGAAACAAGTGTTATCGCCATAGCAACAAGCAAATAACATTTTTGTTGTTATTTTGTTACTGTACTGTCAATAACTTCTGCTTGTACCTGAATTTATGTGTTACCTTTTGATTTGGATTTGATTGTATTGGAGATCAAATGAAGTGACCTGACTTTCCTGTGGACTTTGTGTTGATTGAACTATTTGTGTTGGTGATTGAACTGTTTAATATGCCGCTGCCGTATACCGCCCAGGGGGTCGATTCTCGACTCGCCCAGGGGGTCGATTCTCGACTTTTATTCCCATGGGAAAATAAAATTTTCCCATTTAAATTCAGTTTTCGTATTCTCGACATAAGCGGTGGAATATTTTCCAATGAGAAGTATGGGAAAATATTCCCCTGCTTACGAGCATTGGAAATTGTGTTTTCCAATGGGAATTGTACTAGAGTTTGCGCATTAAAGTCGAAAATTTGACGAAAAACTAAGACATAACCAAAGATTATTGGATATCTTGGATTTTTGGTGAAATTGTAGTTAAAACATTTTTTGGCGTATTTATAGATTGATATTATTTATGTAGGTATATTATTTTTACTTCTCTTTCACTAAGAAAGTGTATGAACTGATTTTCTTACCCAAAAACCACAACAAATACAAATAATGCCAACAGTAAATTCTAAAATATCTTTAATGTTATTGCTTGTTTTCAAAATATTCGTGGACTTAATATTAGACATACGTGAAACTACTATTTCCATGGGAATGTCTATTCCGACAAGTTCCAGAATTGCATAACCTATTATCATGGGATTATATATAGTGGAATCTTTTCCCATGGGAAAATTTTCCAATGAACTCGAGAATCGAGCCCCAGGAGTATGCAAACATGCATCTCATTTATGGAGAATGCAGAGAAAATGGTCTAGCGGCAGCTAACATTTATCGGGAAAAATATCCAAATTTGGCACGATATCCTGATTATCGTGTGTTTATCAATGTTCATGTGCATATTCGGAGGGCAGGATTCCTCACGCTCCCGTTCGAGAGGGGAGACCCCGCATTGATTATGATGATCAAGTTTTAGAAGAAATTGAAAACGATCCGACTACTTCGGCTTGAACAATAGAAAACCAACAGGGATACCCAAATCGACAGTAAACGAGATCCCTAGGAGATATCAATATTAACCATATCACGTGCAACGTGTACAAGCCCTGCTGCCTCGGGACTACGAACAACGCGTACGGTTTTGTCGCAGAATGTTGCAAAAAAATAGAGAGGACCCGAACTTTATGTACTATGTACTGTGGTCATTGCCATTAAATTTTTAGTAGAATAACGAAACATGATACCACACAGTTTAATGATATAAAAAATTAGGACCTCAATTTATTACTTCTAGTAATATTTATTTGTTATATCTTACGTAATGATTTGAAAGCAGTAGTTTCGCAAGTAACAGATTTCTTCTAATGGTTAATGGACAAGGTATTATATCTTTCTTCTTTGTCTATCCTTATATTTCCTTCTTAATACTCTGTATGATCCTTTTGGGCCAATAGTTTGGTTTTGTTTGAATTTATTTTTAAAACATTCTGAATGACATACTTACTGTTAGTTTTTACTTAAAATTCGGCATGCTTGGAATTCTTATTAAATATTCATTAAGAATAATTAAATTTTTTTTATGTCTTCTAATCCCCTGCCTACATATTTTATTTTTTAATCCTCTAGTAGTGGACATTTAAAAAGGATGGCTTTATGAACATGCACAATTTGCATTCTTATGCGTTGGAAAATCCCCACTCCATTCGAGAAGAAAGGTCTTAGTACCGTTTCAAAGTAAACCTGTGGACTGGTATCCTAAAGGGACATGTAATTTGTCCATTCGAATTACCAGAAAATCTAAACTGGCAAGCTTATTTACATTTTTGTGAAACCAATCTACCGCTTCTTTTGGAAGATGTTCCTTTGGCCGCACGCCAAAGAATGTTGTGTCAATATTATGGCTTCCCGGCACATTATACACATCAAGTTCGTGCGTATTTAAATCAAACCTACCTCCACAGACGGATCGGCCGACTTGATCCAATTTTATGACCCCCCAGGTCTCCAGACCTAAACCCCCTAGATTTTTTTTACTGGAGTTGCATAAAAGAAAAGGTTTATGCAAGACCAGTAAGTAATATTGATGAATTACGTCAGCGAATAACTGACGCAGCCCAATAGATAAACTTGGCAAGAAATGCATTATTTGATTTTTTTTATTTTTCTTAAGTTAAATATATTTTTTATTAACATGATTTAATTTTGTTTAAATTTTAGAATGTTGTTACTTGTATAAGGTAAATTAGGTATATCCTTCACTGTAATTCAATAACAGTAAACTGCTTATTAGAACAATGTGTAATTTTTAAAAGTAAATTAAATGAGTAAACTTTTCAAATCAGTAGCCAGGTTAGTGTAGACCTTTTTTTTGTACAGTATGAGGTGTTAAACTTGAGTGATGGAAAATAAAAATAAATTATTTCTCTGTAAAATAAGATTTCTTATGGTATATTTTGAACTTTTGGTTCAATGTTGGTCTTTGTTTAATGAAATGGCAATTCACAGTTGCAAAACCTAAATCAGAATCTAAGAATTATTCATTTTTTTAGGAGTGACACTCGAAAATCTGATCTAAGGGGACGATTTTAACGAATTTTATTAAAGTGGCAATATCTCGAAAACCATCGATTTTTCACTAAGGTCATATTATGTTCTTCTGAAAGCTTATGAGTTCGTTCATCACCACTTTCAGTATTATCGTTGACTTTCCGGACACCCTGTATATCCTAGCTCTGTGGTGCGACATATTTGTAATTGCTGCTAACAAAGTTTTGGAATTATGTTAGAAATCGGTACCAACCCACTGAATTCTAAAGATTTGACACCTAGCAACTATTTTGTGAAACTAATCAGTAATCACGAAATAATGATCGAAGAATAAAAATACCTTTGCTGTTTAAATAAAAATAGTATGTACATATATTTTATATAATATACAAAGTAGCCTAGATGGATAAGAGATATTTTTATGCAGATCATTTTAATTATAACACTGATTTTTAAGAAATCTAATTGGGATAAGTTGACATGTTACTAATTTGGAGCGACACCACTACTAGAGGATTAAAAAATAAAATATGTAGGCAGGGGATTAGACGACATTAAAAAAATTAAATTATTATTAATGAATATTTAATAAAAATTCCAAGCATGTCGAATTTTAAGTAAAACTAACCGTAAGTATGTCATTTAGAATGTTTTAAAAATAAATTCAAAGAAAACGAGACTATTGGCCCAAAAGGAACATACAGAGTATTCAAAGGGAAATATAAGGATAGACAAAGGAGAAAGATATAATACGTAGTGTAGAATAAATCTAAAAAAGCAACAGAAGAAATCTGTTACTTGCGCAACTATTGGGGGAGAGGTAAAAACAAGAATATTTAACGCAAATGCCTTCAAATCATTACATAAGATATAATAAATAACAAGTATTACTAGAAGTAATAAATTGAGGTCCTAATTTTTTATATCATTAAACTGTGTGGTATCATGTTTCGTTATTCTACTAAAAATTGAATGGCAATGACCTAAAAAAACATGGATACTTTTATGATTTCCTAAAAAATAAATAAATCAATTTGGGTTTGTTATTAAACGCTACAGCACTGAATAGATACAAAAGATACAATGCTCGAATGAACGGTAATCCTTGATACATCCTTTTAAAGAAATAACATTCAGAAATGAAATAAGAAGGATCACGTATTCATCATACTTAACAGAAACTATATATAAAAAAAAACAATATCGGCCAGTTCTCAATAACAGAGACTTAAAAGGAATATTATCCTTCCTCAAACATATTTATTACGATTTGTTTTGTTGCCTTTTGAACGAAACGCTCTGTGGACAGGTTTACGTTGATAGCCGGATCGGGTTTTGTAAGAGTACTGAGTACTAACCGGAAATAAACCGCCGTAAAGTTGTCGTACAGGGTGAATCAGAGTCTGAATCATTGTCACCTTTTATACTCTTATTTTTTATTGTACAGCTTTCCTTATGGAAAATGGTTTTCCGTCGAATGGCATAAACTTACGAAATATTGTAGCACTTGAGTTCTAGCCGAAATATGTCCGTGGGTCCACTTAAATCCTATGGTTTTTTAGGTGCAGGGTTTTAAGTTAAAAAAATTTAAAATAATTTAATAAAAAAAGGAATGAATTTATATTTTTGAATGTTAATACCGTTGATATGTTTTAAGTAACGGAAATTTACATATATGGTGTTCAAAATATTCACACATACTGGGTGGTGCGCAAATGTGTATTCCAAAGTTTTTTACATTTTGAGAAATTCTGATTTGATATAAAAGCATCTTTTATTAAATTTTGTTTGCACCAGAAGATGGAAAAAAATGTCCGAAACATCGGTAGTACTTGTTTAATTGATAGAAAATAAAAGCGTAACCGAATAAACCAAGGAAATTTTTATTTATATAAAATTCTACTACGGTCAGGGAAGTATCCTTATTCAAATAATAATTTCAGTTTCTATTCAGTTTACCACTGTTTTTTTTTTTAATTCCAATTTTTTCCCACCTCCACAAAGCATATTAAAAAATTATCAGAACCCAATAAATATAACATACTATGGTCTATTTTTATGTATAAGAGAGTATTAAAATAATAAAGCGTTCGTAATCCATAGGCGTATCACTTTTTTTAGTAGACAGTTAAAATATTTTTTTCAAGTTATTCCTCGAGTATACACTTATATTTTCACCTAATTAAACTGCTTATAACTTCTAAACAGCTAAAGGTAAAAAAGTGCAATTTTTTCTAAAATGTTTTATTTTTCCACAATTTATGTTAAGAACATTGTGTCAAACGGGTTATGTAGGTATAAGGGTTTAAACTTTGACTTTTAAACAACGTTACGTTCATAAATAATAATTTTAATATAAAAACTACTTCTTACCTACAAATCCAAATCAGAATCGAAATCAGAAGATGAACTGTCGCAACCAATATTTACAATGAGTGGCTCGATCATTTCATCAGTAATATTGTCCAACTTCCACATTTTCTCTTCTTCTTTAATCGTATAATTTACTGCCTTTTCCCAGTTTTCAGGCTTCACATTATTTACAGCCTCCAAAAACAACTGTTTAACATCACTCATTTTAAAAGAATTATTTTTTCTTGAAACTTCTCCCTTTATCTGTGCCCATATCAGTTCAATCGGGTTTACTTCGCAATGATATGGTGGTGATCTAACCACCGTCATCCCACGATTTTTTGCAATTTCATCAATTTCATATTTTTTTAATTTCTCTTTATGAAGGGAATACAAATGATACAGTTCTTTTCTCACAGAACCGGGATGGAACTTAATATTCTTTGAATTTAACCAATTCTGTAAATCTTTTTTTAACCACTTGATTGTGGGCATTTTTTTCTATAAGTCTCGAATGATAACTTGCATTATCCATTACTATTATACAGTTCTGAGGAAGAAGATCTATAATTTGTTCGAACCACTCTTTAAAGCATTCATGTCCTCATGGTAGTCACCGGTACGAGTAGATTCAAAAGTCAATAAACCACCTTACAAAACCGTTTGAACTACCGATGTGTACTATTATTAGTCTGCGCCCCTTTCCTGATGGTGGATTTGAACCAGTAGATAAATTATTTAAAAAAGCCTGTCTTCGACTAGTAACAGTTTCATCTTGCCAAAATTTATTTGGTTTATGTCCCTCGTTGGTCCATGTTTCATCTAAATAAAATATATTTCTTCTTTGGTTTCTCATTTCTTTTATAGTCCTTAGGTAATTTCTTCTCCATCCTACAATATCGCTTCTTTCTATTAAAATAGACTTTCTGGAATGCTTTTTCCATAGAAAACCTATTTCTTTTAAAAGTTTCCATATTGTGCTTCGACTCATTTCAGGGTAATCCTTATCATCTCGAACCGTGGCAAGAACTTTGTCTACTGTCGGAAATTCTTTTCTAAAGAATAACGCATTCACTTTCCTTCGAAGTCTTTCTTTCAAAAGATTTTCTAATTGAAATTTTGGTTTTCCTGGAGCTTTACGTGCTGTTTGAAACTCGCCACATTTCTCTTCTTTAACAACTCTGTAAATCGTAGATTTCCCAACACCAAGCGTACTACTAACTAATTCCACTGTCATCAACACTTTTACATAAATGTTTGTCTGTAAATGATTTAAAACAATTAAATATTAATATTTTTTCATTAACTGTTAAAGGACCGATTTTTTGTCGTTTACGCGGCCCTTACAAATTTTCCATGATCACACTGCACCTTGCAAGTTGCAACTAAACGACATTTAGTAAACTGTCAAGAATACACAATTTGGACCTCCTTACTAAATGGAAAACCTATAATCGCATTTTCGGTGAAATTTGTTGGGAAGGTATTTATCTACTTATAATTCGATTACTGTAAGAAATTCTTGAAATTAAAATAAAACAAAATTGGTAAATAGGTACTTATTGAAAATAATCTTAAGATACGGCTATGTAATCTTTAATACACAGGGCTTTTGGCCCGTCCAAACCTTTTTCTATTGTTCTGTACAGCTTATGTTTATAAAGGACCAATAAAAGACCCAAAACTTGTAATAGCTCAGGTACATTTATTACAATTTTAGGAAATATTTAGATTATTCTGTAAAAATATTTAAAATGACTGTACTAAGTTTTGCATTAGAAATGCTGTTTTATTACTCTCTCATACATAAAAATAGACTATAATTAAAGTGGTTTCATTCATTTTTTATTACCGAAAAATTATTTTTAGAAAAACTTACAATATTATAATATATTAAAAGTTTTTATATCTAGTTGGTAGGAAAAAAATCTCTTTTTGTATTAAACTTTAGCATCACTTCCTTAAAAAAAATGGTATTCCCTATTAGATCAGTCACTAATAAACAAGACAAAACAAACAAGTTTAACTGCCCTTTCTACAGTTTGTGTGACAATTATTTCCTTAATGACCAAAGAATTGGGGTGGTCGTTAACAATTTCTTGCAAATCGTCTTCAGATACTTTTATTATAAAAGGTGGTTCAGTGAGAGGAAACCCTCCATTGGTTCATTTGTGCAGTGAACACTCAGTTATATTTCATAAAAACACATTATTTTAAAATAAATAACATAAAAAAATTAATTCAATTTTAACAATTTTATTGTTTTAATGTGTTAATATCTATTTTTGGGTACGCCACTGCGCTCTGGCTAATCGCGTCTCTTTGGCTCACTTTTCTGACTGATTTCGCGGGAGTGAGAAGCTCTCTCGAAAGCCTCTAGCTAAAAAGAGATGTCAACACGTTAACAGATCGGTGAAACGAACAATGACCTACTTAAAATCACTAAAATCATTTTATTTTGAGCAACGCACACAGTGACGTCACAAAGTAGGGCGAGGCATACGAATCTCTCAAATCACAGATATAGAATAAAAATATTTAATGACGGTATTTATATTGTCTGCACATTTGCATTATTTTTTTACGATAAATCTATGTCAAACTCGAGCTAGTCAGTTTTGGTGATAAATAACGTGATTTCAATGATATAAAAACATTTTCATTCCGCCAATCTTTAAATATAAAATTATTAACTTAAAATTAATCAAAATATGACACAAAGTGCCTCCAATTGTCATATCACAAAATAGTGTTTATGTCGTTTCTACCTACTTCATTCTCTATCTTCAATCTCCAATCAAGCTATTCAATTCTAAAAATCAACATATGAGAATTTTAATTGTGTATTGTATTTATTAAAAATTAAATTTAAATAAAATTGCGACTTTAATAAATTGGAAGTATATGTGTCAATTCAACGATTGTTACCGAAGAATGTCTAAGGTAAACAAAATACCATTATTTTTGAGGTTATGTTTGTTTATTTCCAAATTACCGTTGTAACTTATATTTTGTTTTTTGTTCAAGGGTCTACAGAATAGTCATGTGTTTTATAACCAATTATGCATTGAGCATTTTTTTTGTTTCCAACGAAGTTTCAAAAAAGTATGACAATTTTAATATATATTTTATTGAGGGCCAGTCTTTTCAGCTCTGAGTATAGTTGAAAGTAACTTCCTGCTGATTAAACTATAGGGCTATTGTTTACCATTAGACAAGGATAATTTGTTGGTATCGGGACAGATGCGCCCTCGTACATTTGAGCCCTCGATACATTTGAGACCAGGGGCGGTTTCTCCATTGGTCCATTTGTGCAGTGAACACCCAGTTTAATTTCATAAAAACACATTATTTTAAAATAACATAAAAATATCAATTTAATATTTTTATTTTCATAAGTGTTAATCTATATTTTTTGGTACATCATTGTCCTCTAGCTGATCGCATCTCTGTGGCACAGTATACCTAAGTATTATGTGTCTGTGGTGCATTATGATGAGTGAGCCTAACACGAGTGAGACGACATGGTGAATGCATATAGCTTAAAAGAGAAGAAAACGCCAACAGATTCTTCAAACTGTCAAAGAACACATTAATTGGCGCGCCGCTCACAAACAAGTGTTGCCAGTCTAGTACAATTCACAATTGTACTAGATGTAGTAAATTCTGCGTGTTCACATACATGTAAAATATATATATATTGTGTTCCTTGTTTGGGTTCATTATCAATAAAGACCTCCCTTTTTCCCCTTCAATGAATTAGATGTCACTGCAAAAGAATTCGAAAAATCTGATAAATTTAAGGAATCTGGTACATTTTTTAGACAAATCTGGTACATAACAAAAACATATTCTGGCAACACTGTACCAAATAAAACAAATTGTCATTATGAAACGGTTCTAGTAAAATTAAGATTATTTTATTATTTGTGATCATTTAAAAAAATGTGTTTAATTGAGAACTGCAACTTTAATAAATTGAAAGAATGTATGTCAATTTAACGATTGTTCCCGAAAAATTTCTTTAAGGCAAGGTAAATAAAAACTTTTTAAGGTTATGTTGTTTACCTTTAATAAAGTTTTACGACTGTAATTTGTTTTATATTTTGTTTCAGTGCCTAAGACTATCCATAGACTATCCAAAGACTATCCAAAGACTATCCAAAGACTATCCAAAGACTATCCAAAGACTATCCAAAGACTATCCAAAGACTATCCAAAGACTATCCAAAGACTATCTAAAGACTAATTCAAAATGATCTATTTTGTACCCAATTGTAAATACTATAAAGTAAAAAGTAAGCAAGAAATTTGTAATTTTTGTTTTCTCACAAAACCCACTAAATGGAAAAATGTTATTATTCTGATGAGGTACCTAACTACTTGACATCATTATGGAAATGTACAATAAAAATTTGATAATAATAATAATAATAATAATAATAATAATAATAATAATAATAATAATAATAATAATAATAATAATAATAATAATAATAATAATAATAATAATAATAATAATAATAATAATAATAATAATAATAATAATAATAATAATAATAATAATAATAATAATAATAATAATAATAATAATAATAATAATAATAATAATAATAATAATAATAATAATAATAATAATAATAATAATAATAATAATAATAATAATAATAATAATAATAATAATAATAATAATAATAATAATAATAATAATAATAATAATAATAATAATAATAATAATAATAATAATAATAATAATAATAATAATAATAATAATAATAATAATAATAATAATAATAATAATAATAATAATAATAATAATAATAATAATAATAATAATAATAATAATAATAATAATAATATTTATTTATTTTTTTTATTTTTTTTATTTACCACATTACATACAGTAGTACATTTGAGGTGAGTATAGTGTGTAAAATAATGTAAAAAATAAGAGTTTAAACTAGCAATAGCTAGGTCGTCTACAATAACATAAATAAAATGAATACAGCACAATATCGACAGACATACATATACCGAACATTTTAGGCTAAAAACATATATTCGTTAACTGTATAAAAACAATGTTTTAAAAGGAAAACTTCAACAAATTTTTTAAATTTTTGACTAGACATATTTGAAATATTTACATCTTTGTATTGATTTTTGAACTTATTATATAAATTAACATCTAGTTTATTTTTTTTTTGACATTTGTGTACGCGAGAAACTTTGAACTAGATTGCTAGCATTTCTCGTTCCATATGAGTGGATATTTTCATGACTTATATGTTCATTTAAATTACGATGGATAATTGTAAGTGACTCTAAAATGTAAATACAAGGAACAGGGAGTATACGGTATTTTTTAAATAGCTCTCTGCAGTGGGCATCAGGTTGTGCGGCATCTATGATTCTAATAGCTCTTTTTTGCATTTTAAATACTCTTTCCACATATGTTGAGTTGCCCCACAACGTAATTCCGTACTTTAGGTGGCTATGTACAATAGCAAAATAAACTGTACGTATAGTATTTTTACAAACACAATAACTTAACTGCCGCATTGCAAACACTTGGGAGGCCAACTTAGCGCAGAGGGTTTCAATGTGTTCTGACCAATTTAAGTGAGTATCTAGAGTTACACCTAAATATTTTACTGGCTCAGATATGCTGACTAACTTACTGGAAGTAAACAAAATTTCTTGAGTTTTACTTGGATTTAATTTTAGTTGATTTGCTGAAAACCAATCTTTTATATTCTCGTAGCTCTCTGCGCTTTGTTGTCGATTTCCTTGCGTTGCAAGCGTGGTATCGTCTGCAAACAGGAAACACTGTGAGCTTCCAGCTGCAACTGGTAAATCATTAATGTACAATAGAAATAAAACAGGACCCAACACGGAGCCCTGTGGGACACCATTGTCAATTGAGGAAAGATCAGATTCTAAATCGTTGCAGCTGACATATTGTTTCCTATTTGTTAGATAGGACTCAAAAAGTCGCAACATATTACCTCTAATACCATAGTACTGCAACTTACTAAGTAAAATGTCTTTGTTTACACAGTCGAATGCTTTGGTGAGGTCGCACATACTAACTATAGTATCTGCTCCCTCATCAATACCTCCGACCACATATTCGATCAATGCACAAAGTGCGCTTACTGTAGATTTGTCCTGACGAAAACCAAATTGAGCAGGTGTCAGTAAAAATTTACTTTCACAATAATGCACTAGTCTTTCTTTAATTATTATTTCGAAAATTTTACCTAACAGAGGAACAATGGCAATAGGTCTATAGTTATCAACTGAGTCCTTGTTACCTTTCTTATATACTGGAATGATTTTACTTATTTTTAGAGAGTCAGGCCAACTGCCATCCTCAAGACATTTGTTATAAAGCAGAGTTAATGGCTGAACTATAGAATCCAAAGACAATTTTAACATTTGACTATTTAATCCATAGTAGTCTTGACAAGGAGAATTTTTTAGCTTTAAAATAGCTTGACGAACATCTGATTCAATTATTGGGACCATAAAGAAGGAAAATGATGGTTTTCTAATTTTATTCAAATAAAACAAAGGATCCAAATTTTTATTTTCGATTGTACCTACTATGACGGTTGCAATATGACTAAAAAAGTCATTAATTTCATCCGGACTAATAGACGGCGAAAAAGTAAAATTAGATTTAGCTTTTCTCTCTGAATTTACCAGTTTCCAAATTGTTTTATTTTTATTATCGGAATTTATTATCTCAGAATTATAATAATTTCTCTTTTCCTCCTTTATGGTTTTTTTATATAATTTTCTCATTTCAGTATACGTAAACCAATCATCTAAATTGTTACTGATAATAAATATTTTTTTAGAATCAAATACTAATTTTCTCAAGTGTTTTAGACGGTCATTGAACCAGCTTGCTTTATTTTTATTAATTTTAATAGATTTTAGGGGAAAACAAATATTAACATTGCTACAAATGCTATCCAACACCATATCAGTCAAATTCGATGAATTTAATGCCTCAAGTCCTAGACTACTCCAATTTACTATAGCTAATCTATCAGAAAAGTTTTTTAGTCTCTTATCATTTATAATTCTGGTCTTTTTCGTCAAACTTTCATAAGTTTGTAGACATTTTACTTGTAAGTTTAATGAAAAATGATCGCCTATATCTACATCGATCACATCAACATCCAACTCATGCAAGTCATAATTAGAAATCACATTATCTAAACATGATCTGGATGAGGGTGTGACTCGAGTTGGGACATGCACATGATGTTGTAAACCATACATACTCATAATATTTCGCAAATCATTAGAATGCTCATTATTACTGTCAATGTCCACGTTTATGTCACCAACGATAATAATTTTTTTATAATTACCATAGAGATAATGTATTAAATAGGTAAACTGTTGTTTGAATATTTGTATGTCTCCATTTGAGGACGACCTGTATAATGTGACTAAGATGTTGCTCTTATTTAGTATCTCAGAAGCACAAAATTCTGCATGTACTGGAATGCAAAATTTACTGACGTTAATTTCTTTAATTATTATAGTAGGTTTTGAATAAATAGCTACACCCCCATGCCCAATACTTTCTCTGCAATAGGAGGTAATTAATTCATAATTTTTAACTTTAATCATTTCTAGGTTATTACTGTTTAACCAATGTTCAGAAAAACACAAGATATCAATTTCATTATCGGAAGTAAAAATATGCAATCTATCTATTTTATTTGTTAAACTTTGGACATTAACATGTAGTAAAGAGAGGTTATTATTTTTATATTTTTTCATACAGTTAGGTGTTTCATTGGATTGGTTTCTTATTTGACCGAAAAAACTCGTTTAAGTAGATACCTTGAGGCCATACATCCGTTTGAAGTATCTTAGATGATTCCGCAGTTGGGATGATTATTTTGAATGAGGCGTATTCTTCCGGATATCTTGATTTGAGCTTTTCTACTTTAATATGAGGGTCAATGTCTTGTAGATGTTTTTTTACGTCTTCCTCTGAGGCATTTGGGTGCCAGTTGGTAGAGTGGTAGTAGCTCATGCTCTCACGTTTGGCAGCATTTAGGTTTGTTTGCAAATCAGTTCTAGTTCCAACTAAAATATTCTTTGGTTTTTGGTATCTTCTGAAATTATTATTGTTTAATTTTATAATTTCATTACATACATTAGCTGCGTCAGCTTGGTGGACGGCTGAAGAAATATCAGATGTTATAAAGGTATGCACTGATTTCTTTGTAGTATTGGCGTATCCCTGTATATCCTTTAAGTTCGCTATAGGTACATTTTTTATCCCTTCACTTATAGTTGGTATAGAAGACTCTTGAAAGGTATTTCGATTGTCATTTCTTAAGGGTGCTGTACTTTTAAGGGATACTATATCTTCTGTAAGCAAGTTGATCTGTCCTTGCAGAGCTTTTATTGCAATTTCCTGATTAGAAATAACAAGATCTTTTTGTTGAAGCAATTGTTCTAAGAATTTAATTTTAACTTCATTAATATTTTCTGTAGAATGCTCTACTACTGAAGGAATTTTGGGTAGATCATTGTTGTCAATGCAGCAGTTAATAGATTCATTGTCTATGTAAACAATATTTTTTAATCCTG
Organism: Psylliodes chrysocephalus; assembly: GCA_927349885.1. Taxonomy (NCBI): domain Eukaryota; kingdom Metazoa; phylum Arthropoda; class Insecta; order Coleoptera; family Chrysomelidae; genus Psylliodes; species Psylliodes chrysocephalus. Next base: position 13,428,356 of record OV651815.1, read on the forward strand.
GCACACAACTGTTATGTGAGATAGTACCACACGTCACACATCGTAAACCCGATTTAGCAGGATTTTTACACCTCTTACAACGGTTTATTAAATCACTAGGGGTATCATTGCCCATTTTTTAGCAAATAAAGAGTGTCAATACAACAAATTCACAACTATTTACAAATAATTTTATTACCGTGGTGGAATAGACCGGGTCAACCCAGCAAAAAAGCAAACGATAATAATGTTTTGTACTCACATAAAATGAGAAAGATCGTATCCAAACAATTTTTTTACACTTGATTTACTTGATTTACACAATTTTAAATCACAAACACTCATAGAGGCACTATATGCACAATGACATATTATGCACTAATTATAAACAATTTAATTAACTTTATACAGTAGATTTAGGCAACAGAACACGGAGCCTCTTTACGATGATGTTCACTATATGGTGACAATTCCACCAATAATAATAATAATAATAATAATAATAATAATAATAATAATAATAATAATAATAATAATAATAATAATAATAATAATAATAATAATAATAATAATAATAATAATAATAATAATAATAATAATAATAATAATAATAATAATAATAATAATAATAATAATAATAATAATAATAATAATAATAATAATAATAATAATAATAATAATAATAATAATAATAATAATAATAATAATAATAATAATAATAATAATAATAATAATAATAATAATAATAATAATAATAATAATAATAATAATAATAATAATAATAATAATAATAATAATAATAATAATAATAATAATAATAATAATAATAATAATAATAATAATAATAATAATAATAATAATAATAATAATAATAATAATAATAATAATAATAATAATAATAATAATAATAATAATAATAATAATAATAATAATAATAATAATAATAATAATAATAATAATAATAATAATAATAATAATAATAATAATAATAATAATAATAATAATAATAATAATAATAATAATAATAATAATAATAATAATAATAATAATAATAATAATAATAATAATAATAATAATAATAATAATAATAATAATAATAATAATAATAATAATAATAATAATAATAATAATAATAATAATAATAATAATAATAATAATAATAATAATAATAATAATAATAATAATAATAATAATAATAATAATAATAATAATAATAATAATAATAATAATAATAATAATAATAATAATAATAATAATAATAATAATAATAATAATAATAATAATAATAATAATAATAATAATAATAATAATAATAATAATAATAATAATAATAATAATAATAATAATAATAATAATAATAATAATAATAATAATAATAATAATAATAATAATAATAATAATAATAATAATAATAATAATAATAATAATAATAATAATAATAATAATAATAATAATAATAATAATAATAATAATAATAATAATAATAATAATAATAATAATAATAATAATAATAATAATAATAATAATAATAATAATAATAATAATAATAATAATAATAATAATAATAATAATAATAATAATAATAATAATAATAATAATAATAATAATAATAATAATAATAATAATAATAATAATAATAATAATAATAATAATAATAATAATAATAATAATAATAATAATAATAATAATAATAATAATAATAATAATAATAATAATAATAATAATAATAATAATAATAATAATAAATAATAATAATAATAATAATAATAATAATAATAATAATAATAATAATAATAATAATAATAATAATAATAATAATAATAATAATAATAATAATAATAATAATAATAATAATAATAATAATAATAATAATAATAATAATAATAATAATAATAATAATAATAATAATAATAATAATAATAATAATAATAATAATAATAATAATTAATAATAATAATAATAATGTTTATTAGTAAGAACAGTAATTTTTACAATAAATTTTAAATTTATATTTTTTTTTGTTTCTTTACAGTACAATCACCTACCAATAAACTGGTGTACCACAAAGCCGGAGGGCTGTCCGTGGTATAAGTTAGAACGTAGTAATTATTACTGTGTATTGTCTTAATATTATTTATGATTCAAGATACTTTAAAACTTATATTTATATTGTTATCACACAAATTAACAGTAATATTATTTTTGCAACTTATTTGCTATATAATAGAATACAATAATATAAATAATAAATATGAAATCAACAATTTGATAAATAATGTAAAATAACATAATAGTAAAATAACATAATAGTAAAATAACATAATAGGGAAATAATACAATAGGAAAATAACATATTAGTTAACAAATTGAAAAAAGTGGGAAATTAATTGTCTATTATTAGATGTTAGAAAAAACTGATTTCTTAAAATGGTTTGACGTGTACGAATTTTTACAATTTTCTGGTAAAAAATTATAAAAACTGGGTGCTAAAAACTTAAAGTTTCTTTGGCCAATTGTTTTTTGTGTAGTTGGAACTTGAAGATAATTATTTTTCTTATCTCTGGTAGTATAGAGATGAGATATTTCATTAAAATTTTGTTTGTGTTTAAATAAAAAAATTAGAGTTTTAAGAAAAAGTGTCTGACGAATATCCAACACTAATGCGTCTCGAAAAAGCTGGTCAGAAGGGTAAGTTTTTTCTTTTCCTAATATTATTTTTAAAAAATATTTCTGAAGCGTTTGTAATTTTTCTAGGTATACATCTACAGTTCCGCCCCAAGCCAAAATTCCATATGATAATCTAGATGCTACAAGTGAATAGTATAATATGTTTAAATATGGTAAATCTAGAACATTCGACAAATATTTCAATCGTCCCAGAAAGGATCTTAATGTTTTAGTGACGTTATTTATATGGTAATCCCATCGTAAGTGACAATCTATCGTTATACCAAGGTATTTTATATCTTTAGTAAGTTTAATTTTTATGGTTTTTTTGGTATGTTCATTATATATTTTTAATTCATTGTAGGTAGGCATTCCATTTTTGTAACTGTAAACAGGTAGAAACATCTCATAATTAATTGTTAAAAGATGAAAATTAAACCAATCAATAATAGTTTTCATATCGTCTTCTATTTTCTGTTTCAGATCAGACCAAGTCTCAGCAGTGTAAAATAGTACCGTATCATCGGCAAAACTGTATATGGTTCCAGTAACGCTTAAGGTAAGTAAGTTATTCAAATATAGGATAAAAAGAATCGGCCCTAGCACTGTCCCTTGCGGAACTCCACATTTCACAACTTGCGCTGAGCTTATGCAATCATCTATTTTTACATGTTGTGTACGATTTTGAAGATAAGATTTAAACATTTTTAGAGCTGTTCCACGTATTCCTGAATCCTCCAATGCATCCAATAACTGACTGTGATCTACAGTATCGAACGCCTTTGCAAGATCCAAAAATACTCCAATTGCCGGTTTCGTATGTTCAACAGCATCATACATTTTTGATATTAATGCAGATATAGCATCTTCTGTTGATTTTCCCTTCTGAAAACCAAACTGGTTGGGTGACAAAATTTTTTCGCTAATTAAAAATGATTCAAGCCTAACTTTTATAATTTTTTCAAATAGTTTTGCAAAGCTACTTAGTAGTGAAATTGGTATATAGTTTGAAGGCAGACTTTTATTACCTTTTTTGTGAAGAGGCTTTATGATGGCGACCTTGAATTCAGTTGGGCAAATTCCGTCTGAAATTAACTTGTTAATTAGAAAACATAATGGTTTAGCTAATTCAGTGCTAGTTTCTTTAAGTAATTCTGATTTAATTTCGTCAATACCGCGAGCCTTTTTATTTTTTAATGCATTTATTAATTTAATTATTTCTGTTTCAGTGGCTGGTTTCATATAAATTGAATTTTTATTAATACGTCTCTTTGAATGAAAAAGTGGAGGTTTTTGAATATTTTTAGCAAGATCGGGTCCAATGTTTGTAAAAAATGTGTTTAATGTATCGGCAATTTCTAATTTGTTAGTAGATTTAGTATTATTTAATAATGTTATTTCTTTGATATTAGAATGTTTAGCATTTGAATTTGTCATATTATTTATAGTTTTCCACAGATTTTTTGAGTTATATTTATTTTTTTCAATTTGTCGTTTATGATATTCTAATTTTGTTAAACTAATCAGATTATGTAATTTATTTCGATATATAATAAACTCTCGTTTTAAATTTAGATCTAATGAATTTTTTTGATAATTTTTATATAATCTGTCCCTTTCGCTTATGGATTTCATTATGCCATTAGTTATCCACTCCTTTCTTTTAATCGTTTTTTTAGTTTGTTTAACTTTAACAGTATGTTTACATATTAAATCATTTACGGTGTTTAAAAAATATGATGCAGTTTCTTGTGCATCCTGAATATTATACAAAATAGTCCAGTCGAACGATTTAAGATCAGTTTTAAGTTTTTTTTGGTTGATTGTTTTTATATAATTAAATGTTAATGTTTTTTCATTTTCCTCAAAGACATTCCAATTAAAAATAGTTGCCCTGTGATCAGTTACTAACGTATCTAGGATATAACTAAAACAATTAAAGATATTACCTGTTTTTAGTTTAACAAATATGTGATCCAAACAAGATTTTGAATTGCCTTGAATACGAGTGTACGCATTTATTACAGAAGTAAAATTGAATTCATTCATAACATTAAGGTAGTCACTAACTAATTTTACTTTTGAGAGGAGATTTATGTTTATGTCCCCAACTATAAGGTGTAGGTCACTGCTACTTTGTCTTAAAAGAAAATCATATAATTCGTCTACATAATCATATTCGTTAGTAGACGGAGGTCTATATAATGCTGTTATTGCTATATCTTTATTTTCTTTAGTAGTACGAATATTAATTGCCTTACAACCATTAATTTCAGTAATTTCTGAACTATAATTTATAATTTAGAGATAATAAAGATAAAGAGACAAATGGTTTTCAATTTTAAAAGTCTGAATCGGAAAAATTGATCAACCAGTTAATTTAATATACTCAATGAGACATTTACCTAAGAAATGATATGTACATTTAAATAGTTTACCTATATAAAGTTGTTTGTCTGTAATTATCAATTGTGTTACCCTCTAACCAAGATCGTTTGTTGCAAACAAACCAGAAATATTTTATTCTTATGACATTTTTTTATTGCATTGTTTGTATAATTTAGTATTTTCAAAAATATTAGATGTTATGGTAATTTAAATCACTACAGGTATTAAATAAAAATAAGGCTATTGGTAAATTAGTTTACAGTTGATAATAAAGAATGTCTCGAAAAAAGTCTCGAAATAAGTATCAAACATAAATTGTGATTTTGATTAGGCACTTAATAAGTCACATCCCACATATTTACATGCTATGGCTAATCAATCCTATAAGTACATATCAAAATATTAATATACTATTAAACAATAATTTAAAAATACAGATGAAGCCGATTTACCTATTTAAACAAAATTACTATTATTCTATTATTTATTAAAACACATTCTTTTTTAGTAAACTTGGACATGCAAAAGCAGCCATGAGGGTAAGACATTAGTGAGAGCAAGAATACTTTGGAATGTACTGTGAAATACACTTAGAAAGGGTCATATGGAGAATTAAGTGTGATAACATTTTACGATATGTATCTCACTAGTTTAATTCACAGATTTTTGTGTTCTGTGTTCAATTATGTGCTGCTATTTCAAACTTTTAGTATCCTTTGATAAAAGAAGTTGAATATTATTGTTGACATTTTTAAATTGTTTATTTTATCTCATATATTTTTTTTCTACTCTTCATACAGTATTCTGTGAAGAGTATTCTAGGTTTACTGTATCTGTCTGTCTGATGTCACGTTTTGTGTCAAAAACGAGAAATGATATCAACTTGAAAATTTTAAGCAAAAATCAAGCTCTATAAGGAGACAAAGCCTATTGATTTTTAATAAATCTGATTAAAAATAGGGGGTTAAGATGGTTGAAATTAAAAAAATCCTAAATTAAAAACGAAAAGCGATATCAACATGAAATTTTTAGTAAAAATCCTATTGATACTGAAAAAAATATGAATATATTGGGGAGTTAAGGAGGGTTAAAATATAAAAAAAAATTCTAACTGAAAAACAAAAAATGATATAAACTTGAAATACATCTCTAAAAGGAAAAGAAGTCCTTTAATTATAAAAAAAATTGATTAAATATGGGCGGATTTAAGGGGGGTTGAAATTAAAAAAAAATTAAAAATTAAAAGCGATATCAACCTGAAATTTTTAGTAAAAATCAAGCTCTATAAGGAGTTGAGGCTTATTGATTGTGAAAACAATCTTGTTGAAAATGGGGGTTAAGGGGCTCTGTTAAACTGCGAAAAGTATCATTTAGAATGCCACGCATTATATATTTTTATTCTATTTTGTGTCTGTGTAATATTATGTATTGTGATGGGATTGATCTTATAAAATAAACATTTAAAACATTTTATTTTTTATTTTATTTGCCAATAAAAGATATTTAAAAAATATATTTTTTATTTGACATCTGTGACAAATTGTGAAAATGATTAAACTTACAATAAAAACTAAAAAATGGTAGGTAAAGTTTCATATAAATTTTTTTACACAAAAATTAATGTTAAGCTTTCTACATAACCTGATATATATTTAAAAATAATCTCAAATTATAAAGAAAAGTCAGTTTACAAACTAATAATGTTTATAGATGGTTTTCAACGTATTAAAAACAAAACAAATATTATACTAACTAAAATATTCATTTATTAATAGTTGTAGTGCTTGAAAACAGTATAATGTTGATAATAATAACTACACTTAATACAAACTCAAATAATGAAAAAAACAGCGATATTGGCTCTTGTACAAAGTTTTGAACGAACTTACAAATGATAAAATTATTGGAAAAAGTGAATACCCATTTTAAATTACGACGAGCCGCCACTGATCTTTATATTATTCAATTTTTTTTAAATATACACCAGCTCTTCACCAAAATGTTACTACTGCACCAATATACAGATAGAAATAACTAAAGCATTCGAAAATACTTATAATACGTGATATTTCAAGAATGCAATAAACAAAAATCAAATGTCTATCTTGGTCCGAAATTGTATAATCGCGTAGAAGTTAAAATTCTCGAAAATTCGTTAAACAGTATTTTTATTTTTAATGCCAAGCCTATTGCCTACCCTAAAAAAATTTATGACATTAGTCGGAAAGCCATTTTGTATAAGAAAATTAAAAAGAAATCAAAGACTACGGCGCGGCGTCCCCAACGTTCCCAACCCTATTGCCAAAGACTTTTTATTTGACATACAATGTGGTAAACATCTAAGAACCGACCGCTCTGTGAAACAGATAAACACACCGGAAACAAACGTTAAAAGAAGTTATTATCACATATTAAAACACAATGCACCAGCAGCAGCATCAGCAACATCCGGTGCACCAGACCATCAGTTTCTGTTTGTAGCAATTTTTAGTACCGAAATTTAATAGTGAAAAACAAACAAAAAAGGCATTAGACGATCGCACCATAAATAGAACTCTCCCAGTGTCAAATTAAGACTCACGAGGTATTTTAACGAGTGACATCTGCGTGGCTGACATGCTTTTAATCTTTCACCGGAATGAATGCGTACATTAGTTTGGTTCATTTGAAACAATAAGTCACTGAGATGCATATATTTCAGGATGAGAACATTCAAACAATATCAACAACTTTGTATGAGGTATTTGAACGGCGTGAAAGGAATTTCGTTTTACGATTTTCCAGGACTAATTGAAGGTATAAATTATATTGGCGGTTTATAGATGAATATTGTTCTAAAATAAATCATTTTTTTTATTTCTTTACAAATAATATATTGTTTTATTTATATTGTTTATTTGTAAGGTAGTAAGGATAGGTAGCTCTGAACAGCATCACTTGGCAAAGACTATAGTAGAATACCATAATTATAGATAGTGACTCATGTTGTAAAGAAATTTTATAGACCAATCAAATTAGACATTTATCCTGTACAAAAAAATAGTTGTTGATTTTTTAAATACCGACAAAATAAGAAATATTCAGTATTAATTAAAAAACAAAGTAGTGGGGTATTGCAAAATTTATTTATTCTCTTAGAAATTTACAAAAACCTTCTTCTTCTTATTCTTCTTCTTCTTCTACTAAAACCTTTTTCTTCTAGTCACTCTTCAAAAACTATACGTTCAGATAGTTTCAAAAAAATTGAGAAGATCGCTATCTTTGTAAATTTTTTGAATAACTAATTCATTTGTTTATTATTTACCTCCAGAACAGATATCATTTTATTAATTTGACTGGTCTATTTTTAAACTGTTCAAACGTCTTCCAAGCGATTAAAAGTTCTAGGTAAAATGGAACGTTGTCAGCGTGTAGTTTGCATCTTTATCTAACAGTAGATAATGTCCGAAATCCACACTGTCGTCGCAGATTAAAGCGACGTTATTGGCAACAATGCCTTTGAAATTTTCTTGGATGTTATCGTCGAAGAAGTGTCATAGGCCCGCTGATAGGGATTTCATAAAGCAGAGACCGGAATTGTTTGTAATAGAGGTTAAGTATAACCCGATCTCTCTAATATTAGTGAAAGTCTCTTTTACGTTTATAAATAAGGTATGAAACAAACGATATTAATACTTCGAAGGCTGAGACTAGAGGAAGAAAAAAAAAATAAAATTGGTAGATATAACCGAACAAGTCATTCGTCGTGCAGTACATGCATTTGATATTAAAAAGGAATTACCAACTGTAAAGAAAATTGCTTCCTCTCTTCAATCTAATGAAAATCTCCCAAAAATACCAAGGCGTGCTTTATTACGTACTTTGCGTGAAATGAACTTCATGTATTTAAAGAGAAAAAGGAATAGTACCCTTATTGAAAAAAAGACGAAATTATTTTATGGCGCAGAAAATATCTGAAAACAATAGCAGAGTTTCGAAGAGATGGCAGAAAAATATTCAGATGAAACCTGGTTAAATGAAAGACATACTGAGACAAACATTTGACAGGATTTAAATGTAAAAGACAAACAAAAAGTTTTTGTAGATGATTTATCGACAGGTTTAAAAGCCCCATCTGGAAATAAAAAACGCCTTATTATTACCAATATTGGTAGCGATTCAGGATTTGTTGAAGAAGGTTTAAACGCATTTGTTTCTAAAAAGACTAGAGATTGTCATCTGTTATTGTTATGGATAACGCTCCATACCACAACTGGCATGTAGAACAGTTGCCAACCACCAAATGGAGAAAAGCCCAGATTGCAGATTGGCTTACTAAAAAAATATTAAATTCAATGAACCAATTTTAAAAATCGAGTTCTAAACTTAGCACGGTGTCATAAAGTTAAATATATCAAATATGTATTAGATGTTGAACTATTATTAGTATTACTATCATCTCAAAAGACTATTACAGTTTATAACAGGGATATATAAAAAATATACGAGCTCTGTCTCTCTGTGAAAATATGATATTTGTAAATTTATCTCAAGGCAAATTAAAATTTTGTTTAAAATATAATATTTTTGGTTTGTTTAAATGTTTGTGGAAATATAATAAGACCAGCGTGGCTATTTTAAAGAGTTTTTATTTAGAAGTTGTTTTATTTGTAAAATGATTTGTGTTTGGCAAAATACATGATGGAGACAACTTAAGTTGAATAGTCGGTATATCGGCTTCAATAAAATAAAGTAGAGATGTGTCAATTGTGAATGATTCGGTCGCTAAGATCCAATCACCTAGAAGTGTTGAACTATCAAATCCCGGCCGGTCAGAATATATGTTGACTGTATCATGGTGTAAGGATACAGGTGAAGCGGTGCGCAGGTTTTATGACGTCAACATCGGTATTGCCACGGCCGCCTATACACTGCCATGCCATTCCATGGCTTTGTTTACATTTTGTAATGATTGTCAAGAAGTTTAACTTTTATTTCCTAGTTCTATAATCATTATAAAACTGAAAATATATTTAGAAGAAAATAACAACTGCGTCAAATAACATTAAGTTATGCTCAATAATATTTACAAGAAAAGTCACTATAGGCAGATAGACGCTTGTACAAAAGTAATGCCAAATAAAAAAAATATTTTGTGCTTTTTTACAAAAAAAGTAGGTAATTTATTTCGAATTTAGCCATGGTGTAAGGAATTTAGCCTAATATAGTTTCTCTCTGGCGTAAAAAAGATAGTGTTCATCAGAAACTGAATTTTTCCATCACAAAACTTGAAAGAGGATGTTACATCTAGGATTTAAATCTTCATACCTAGCATTGCTATCTGATAGATTGAGATCAAGATGATAGCCAAAACGTACCTAAACTTACAGATACATTACCATTAAAAAGTTTTAGTGGCTCAGCAGGGATAAAAATTGGAACTAATAAAAGGCATACACAAATAACTAATTTAAATGTGAAACTGAAATATGTAGTGTCCCCTGTATAGTGGAAAAATGTTTAACCTCTTGCCAATTAATTAATAATAGGAAGTGCTGACTCATTAAATATGTTTAAAAAGCAAGAAAGTCTTGCTCAAAAAGGTATACTACAAAGTGGATAAATTTTTCTGATTCCTTGAATTAAGCAGTTCATTTTAATTTATGTGTATACTCCTGTATATATATTTCTCGATTGTCATATTTGTACTTAGGTTGTGCATTTTTGTTTTTATATTATATTTTGTCTTGATATTAGAATTTTAAAATAAAAAATTTCATTTATGAATAAGTATTTTGTTTGTTTCTTTTCCTTTGAATTTTAACTTATGTTATCTATCTTTGTTAATAAGAATGTAATTAATTCTTCAACAATAAATAATTTCGAATCGATTCAAGTAAACTTGTGTATAATGTTAACGAATGCTGAACAATAAAATTAAGGTGAAATGAATTTTATTATGATCAGTATATTTTTTTAGTCGCCAATTTTCTTAAATAATCAGTTTGGAAGTATGTGGTCACTTTTATAGATTATAAATGTAATAATTTAATTTTAAATTAGTCATCAAACATGGATATCAATAACTTGTATGCACAGATCAATTACTTTCTTGTATGGTTGGGTGCTGGTAAACCCCTTTATGTATTTAATAAATAGAAACACTTGGCAAAACATACTTTATTTTAATAAAAAGCACAGAGGTGTTATTTTAAATTGATTTATTTATGTTTAAAAATGGTTTTTACATAATGTTTACTTCTTTATCTTACTTAACACTTTATAATGTATATTTATTGTTCTAAATTTAAACATTTAGGCCAGTCTCTTAAGGTAGTAAACCCAGGTAAAGGATAATGAACAGTTCTTAAAATCTATAAGCCTTAGGACGAATGCTTCTTAGGGAGATTGTGGATACTATGTCATCCGAACTTCAACGAATTCTTTTTTTATTTTCATTGTATAAAACATTTATTTGACCCGGAGTGAAACATTTACTTTACTTTCCTGAATTTCCACTTGAGAATTATTTTTCAACTGGCTAATTTCTTCTTTCAATGAAAGTATTTCTATATTTGATTTGTTGCATTTTTCAGTAATTTTGTTTAGTTCTTCACGAAGACTCTTAATAGTTTTCTCTAAAATAATAATTTAATTTTTAATATTGAAATAAAAGCAATTATCACTTCAAAGTTTAATATTTAATAAAAAAATTGTTTTGAAATGATTGTAATGTTAATTAGTATATGCTAAGTTGTGTAATTTTCTTTTCAAAGCCACATTTTTTGGTAATAAGGTAAATTTGTACATACGTTTCTAGTTCTGATGATACCAATATATTTTGAGTGTCTGTTTCCAAACTTTGATTCTCCTTGTCCTGGTCTGCAGTTGACAATTGTCTGGAATGCCCCGAAATATTAACAAAGCTCTCAATAAATGTTTGTCGATATCTTTTTGCCTGCCTTCTTAATCTATCTTCACTTTCTGCAGACAATTGTCTTTTTTTCAATGGGAGATTTTCAGTAGGAACTACTGTTTGTTTTAAGTTTCTACCAGTCTTAGTGGAGTAGTTTAATAGCCTCTGTTGTAAGGGTATTTCAAAACTATCCTTCGAAAAATGTATGGAACAAATACAAGCTTAAAAAAGAAACAAGACATAAAATTAATTATATTCAAGTTAGGTTTGCAAAAATCATACCATTTTTCAAATTAATTGTATCTTTTCACCCTCAACCGTTGACCCAGGCTTTGGCTATATCTGTTTTCGGAAATCCAAAATACTTAATATTTGTTCTCTTTGTTTTTCTTAAATAGTTCTTGCTGCCAAACACTGCACAACCTGGCATTTTGTTAGTAACTACACACCCTAAAATATAGTAGATTTTAATGTATCAATAATATAATAATAATAATGATATATTAAAATAACAATAATATTCTTTTATCTTTAAAATACAACAAAAATGTTACATAACCTAACTTTATATCAATTACACTACCAACTTAATTAGAAATTAATTTAATAATACGTACCAATAATTTCTAAACAGGCCTATTGATATATAGAAATGATATTAAATATTAAGATAAATATATCTATAAACTTCTAAACACTACCAGGAAAATATTAGAATAACTTTAAAAGTCGCTTTTTAACATTGGAGACATAGGCAAAACAAAAATATGCTCCGCAGGTGACGTCATGCGCAAGAATGACCAAATTTCGTACCGCTTACCGCTTCACCTGTATTCTTCCACCATGGACTGTATTGTGAGTTGCAGGAAGGATGGAATGAATGAATAAAATGGTGAATTGTGAGAATTAAATGGGTGAAGCGGTATTTACGTTAGAATGCGTTTTAAAATGAAATAAATTATTGACAGGACGTTAAATTAAATCGATTAATTAAAACTGACCATATTATTATTGACACACGAAAACCACCCACACAAATAATAAAATATGATAAATTATTCATTCTAAAAATATACCGAAAATATGTAATCAAATGACCAATTGTTGAATCAATCGTTCAACCAACGGTTATCGGTGGCACTGTTTACCGAGCTTACGGCAGTCTTGAACAGTTTACAGATCAAAAATCGGAGTGATTGAACGATCGATTGAAAAGATTCGGTCATTTTAGGAATCAATCACCGATCGATTCGATCGCCGGGAAGTGATTGAATTACACATCACTAAAATCAAGGTAGGCTTAATAAAACAAATGATAATATTTGACGTTTCTAAGAAGCCAATTTTGACATTTTAATTAACTTTAGTACATTGATGTTGTTGTAAACAACTAAAAATGGCTCGTGGCAAAGCTGTTTCTAACGAAATAAGGAAAGTGATAAATCACTTACATTTGAAGGGCCAACATTCTTCCCAAATCGCTAACAGTGTTAATAAATCGAGATATACAGTTCGAAATATTATTAAACTGTACAAAACAACTGGATATGTGGCTCAAAAACCGAGAACTGGAAATGATCCGTAATATTCCAATGCCAACTTAAGAGCTTCAAAAAAGATTATCAAACAAAATCAGCGTACTAATTATAACAAATTGAGAATATTATGAAATTAGGCAACAGCTGCCAAAAAACTGAGATTTAAAACTTACAAGGTATGCTTGAATAATTTTTGATTTTTGTTTGTTTTTAATTCAATATTTCATAGGCAAAAGAAAAGCCCTTACTGACAGAGATTCAGAAGAAAAATAAACTAGCGTGGGCAAAGGAACATCAGTTATGGTCTCCGCACCAATAGAACTCCATTATTTGGAATGATTACGCCAGATTTAAAGTATGCATTGTTGATTGTAGGACTCGTGCCATAAGAAAAGAAGTGTTTCAGAATGACTGTCTTAGAAAGAAAGTTAAATTTCCGGCTTCTGATATGATTAGGGGAGCCATGTTAGCTAAAAGAGTGGGAAATTTACACTTTGTGGAAGGTATTGTGAATATATTAACCCATTAACGCCTAGTGTTGCCATATGGCAACACCTCACTTGTCTTCTTAAAGAAAATATTTGCGGCAAATGAGAGTGCAGGGGTGGGGTATTTATGCCGGTTGGCTTGCTGATATGTGCAGTAAGCACTGAAGCTGTTTAATTTTAGTCGATGCAGAGTAGTTGAGCTGTACGATGCAATTGTTTCTGACGTTATTTTGTGATACGTGAAATAATGGACATTCGCTTCAAGTAAGTACTATATACCAGACGTGGACTGTATTAATAAAACTTTTCTATCGCAGAAGTATTTCATACACATAAACAAAGATGCTCTTGCATGAAATGAAATATTTAATTCAAAACTGTCATAGCAATATATGTGTCAATCCAGGCGTTGCCATATGGCAACACTAGGCGCTTGCAATACCTACATTTTTATATTCTCTATTTTTTGTCTAGAAGAGGTTTTTCTCTTTCTGAAGCACTAGGGATGGTATAGAACGACGACATTGACGGTGATATATTTGTTGAGCCTCCAGATCCCAAAGTAAAGACGGACGAGGATTCCGGAGAAGAGGATCGAGGCGCGTATGTTTTACATTACTTGTAAATGTACTTTTCGATTGTTTGTTTTTTTTTATAGGCTAATTGATAATCTTGCACCTCTCCAACTAAGAGCTAATGCTGAAATACGAATGCCGAATAATGAAAGAATTGGTGTGAACTATGATATAGATTCTCTAAATGTCGCAACGGTGGAGAGTGTTTTATCTGAAGAAATGAAAACCTGGACAAACCGAAGGCTTGAAGAAAAAGACATTTCGGCCATTATGAATAAACGGAGCAGATTTTGACACTGAAAAAACTTCAGTCTTTCTAATCACTGGTTATTCAAAATATGAACAGATGTCAATCACTCGAATATTCCAACAATTCATAGACCAAGAATTTATTAACCATTTGGTGAACGAAACCCGTCGATATGCAATACGGTTATTTATTGCAATGTTATTCATAAATGGATATAATAAGCGTCACTACTGGGATTCTAATGATGACATGAGAAACTATGCTGTATTTCAGTCTATGCCAAGAGATCGTTTTTTACAGATTTGTCGATTCTTACACTTTTCTGATAATACTAAAATGGATCCAAACACGCTTGGAAGATACGTCCTTTGATGGAAATGATGAAGAAAAACTGTCGTAAATTTTAAACCAGAAGAACATCTCGCTTATGATGAGAGTATGATCAAATACTTTGGACGATACAACTGTAAACAGTTTATTTGGACAAACCCATAAGATTCGGTTACAAGTTGTGGAGCTTGAACACAAAGGATAAATATTTGGTCAATTTTGAACTGTATTAGGGAAAACTATGAAATCAAATGATGATTATGAAAAATTATTTGGAAAAGCAGCAAGTCCCTTATTAATTTTATTAGATGAATTGCTGAAAGAAACAAATAAATTGAGATACAGTTTTTAAATGGATAACCTATTTTCTGGACCTACCTTTTTTAATTTTTAAAATTTCGTGGTTATAATGCAATAGGGACTATTCGTGAAAACCGAATTTCTAAAGGACTGTTAAAAGTTTATTTCAAAAAAAGGAACGTGGTCATATTGAAACAGCAATTGAAAGACAGGATGGACTATTGTATGCTAGATGGATGGATAACGCAGTAGTGATGATGATTTCTTCTTCATGCGACACCAAACCTGTGCGTCAAGTCAAAAGATTTTCACAAAAGCACAAGCGCAATGTACAAATTCGAAGACCAAAATTAATAGAAAAGTAAAACTCAGTTATGGGTGGAACTGATCAGATGGATCAAAATGTGGCCTGTTACCGAATTGGCATACGTGGAAAAAAATGGTACCGGCCTATTTTTACGTGGTTGCTTGATGTTGCCCTCCAAAACAGTTGGGTATTGTATATTAAATCTAAGAAGAGAATAAATTATCCGAATTAGATTTTAAAAGAGAAGTAGCGAATACATATTTATCGAAATATGGTATGCGTGTGCAGTAAAGAAGAACTGGAAGACCATCAGCCTCACCATTATCAGCGGCCGACAGTCGGATATCCAATGATATTTGATTTGACAGAATTGATCATTTGATGCACCACCCGAAGATGAAAAGAAAAGAAGATGTGCTCGTAATACATGTATATCAATTGTGAGAACAATATGCTCAAAATGAAATGTAGGCTTAATTTGTTTTAATATTATTATTAGTAAATCTTTAAATTACCCATTGTAGTTTTTATTTTGCCGTTTTAAAGCGACTTGACTGGATCGGTCATAATATGCAATATAAATTAAATACTATATACCCGACAAAACTAGGAAGCGCCTAGCATATGATATTTGGTTAGAGTACGACAATTTTTTAGACAAATAATATTGTAATATAAAGTTAATTTTCAAAAATTCGGAAACACCAACGTTAATGGGTTAATGGGCTTCAAAATAACTTAAAACCCCAAATTTAAATAATATGGAATGTATCTTCCAGCAAGATGGTGCCGTTTGTCACACGGCTAAAAAAAGTAAAAGATTGGATGTTAGAAAACAATATTTCACTTTTAAAATTGACGTCCAGTAGTCCAGATCTATCGCCTACTGAAACGTTTTGGTATATCAGGAAAAAAAAAAGCTCAGATCAAATCCCTCAAAAACCGATCTAGAATTGCGAACCAGTCTTCAAGAAATTGAAACAGTTTTAGAGCAGATGACTGCCAAACATTAAATGACACTATGTCAAGGTGTATCGAATCAATAATAATCAGTCGAAAAGGCGATGTAACGCAGTGGTAATTTGCTGTTATTTATCTGTTATGTTATCAGAAATAATACAGTTTTTAATACGTTTTTCGTTAATATGGCAAATTTCTTTAAAAAACAAGGTATTGGCAGTTAAGCCAACATCACTGAGACAGGTTTCGTAAATACATTTGAATTTATATATACTTATTCGATAATTATTATTGCCGGTTTTCCTCACCTTGTGCATCTTTAAAATGATTAGGTTATTAATCAAAATATTGTTATGGGGAATGTTTTTTGTGAAATATATGGCACTACGTTGTGACGTTATAATTGTAATGAGTTTTAAATAATTTAAATCACAAATCATCCTCCATACAAATACTTGTTATCTAATGCAATTAATGAAACGAAATGACTCAATTTTTTTAACTAATGGGTTTAAAAATTTTCATCCATGTATTTTAGACACTTACCTTTGTACCTCGTATATTGTCAGCTCTTGTATTGAAATAAAAATAAGTAAAAGTTTGAGACTCTGTGTATAACTTGTAGTTTTATTTAAAATAATTGATATCAGGGTTTAGTGCGAGTTCAAAAATTCTTTGTAACTAATGTGGGAAAAAGAAACAGAATATTGTTACATAAATGTAAAAATTAACATAGAAACAAAAATAATAAAATAATTCGTCATTTAACGATCGATTCTTGGATCGAAAATGGCGCATTATACTATAAAAATACAGTTACCTATCGAACTTAATATTCTACCCACCATACGGCGCTTTTAAATACGTAAGTAGATCTCTTTTGACCGGCTATATGGTAATTTCTCAAATCGGACAAAAGATGGCTTATATGAAATTCTAACCTAATCAAATCAGATTGTCTAAAAAACATTATGATGTTATTTTATACAAAAATAGAAAGATTTATCGTCTTTACGATTACTTAAGTACTCAATTTGGTAAGTACTTTCTTTTAATTGGTCACTAATGATTGTTTTTAATTGAAATACCTGTATAGCACTGTGAAATATGAGATGTCCAAGTGTTAAACTTATTTCTTTTCAGCGTCCATAACAGAAGGATGTTACAAGTACCTGGGGGAAATGGGGGCCTTACGTCTTGTATGCCAATGCATACAGCAGTGATCGACGACTTCCTGGGGACTCTTCTTCGGGCAGTTTTACATAATATTGCGTGGGTAAGTTAAATTTAATATTACCTTTGACATTTATACACTAGTTAATCGTTTATACATAAACATTGAAGATTTAATATTTCTGTCTCTTTATTTTTAGGAAAAAGGCGTTTGGAGAGGAAATTAGAAGGAAAAAATTTTTGTGTCCTTCCTCTTTCGTTACTTTCTAGCACTCTCTTTTGTTTTATCAAGAAAATTCCAAATTGAATTTTTGAATCAAGTTGGTTGAAAAAGTAATTAGCCAATCAAAATTTTGACAGTTTAGTTACATCTTTAAAATTAGATTATTGGATTTTTAAAGGTGAGTTTATTTAAACGGCTTATTTCATAATTTCGATGATAATTTATCGTTCATTAATTAATAGGTTATTTTGAAATCCGTGTTGTAATCTTTTTACAAATTTACATTTTAAAAATTATAATTTTCGTGTGGTAACATTGTCTCACTACATTTAGTTACTTTTGATCTTGTCAAATTTATCACTATACAGGGTGTAGTCTAAATACTTAGATGAAACTTTTTTTAAATTTATTTCTTTGAAGACTTTTTATTATTAACTTGATATTCTTGGGATTCCGTGTTTCATTATAATATATACGATTGCCTTAAGCACAGTTATCCGATATATTTATTGACACCCTATAAATAGTTATTGACATATCATGTGTCTCTTTTTATCTAGATTTTAATCAGAAGGCAAGAGAAGAATAAAAAATCAGCGCAAAATAACATTTTTATTCCAATTAAATAAGAAAAAATTAAACATAATTGAAAAAATATTATTCTAAGTTTGCCTTTTTTTTGCAGACGTTACATTGAAAATTGCTGTGAATTACTACGAATTATTTTTCTTCATACATTTTCTGTGATATCGTCTCTTGCAAGTAACACTGTTAACTCCTCATTCAGTTTTATTAAATGTACAGATAAAACAGAGTCCTCTTGGTTCTAGCTGTTGACTTTCCACTATTGCAGAACTATTTTCTTTATGAATAATAATCAATTGGTTTCAATGTATAATAATTTTTGAATTGGTATTACTTTGTGATTGTTCAGCATTTGAAACGCTGTGTGGTCTTTCAGTTTCAGTTTTACCGATATTTTTCTTTTTAAAAATTGTATTGGTCAATTTTCCTATTCTCTTACTGGCGATCTGTTTGTGAAGTTTTTTTTTTTTCTCCTCCTTGGCTTCTTTTTCAGATTGCTCTCTTTATTTCTTCTTTTTTACCTTCTTTTTCCATTTCTTTTTGTTTCTTAACTTCTTCTTTTTGAATACGTCATGGAGGAATTAAGAGGGGATTGAAACTTAAAAAAAAATCATAAAACAAAAGGGAAACACAATATTAACTTGAAATTTTTAGGAAAAATCAAACTCTACAATGTAACGAAGCCAATTCATTTTTAAAAAACTTTAATTAAAATGGAGTTTAAAATTTAAAAAAATTCATAAATAAAAACGAAGAACAATATCAACTTGTAATTTTCAGGAAAATCAAGTTCTGCAGTGGAAGGAAGCTCATTGGTTTTTTTTTAATCTGATTAAAAATGGGGGATTAATTTGGCCCCCTTTTCTTCAAATTTCTCCATTCGGTATATTTTAGAGAAATTATGTATATGACAAAAATGATAGAAAATTACATTACAAGCAACTCTTGTTAAAATGATTTTATTTTATTATAACAATAAACAACAAGTATTAAAAGTAATTTTAAAAACCGACTTCAAAATCGTGCAGATGCCGTCACCACATCTTAAAGAAATTTATATAGGACCACTCCTGAGGTACTCCCTTACTAATAAAAAAGAATCATAGAAATCGGACAAGGTGATAAAGAATTATCGCTAAATATACATAAAAAATTAAGTGTTTGAGCATCTTTCTCAAGGACTCAATTATTAGATTTGACCAAATTTATATGGGACCACCCCTGAAGTACCCCCTTTCTAACAAAAAAAGAATAATTGAAATTGGACACCGTGTTAAAGAATTATCGCTTAACATACATAAAAAAATATTACGACGAATTGAGAGCCTCCTCCTTTTTTGAAGTCGGTTAAAAATATAGCTTAAATTAGAAAAATTACCCCAAATGTTCCGACTATGCTCAAAATCTAATTAATTCACCACAGGATGGATTAAAGCTTAAGTTTAAAATTTGGTGTTTTTCTATTTATCCGTTCATAAGTTATCGAGGATACAGACACACACACAGTCTACAAAGACATACATTATCGCGAAAATGTTCAAAACGGATTCAGGGGACTCGAAACGTAAAGATCCGTCGCAACCTCGAGGTCAAAAAAAATTATGATTATTATTCTATAAGTAGAGAAAAATAAAATGGGTCTTGGTCACTCTGCCTGTATTTGGAATAGATATTAGATTAGACATAATTGTCTTCTAAAATTTTAAAAAACTATCTATTTATTTATGGCAAATCAAGGGGCGGCAAATAGCCTCTCCTAGCCCCGGTTCGGGCGCTCGTCAACGTAGATTAGCATTGGCAGGCATGCGGGCAGGTACCGTGGTTCATGTCAAGGTGGGCTGTGTAAGATCCAGGCGCCATATAAGGAAACAGCAATCAGTGAAAGTGCTAAACGCACTATATTTTGTACCAGTTCCACGGTCAAGTCAATCTCTTCCACAAAGGACGCTGTCGATAGGATATGTTGTGAACAACAGTGGTGTAGTCATTGGGGCAAGCGTTCTTGTACGTTAACTATTGATCGTTGATATTAAAATGTACTCATTCATTTATTTGTAACAAAATAAAATGGTAGTAACACGAATATATTTCACAGTACAAGCCATATCTTGGAGATTGTTGTTTTTGATGAGAGTTGTTTGAAATTGGATGTAACCAAATACCTTATTCGTCCCAGAACAGAGTAGAATCCAAAATATGACGTATGCAGGGAGGTAGAAAAGAATAGATATATCATACTAGTTTATCGAATACTATGTAAAGACACGACACAAAATCCTCAAAATTTCATACCAATATTGCGAAAGTGGTGTAGATTATTTTCAAATTTAACATATGAATGTTTACTTTCTGTCCAGTAATTTTTGAAAGAAATTGATTTGTTCTTATGAACTTAAACTCTTTGGGCGAGCCTGTCAGCATTTTGTTTACCTTCTAAGAATTGTATGCAGTTCAAAGTCAGCTTTGAATTTTTTAATACAGGGAGGTTTATCACCAAATGCTATTGAAAGCAACTTTACTCAAGAGATCACAAATAAAGCAATTTAAATTCTTTTCGTTGCCTAGATCTTTTTATTTTTGTTCAGAAGACTTTTTTTATAGAAAACAAACTTGGCAGATATTGTACACAGCTTCTTATCTATTTTTAAACATATTTTTTTAATCATATAGTTAATAAAAAAATTAAGTACATCTTATCAACATCTATTGAATGTGTTAGTGGTTGGTTGGCCCAATGTTATTTAAGTCCAACATTTTTAACATTTATTTAATCTCTGCATTAACTTCAGTACCATGCTCCAGATCAGATACTTCTGATAAGTAGTTATCACGTCTTTCACCCTTCTCTTCTTGCAATTTAATAAAAATTTTGTCATTTTATCAAATGTGTGACAAATCTAGGTAATTTGTTGCACATAGGCTTTATTACCAATGCAATTATGATATTCTTAAATAAATACATAGGTATAACATCAAAATATAAATTTACAATGCACATTCGCAGCTCATAACCCCTTGAGACTTAATACAGTGGTCCAGTCAACTAATGGATTTTATTTATATTATTACTTCCACAATATTATTTTTAATTTAAAAACGAAAGAAATAATAGCGTACGCCCATGTCTTGACTGATGCTGTTGGTGGATAAATTAATTCGTTCGAACAGATCGAATTGTTGAAATGATTCACCGGAATCTAGACAATGCACCCATTCAATGACCGTACTTGAGATTTCGTAATGGTCCATGCCAAGGTGTTTTAAATATTCGCCGCCATGGTGCCAAAAAACATATAGGTGTCTGTTAATTATTTTTTTATATAGACTGTAAAACTGTTATTTCTTTTTAATACATCTTAAAATATTTTTTTATTTGTAAATTTTCATTAGTGGGTCGTAGAAAAAATATACTGTCGTGCTCAAATTTCGTAATCGTGCGATAATACCATTATATCCACTCTTGTTGCACAAACTACTATTTGTTATACCCGGTATAATAGCAGACGTCATTATCATCTTTATCAGTTCTAAGACATATACTATAATACAACAATAATATTATCAATCAATCCTGTCAGTAACAATTCGATATTATCTAAAACAATAACCCAATTAAGTAATTTTAATATAATCTCTTAAGATAATCTTTAAAATAAGTAGATGGCTTTCATTCTATATCAGTACTATTACCTATGGTTTTTTTTATAAATAAATAAGTGGCAAGGAAATAAATTTATCAATTTTAAGACTTCTGCTGAAAAATGTCTAGATGTTCTAATAATAAAGCCCAGCGTTTTATTTGACTTAGATGTAATTTCTAATATATGTTGTTTAAATGTTAATTCAGAATCAAACTTAACACCAAGATCTTTTATATCATTTTGGTTACAATTTTATTATATATTTTATTCGAACAAGAATAATTTCTTGGCCCTAGTACAATTTTGTATAATAATTGTTTTATTTTATAGGTTGTCCCTAATGAATTTGAAGTTATAGAAATATATCCTATCTATAAATGCTAGAGGTACTGATAAACAGTGTCAGACTGATGTAGCGGTGAGGATTTAACTCGAATGATGGTGTTGCATGCATTTATAAAAAAATGAAAGCTAAATTTACATTACAGTTTTTTTTAAAGACGATATAAAAAAATATTGCACTTGGCTAAATTACTTCAAGAAACTAAATAGTTGTGTCTATGTTAGGTATATCATGAAAACTTAATTAAATATTTTACCCATATCAGTACCTGGAATGTAAACTGCACTATGTCGTACTATTTATAGAGGCATGTTGGAGATGTATGACACTATAGGTTTGTTTTGGTTCCAATTTAAGAACCGTTCTGACGTGCGCAGTGTTTTGCTTAATTTCAAATCGGTTCAGAACCGAAGGTGACGTAAAATTATGTGTTTTGGTTCACTCATGGAATTACTTTATAACTATTCTAGAACTGTTCAAATACTTCTTACTTGTGAGCAGGAATTATTTTAGAATTTTTAGTTAGTGCATGCGTATATTGAAGAACGCTTATGAAAGGACAATTGACAACGAATTATTGAATGATTTTATTTCGTTTAAAGATTTTGAGCAGTTGATGTCGAGGTTGGTGATTTAGATTTGTGTTTTTATTGGTGACTTTTTTACGTTTTTGTTTTTAATAGATCTTATTAACTTAAAAAAAACCTGTTTATATTGAAACCGAAACGTATATATTCATATTATCATTATCCATGATGGGATTACTAATTTGAAATTAAATAATTTTTATATTATTTATATATCAAGTATATTATTTAGAAGAATATAGAAAAAATCAAAAGATATTAGTAAAAGCGATGTATAAGAATCGACAAGAATTCATGTAAACATGAAATATGACGTTTACAACCCTTTGTTAATCTTAAGAACAAAAAACACTAGCAAATTACAGTTTTGCAAAC
Source organism: Psylliodes chrysocephalus (assembly GCA_927349885.1). Lineage (NCBI taxonomy): Eukaryota > Metazoa > Arthropoda > Insecta > Coleoptera > Chrysomelidae > Psylliodes > Psylliodes chrysocephalus. Next base: position 13,451,960 of record OV651815.1, read on the forward strand.
AATATTTTTATGCAGTTCGCAGAACAAAGCTTATATCATAGAAAAATTGTTATCAGAACATAGAAATATGTTACCAAAACAAACAAGTCATATATATATATATATATATATATATATATATATATATATATATATATATATATATATATATATATATATATATATATATATATATATATATATATATATATATATATATATATATATATCTTTAAACATTATTGCGTCCGTACAAAAAACGACCTTGTTGCGTCACCAAGAAAACAAAGAGTTATTTATGATTTGAATGCGTATACTGGTTTATCAATGAATTTAATAGATGGGGCTATACGCGGATTTTTAATATCTCCAAATTTTAAATATACAGATTTTCGTATAATTTGAAACATTGTTGCTTCCTTATAAAAAGCAACCTTATCAGCTCCATATATTAGTTACACCATATATTGTTGCGTCCATGCGGTGTTGCCAAACTTGTAAGACGCAATAATGTAACGCAACTACATATATACCTAACAATAACTGAATATCGGATTATTTGGATTTACTTAAAAGAAGTAATGAGCTGATTTGGTCAATTTCTACTACTGATACATCAGGGGTTAAATTTTCTCGTGATACCCATACATATATTGCTTTACTTGTTTTTGTATGTTATGCCTATGCTCTAGTGCGTAATTAGAAATTAGCAGGCGTTTGTTAATATATGTCTGGTAAAAAAAAAATTGGGAAACATATTTTTTAATGTTAATGATATGTATGTGATATGTATACATTGGAGTCGTAGGGTAATCTAATATTTAGGTATAGTAATCTAATTAAGATTGTCTTTGTATACCACATTTCTGGTATGGCTTTCATCTGCTAATATCACCAGATTACTTACAGAATTGAATCACTAAAAGGCCACATAAAACTCCGTGAGAAAAGGAGCCCTTAGGCTGTCAAGAATCGGGACATCGAGATATGTCGTTTCTATCAATTCACTTATCTCATAACAGTGTGCAAGAAGTTTCACTTATTTCTTATTAATTATTTATTTCATTTTTATTGATTTTTATTGATTTTAATTGATTTTAATTGATTTTAATTGATTTTAATTGATTTTTATTGATTTTTATTGTTTTTATTGATTTTTATTGATTTTTATTGATTTTTATTGATTTTTTATTGATTTTTATTGATTTTTATTGATTTTTATTGATTTTTATTGATTTTTATTGATTTTTATTGATTTTTATTGATTTTTATTGATTTTTATTGATTTTTATTGATTTTTATTGATTTTTATTGATTTTTATTGATTTTTATTGATTTTTATTGATTTTTATTGATTTTTATTGATTTTTATTGATTTTTATTGATTTTTATTGATTTTAATTGACTTTTATTGATTTTTATTGATTTTTATTGATTTTTATTGATTTTTATCGATTTTTATTAATTTTTATTGATTTTTATTAATTTTTATTGATTTTTATTAATTTTTATTGATTTTTATTGATTTTTATTGATTTTTATTGATTTTTATTGATTTTTATTGATTTTTATTGATTTTTATTGATTTTTATTGATTTTTATTGATTTTTATTGATTTTTATTGATTTTTATTGATTTTTATTGATTTTTATTGATTTTTATTGATTTTTATTGATTTTTATTGATTTTTATTGATTTTTATTGATTTTTATTGATTTTTATTGATTTTTATTGATTTTTATTGATTTTTATTGATTTTTATTGATTTTTATTGATTTTTATTGATATTTATTGATTTTTATTGCTTTTATTGAGTTTTATCGAGTTTTATCGAGTTTTATCGAGTTTTATCGAGTTTTATCGATTTTTATCGATATTCATCGATTTTTATTGGTTTTTATCAATTTATTTTATTGGTTTTTATTAATTTATTTTATTGGTTTTTATTAATTTATTTTATTGGTTTTTACCCCCGGGTCATATTTGATCATAGGCTAATGGGTATCAACATCTTAAAAAACTCGCATACAAAGCTATAATAATTTTAGTAAGCTATATAAAAATATGTGGGAATACCTTGAGCCCAATTCTCCAAAATGACCACATATTTATACAAGGAGAAACCAGGTCCGTTATTCACAGGCTAATGCAGGGACAAAACCCAATAAGCCATCTACAAAGCGGTTACCACACGAGACTATATTAACAAGTAAGGATAATATCATAGGAATACATACAATTTTGGAAAAACAACCTTTGAAATTCAAGTACCCAGCCGGTAATCCTGGAAACAAGGACCTCTGATACAGGCTGAACTCGTCTGGTATACGGATGGTACAAAAACCAAGAAAGGAGTAGGAGCTGGAACCTATGGAGTCAAGTCGAAAACTATGGTTTCGCTGAGTCTAGAAGAATATTTAACAGTGTTCCAGATGGAACTTATAGCCATACAACCCTGTGCAAGACAAATATTAAATCAACAATCTCTCACCAGAAATCAAATCACGACTGGTGAAAGACTGCCTAGAAGACATGGCAGAGCTGAGTAGTCAAAACAAGATGAGTTTAGCCTGAGTTCCAGGCCTTCAGGGATACTAGGGCAACGAAAAGGCCTACAAAGGCTCAGATAATGCCATTACAGGCCACTAACCCTTCTATGGAGTTGCTAAGGCATTATGCAAAGCATTCTTCAAACAATGATTGCAAAAAGTCCTAGGAATTGTGGAACAACTTTCCAAAAATTAGACAGGCCAAAGAGTTCATCAAGGAAGCATCGGCCAAATTCAAGATCAAAAACGTCAAATCGTTAGGTCTTCTTACCGGACACTGCCGCCTAAAAAGACACATTAGTCATCAATCCAGCAGAAGAAGCAACATTGTTCTGCGCCAGTGTGAAAGCCTGGCTAGATTGAGATTTCTAACATCAGGCGAAAACATATATCTGACAAGGTAGCGGTGAACAAGGACAAATAATGTTTAACGCCTTTCAAATCTATTATTTATTTTTAATTATTTTTATTTATTTTTATTTATTTTTATTTATTTTTATTTATTTATTTTTAATTATTTTTATTTATTTTTATTTATTTTTATTTATTTTTAATTATTTTTAATTATTTTTAATTATTTTTATTTATTTTTAATTATTTTTATTTATTTTTATTTATTTTTATTTATTTTTATTTATTTTTATTTATTTTTATTTATTTTTATTTATTTTTATTTATTTTTATTTATTTTTATTTATTTTTATTTATTTTTATTTATTTTTATTTATTTTCATTTATTTTCATTTATTTTCATTTATTTTTATTTATTTTTATTTATTTTTATTTATTTTTATTTATTTTTATTTATTTTTATTTATTTTTATTTATTTTTATTTATTTTTATTTATTTTTATTTATTTTTATTTATTTTTATTTATTTTATTTATTTTATTTATTTTTATTTATTTTTATTTATTTTTATTTATTTTATTTATTTTTATTTATTTTTATTTGTTTTTATTTATTTTTATTTATTTTTATTTATTTTTATTTATTTTTATTTATTTTTATTTATTTTTATTTATTTTTATTAATTTTTATTTATTTTTATTTATTTTTATTTATTTTTATTTATTTTTATTTATTTTTATTTATTTTTATTTATTTTTATTTATTTTTATTTATTTTTATTTATTTTTATTTATTTTTATTTATTTTTATTTATTTTTATTTATTTTTATTTATTTTTATTTATTTTTATTTATTTTTATTTATTTTTATTTATTTTTATTTATTTTTATTTATTTTTATTTATTTTTATTTATTTTTATTTATTTTTTATTTATTTTTATTTATTTTTATTTATTTTTATTTATTTTTATTTATTTTTATTTATTTTTATTTATTTTTATTTATTTTTATTTATTTTTATTAGTTTTATTTATTTTTATTTATTTTTATTTATTTTTATTTATTTTTATTTATTTTTATTTATTTTTATTTATTTTTATTTATTTTTATTTATTTTTATTTATTTTTATTTATTTTTATTTATTTTTATTTATTTTTATTTATTTTTATTTATTTTTATTTATTTTTATTTATTTTTATTTATTTTTATTTATTTTTATTTATTTTTATTTATTTTTATTTATTTTTATTTATTTTTATTTATTTTTTTTTATTTTTATTTATTTTTATTTATTTTTATTTATTTTTATTTATTTTTATTTATTTTTATTTATTTTTATTTATTTTTATTTATTTTTATTTATTTTTATTTATTTTTATTTATTTTTATTTATTTTTATTTATTTTTATTTATTTTTATTTATTTTTATTTATTTTTATTTATTTTTATTTATTTTTATTTATTTTTATTTATTTTTATTTATTTTTATTTATTTTTATTTATTTTTATTTATTTTTATTTATATATTTTTATTTCCCCCCCTTAAAATGTGAAAATCCAAAACTATGAAACAAATCATTATTTATTTTTGATCAGCAGCTGTATTTAAAATTTTCGTGTTTTTAACTTTAATGAACAAAAAATATATATACATACTTTCAAACAAATTTTCACCCCCCGTTTCTCCCCTTAAAATGTGAAAATGCAAAAACCCTAAAAGGCTTCATTATTTATTTATGATGAGAACCTACAATTCCAATTTTCAAGTTACTAC
>OV651815.1:13461613-13769732 GCA_927349885.1 Psylliodes chrysocephalus
AATACTCTCCCTAATTCACCCCCTTACGAGTGAATTTTAAACCCAAAAGCTGAGCTTGTGCGGGGAAAGGGACGGCTATTATTGTTATTTGCCCTGGCGTTCCAAGGCGACCTAAAGATGATTGATAGTGCCATTTGACTTACAAGTGAGAAAAAATAAAATATTAGTTCATTTTTTTTTTTCAGAAACAATATATAATAGGATGAACAATCGTGAACAAGAACTTTCTTGTAATTCTACTTTAAATTTTTTGCTGAACAATAATCAAAATAGTACAAAATAAATAGCGAAAAGAAAAGATAAGATTAATAAAAAGTACCTATTTAAAATAAATAACAAAACTCGTATTTTTAATTTTTATATTAAATTAATAAAATTGAGCGCTCTGTGAACTGAGCTAACAAGCTTGTCGCATAAATTATCTAATCAAATATATAAACAAAAAAAAAATAAAAAAAATAATATTACCTTAAAATTGTTTTAATAATTTATTAAAAATAATTATCTATAATCTAGGTATAGAAATAAATATTAACGATTTAAATTTACTATCTTGTGGCATAATAAAAGCTGCATATTATGCGTTAGTTGACTCTCATTTACGTTATGCTGTTCAGTTTTGGGGAGTCTGTTCTGCCGAATTATTTGGTAGAGTCCTTATAATGCAGAAACGGGCAATAAGGTTCTTATGTGGAGCACACAGATTAGTTTCATGTAGACCGCTGTTCTTAAAACAAGAAATATTAACATTACCTTTTTTATTTTTCTTAGAAACTTGTTGCATGATAAGAACAAGTCGAAATATAAATCGAATATATCCCGTGTAACTCGCCAAACGGGTAACTTGAAGTTGTCTATTCCCAAAACTGAACTCTTTGCCAATTACGGAAGCATCTCCATATCATGGGGCTGTCAGGATCCGTACTCTGCAGAGGGCGCGAGCAAGAAGATGAGACCATCGATACAGATGCCCTTAACGTTTGTACATTGTATTTGTTTTGTTAAAATAAATGTATAAATATAACAGTAGCTATCATTAATTCATATCAAACTAAACTACGATTTTTAGATGTTAACATACTTATGTATATCACTGGCAATTTCCACTATTCCAGTATCGGTTCTTTAGTTTAAATTTCTTTAAATTGAAATTATACATTTTTAAAATTGATTGCAAAAAAATGCTCAATATCAACGGTGACACACGGTATAGAAGTCACCCAAACCAAACTTATCACATACCAAAATCCTGAAATTTGGCTTGGAAGCCAACGTGTTAAAAGCAAACGTCACACCATCAAGTTCTACTCATTCTCAAGCTAACAAATTTGTTTTTCGTCAACTTTTATTTAATATGATATATATGGAGCTAGAAGGTATATATGTACTAATTATATATACATATATAGGGTGCTAGAATGTATATATGTATAAACCATATATAAGGAGCCATTTAGTCAAATTAAGTGCGAAAAATTCCGGGTGCGAGAACGATTAAATAGTTTTTGGTGTTACTTCGTCGTTTTACCTATATATATATATTAAAAAAAAGTTTTATTAGTTAGATTATTAGTAAACAATACATATTGTGACAATAATTGGGGTTAACTGCATTTCTTGTCGAAATATAATTGATATACACTATTGGACAAAAGTGAAGCAACTTTTATAGTAAAATAAAATATTTAATTATTTAAAATAAAATGAGCAACCATGGAAATTAAAAATAATTTAATTTAAGTGGTCATAGTAGGCTGCAGTCATATGTGACATGGGATTGTTTGCAAATGTCAAATAAGTTAGTATGTAATAATTTATTTCAACTAGACCTTTTATTATCGCGACAAAAGTATAGCAACTCTTTGATTTGATTTACATGAAAAGGGTTTATGATACAGGTAAAGTTCTAAAATGACGTTTTTCAATTCAATTAAGCTTAACAGCTCTAATATTTACAGAATTAAATATGCCAAAAGGAAAACGAATCTGTACGGAGGTACAAGAAATGGTCGTAAACGCCTTTTTAGAAGGGAAGAGTAATATTGCGATTTCCAAACAGTTCGACTTGCCCAAATATAGTGTCTCAAAAATAATTTCACGTTATAATGAAAGAGGACATGTAGAAAAAATGCCGAAATCAGGAAGGCCCAGGAAAACTACATTTTGGATGGATAGGAGAATCAAAAGAATTTCTCAAAGAGATCCGTGGTTGTCAGTACCAAGGATAATTGCTGAAATTCCCGAACTGGAAGTCAGTGCGAGGACTGTTCAACGACGATTAGTTGAGGCGAAACTTTATAGCAGACGTCCAAGAAACCGTTGGTTTCTGAAAGAAATCGCCGTGCCAGACTTGAATTTGCGCAACAACATTTGAACTGGACAGTGCAAGATTGGGGAAAAGTATTGTTTAGCGACGAAAGTCGTTATAAAATTTTTAATTCTGATGGAATGAAGCGTGTCAGGCGTCCGGTTAATATGAGATTTCACCCAAAGTATGTTACGCCAACAATAAAGCACGGACAAGGTAGTATATTTGTATGGGGTTGTTTTTCGTGGAGCAGAGTAGGCCCACTACATTTTATAGACGGAATTATGGATCGCTTCGTCTACAGAGACATACTCCAAAACGTTATGTTTCCCTATGCTCAGCGGGAGATGCCTTTGCAATTTATATTCCAACAGGACAACGATCCGAAACATTCGTCTCGCCTTGTTCAGGAATGGTTTCAGGAGAACAATGTCCAGGTTCTTAGGTGGCCGGCCCAATCACCAGACCTCAACCCCATTGAGAACCTTTGGGAAGAGGTTGAACGTCGTATTCGGACTACAAGATTCCCAAATAAACAGTCCTTAATTGATAAAATTAATGAAGTTTGGATTAATATGCCGGATATTACTATCCAAAACTTAATTTCATCAATGCCGCGCCGTTGCCAAAAAGTTATATCTAATAATGGATATCCTATTAATTATTAAGAATTTGTTCTTATTTTGTTTTAACCCTTCAACCATATTTGTGATTTTTCAGTTGTTAAATGAAATACAAAATTTTTTCATGAAAGTTGTTATACTTTTGTCGCGATAATAAAGGGTATTGTTGAAATAAATTATTACATACTAACTTATTTGACATTTGCAAACAATCCCATTTCACCTATCATAGCAGCCTATTATGACCACTTAAACTACATAAATTTTGATTCTCACGGTTGATCGTGTTATTGTAAATAATTAAATATTTGATTTTATCATAAAAGTTGCTTCACTTTTGTCCAATAGTGTAGGTATGTAAATATGGAACACAAAAGTTCCAAACCACATTCAGTCTGCTCTACTAAAAAGTTGATTAGAATGACTGCACTTTACCTCCGAGGCATTGATTACCCATTGAATAATTTTCAAAACTTTGACTTTATCATTTTTTTATTGTACCTATTTTTTAGTCTATTATGTTATTGAAATAAAATGAATTTAGCTCAAAGCCAATATCACACAAAATATAACGACCGTCTCCTCTTCAAAAAACAACTACTCCTTTGGCTAATACCACAACAGGCATTGAATTACATCCGAAGGAAAGACAGCAGAGATAGAAAATTAATTTTCAACACTGTCTACTTTGATTTTGCTCAACAAGGAGAACATCATTCTTGGACCAGTTTCGTCCTTATTAGGACTCCTCAGCAAGAAATAGATAGGTTCTCAATTCCAATCTGTAATGGAATTAAGGTATTAGCCAAAGGAGTAGTTGTTTTTTGAAGGGGAGACGGTCGTTATATTTTGTGTGATATTGGCTTTGAGCTAAATTCATTTTATTTCATTTACGTCTATCCACATTTGAGTTTTGATTTATTTTCGTCTACAAATTGCCCGCCTGGTGCTTTTTGGTTCCACCTAGTTTTCTAACTGGGTACCACAGCGCATTTTGATTTTGCTTACTAAGAACAGATGGCGATACCATTTCACTACTTGAATTCTTATTCTCTTCATAACCAACTTTATGGTATACTGGTAAAATGTGTAGCATTTGTTAATTCTATTAGAGATTGGAATTGAGAACCTATCTATTTCTTGCTGAGGAGTCCTAATAAGGACGAAACCGGTCCAAGAATGATGTTCTCCTTGGTGAGCAAAATCAAAGTAGAGAGTGTTAAAAATTAATTTTTTATCTCTGCTGTCTTTCCTTCGGATGTAATTCAATGCCTGTTGCGGTATTGGCTTTGAGCTAAATTCATTTTATTTCATTTACGTCTATCCACATTTTAGTTTTGATTTTTTTTCGTCTATTATGTTTTTGTTTTAGCCTTGATTATATTATCATTGTACTCTTTACATAATAAAAGTGGGAGGCCAAAGGAAGTTGAAATATTTAAAAAAATTCTAACTCAAAAACGAACAATAATATCAACTTAAAATTTTTAGACAAAATCAAGCTCAATGAGGGGCTGAAGCCTATTGATTCTGAAAAAAATCTGACTGAAAATGGGAGTTAGGGGGGGGTTTGTTAAACTGTGAAGAGTATAATTTTTCATAGAGTGAGCCGTTCTGAAGATATTCAAACTTAAAGTTGCAAATGTATGAGAATGCCACGCGTTATATATCTTCATTCTAGTTATATGTATTGCGATGGGACTGATCTTATAAAATAAACATTTTAATTCACTTGCCAACAAAAGGTATTTAAAAAATATAATATTTTATTTTACATGCGTGATAAATTGTGGAAATTATTATATTTAAAATAAAAAAGAGGAAAAGCGGTAGGTAAAATTTCATATAATATTTTTTACACAAAAATCAATACTTATACATAACCTGATATAGAGGGTGTTTCTAAATTCATGCGACAAAATTCAGGAGATGATTGCTCGTATGAAATTAAGATGGGTCTTTCCTATAACAAAATTTCCTCAGCCCACTCCTTTCCGAGATATCACCCTTAAAAGATGGTGACTAAAATTTAGTTTTTATTTTTTTCTAAAATTTCAGTGTAAAGTTATAAACTTGAAATTCTGTAATTTTCGTGCACTCGCAAAGGACTCAATATTCTTGTTACATTATAGGGGGGTGAAGTTAGCAACTCTTACTTTATTTCATTTCAAAACTTTTTTTCGAGATGAAGTTTTATGAAATAAAATTATAACTTGAGATCCTTGTTTTATTTAAATTTTTTTTTCTTAAATTTTTTTTCCAAAACCAATAGCTTCAGAGAAAAAAATAAACACCATAATTTATAATTTTTTTAATAAATTGAGTGGAAAACAGTAAAGATGTAAAATATAATACGATTCATAATAAATGCTGGAAATGACCACCTCTACCTTGTTTTTAATTATAAAGTTTTAGAATAGTAGGCTGCTGTCACTTGTAGTAGTCTGATGTCAAACACTGTTGTTGATAGTTACCAGTCGAAGTTTAAAGGTTGTTATTTTTGAGTTATCTGTCTATTGTTTATTTTATAACTTGTATTCGCTCCGTTCGCGACAGCAGCGCCAATTCGTTTTGATACTAATGGACTATTTCTGCGTGTACTGACAAATGCAACTTTTAATAGAATTCGTAATTAAAAAGTATACATGTTAGTTTTAATAAAAGTGTATGGATTTGTAAAACAAGTAAAACATTAATTTATTATTATTATTATTATTATATATTTGTATCGCTTAAATTAAAGAAAATTATGTATAATCGATATAAATCAATAATAAAATATAGGCAGGCAACAGTATTTACTGGAAAATGTATGAGAAGTTGCCTAAGTCTAATAAGTTTTCATTGAAGAATAATTAGTCTATTCTGTCAAAATACAAAAATACCATTTAATAATAGCGTGAAGTTAAAATGTATAAAAAAAGGATCATTACTTATATTTTCATTTTTGTTCGAAAGAAAACATAGAATGAATGATTAAAACTAATTTCCCATCAGTAAGTTACAAAATTGCGATCCAACCACATATAATAATCAAAGGCACAAATCTTGAAATCTAGTCCTTGCTGAATGAACATTTAAGAATAAGGGATATTAAAGAACATGGTAAAATGATAATTTATTGTTTATTTAAAACCTTTCAAGTTTCTGATGTCTACTATTTGCAGCATTACGGTTATTATTACCAAAATAAAGGTAATTTTTCTTCTTATTGTATATCTATCCATTTATTTCCTTGATTTAATTTCCACTTTGCTACTGAAATTTTTTATATAAGTTTCACTGTTTTTTTGCTAGTATTTGTACAATTTTCAACACAGCAACTCCGGTTGCTTATTGTATTGTTTTTACCTACTTTTTTTGAAAAAAAGTAAAATGTTTACGTGTATTTGATATGCCAAAATTACAAAATATCGCCCTAAAATGCACGAATTATCCGCAGCTAGCGCTACTATCGCTTTTGCTTCCCTTTCCATGACTTCGCACGGATCGAATACAAACGCTGAAATGGCCGACATGCATTTTGTGTATGGTATGGCAAATGGTAATTCTCGGCAAGCTAGACGTCTTTATGCTGAAAAATATCTGCAACGAATGACGCCTCATCATTCCGTATTTGCACGTATTCACAACCGCTTATCCGAAACTGAAATGTTAAAAAGAAACTCAAACAACACTGGTCGTTTCCGGACAGTTAGAAATGTAATGGTAAAACAAGCAAATTTAAATGAAATTGATGTACACCCGGAAAAAAGCACTAGAAAAATTGCCAACAACCTAAATATCAGCCATTCATCTGTGTGGCGAGTTTTAAAAGAGCAGCAGTTATATCCTTACCACATCCAACGAGTTCAAGCTCTTTTACCTAGAGATTTTCCTCAACGAGTTAGATTTTGTGAATAGTTAACACACGAAATGCGACAAAATCCTCAATTTTTAAATAGGGACGAGGCACATTTTTCAAGAGTATCTATCATACATTTTCACACGTATGGGCAGACGAGAATCCCCATGAGATTATAGAGCACCATTTTCAAAGTGTTTTTTCAGTGAACGTATGGATTGGTATTGTAGGGGATAACATAATTGGGCCACATTTTCTGCCTCAGCCATTAAATGGAATTTCTTACACCAGTTTTCTCGAAAGTGAGCTCCCTGAACTACTTTAAGACATCGCACTCAATATCAGACAAAACATGTGGTTCATGCACGATGGTGCTCCAGTACACTTCAGTCGGACTGCTAGGCAACATTTAGATGCAACATATCCCAACCGTTGGATTGGTCGAGGAGGGCCCCAACATTGGCCTCCTCGATCTCCAGAAATAAATCCTTGTGATTTATGTTTATTAGGTTACCGTAAATCATTAGTCTACACGACACCCATAGTTGATATTAACGATTTGAAGAATCGTATTAAAATAGCGTGTGTACGGCAATTCATGACACGGAGACTACGTTCATGTATTTTGGCTAGAGGTGATCATTTCCAGCATTTATTATGAATCGTATTAAATTTTACATCTTTACTGTTTTCCACTCAATTTATTAAAAAAATATATATTTTTTTTTCTTTGTAGATATTGGTTTTGGGATAAAAATTAAAAAAAAATTAAATAAAACAAGTATTTCAAGTTATCATTTTATTTCATAAAACTTCATCTCAAAAAAAAATTTTGATATGAAATAAAGTAAGGGTTGCTAATTTCACCACCCTATAATGTAACAGGAATATTAAAAAAATACCCGTGGTTAGTCCTTTGCGAATGTACCAAAATTACAAAATTTCAAGTTTCTAGCTTTACTAAAATTTTAGAAAAAAAATAAAAACCCAATTTTAGTCACCACCTTTTAAGGGTGATATCTCAGAAAGGGGTGGGCAGAGGAAATTCTGTTATAGGGAAGACCCATCTTAATTTCATACGAGCAATCACCTTCTGAATTTTGTCGCATGAATTTAGAAACACCTTATATATTTAAAAATAATCTCAAAATATGAAGAAAAGTCAGCTGACTATCTAATAATGATTATTAATGGTTTCCAACGCATTAAAAACAAAACAAATGTTACAATAACTAAAATATTCATTAATAGTTGTATAGTGCTTGCAAACAGTATGCTATTGATGATAATAAAAACTTCACTTAATATAAACCCAAATAAAAAAACAGTGATATTGGTGCTTGTACAAAGTTTTGAACCGAACTTCCAAATGATAAAATTATTGGAAAAAGTGAAGACTCTTTTTAAATTATCATAAGCAGCCACTGCTTGCTACAATACACCAAAACTGGAAATTTATATATATATATATATATATATATATATATATATATATATATATATATATATATATATATATATATATTTATTTACGGTTTGCTATTTTAGACTGTACTAAATTAACAAAAAGCCTAATTAAATATTATCAAAGGGGCTGGAAGATAATATCGCAGAGAAAAATGTTAAATACCTAAATTATCACGAGCCTCCACTGATTTTATGTGTGCCGTATTGGAAGAAATTTAATTTATGTTGATATGACATCCAGATTATAAATCGCCATGCGTTACCTTATCGATGATGGTGGGCGGAATTTTCCGGGTTTTCCTAATCTGTAAGTCAAATGGCACCAACAATCATCTTTTTCACACAAGCTCAGTCGGCTTCAGAGTTTGAAATTCACTCGTAAGGGGGTGAATTAGGAAGAGTATCATTATTAATAGAAAACTATCCGTTCGATTATAATATCTAACAGTTGAGACATACCATGTTAACAATAAAAAAAACTTACCTCGCACAAAGCAACTCCAGTCTCCAGTTTCGCCATAAAATTCTCCATGGCTATATTTAAATGAGGATACATGGTCTGCAACCATTCTGCTAGATCTTCTTTCATCGCGTAAAGATATTCCTCGCTAGATTTGAAAGGCCTGAATGGCCTGGCTTCGAGTAATGCCATTTCGTTTTTTTTTTTTAGTTAATGAATTTTTAGTAATTTGTTAGTAAGACATAGTTATTTCATACACTCGTTGATTGGAACCTGAAACAAAAATATTGTTTAGTGGTTTTTATTCTAGAAAATAAATTAGTCAAAATTAAATACATTTATTGTTTTATCAAAAGGAATACCACAATACACCAAATTTTATCGATTAAATTTCTACGAAAACTTCTTTATTTTGAATAACTACGAAAATAAACCGGGTCGTCCGATTTAAATCAAAATTTGAAAGGAGTTATATTTGAAAAGATTATTTTTTAAATCATTTTGTGTGACACATTAAACATATTTGGAGTAGGTCATAATATAAAAGCTGTTTATTAAACATACTATACATATTTGCTTATTAAATAAATACATAAATAAATATGAAAACAACGCATTACTGCAACAAATATACTGTGCCGGGCATGCGCAAAATTGCGGCGACATAATATAGTTATTTATGTACCAAGTCAGTAAAGTGTGAGATTATGAGTTAGTTACTTAGAAAAATTAGTAACAACCTCGTATATTTCGTAAAGTAGGGTGGTAGGTTAATTTTTTACGTCAAATCATATAAAACCATCTGGATATAATGTACAGCTCCATTCTAGGAAAATTAATTGGTTGTTAACCTTACCTAGTGAGTTGTTATTTTCATCATTTAATTCCAAATCCTCTTATGACCTTTATCAATGAGATTATCTTAATCCTTTTAGAAAATATATTTCTTATTTTAGATATTACGAAAGTGTAGCTACGCAGTAATAAATACGATTTTGAGAAAACAATTAATTCACGGTTTTTTTTAATATTAGGCATTATTAATCATATGAGTTTTGGTTACTTAGTGAAATTTAAGTATTTACTATTTTCCGATTAATTTTTTTTATTGATTTGTTCGATAAGTATGTTTACCAGTTCTAGGACAAAGTATTAAAATAATTTTTAATTTTTTAATTTAATTTCAAGATATTTCAGTTCTCTAAATAGAACTATCTAACCTACTTTTAATTATGGCACTATCTTCATATTGTTCATATTCAAAACTATTCAGTTTTCTCTCACTTTAGGCATTTGTAACCGAATGAATTCATTTTTACAGCAAAAAATTACAGGTCACATTCAAAGCTTACTTCTCGGTGTAAAATATCTTTATATAATGCAATCCAAGTTAATTTGTACTCTTTTGAATGTCTCAAAGGAAAATAATACGGCTCAAAAATGGGACCCAAGATTTAAAAACAAGTCATAAGGTCCAAAGATAAGTATGAACCAAAGAAACCTCGTCTATGTGAAACAACCAACATGTCTAAAGAACCGCTGTACCTATGTTTATCAATATACTATTAAGGGATGAAGGCAGCAACTGGCATCAGCCAAAGGGTCCTGGAGTCCGGAAGGAACATCCATTCACCATCACCAGAAGCATAAAAAAAATAAAAATTAAATAATAAATCAAAATAACCCCTTATTAGCATAGTCGAGTGGTTCTGACAAATGGTTAAAGACTAGGACAGTTCTTAGGGGCATAAATGCCGAGGCTTCACAAATGTTTTGGAATATTTCAAAACTGGTTTTCGAAAAGTAATTTTAGTTTTTCGATATTTGGGACATTGTGTCGAGAAAAAATGCAGACATTAGATTTACTGGGTGACATTAGGAAACCGTTACTTATAAACCAATTAGAGGAGTATTTATGAAGTTTTTCCAAAGATTGTAAACATGAATCATATTTTTTAGATTCGGTATATAAACAAAAATCATCAGCTTACTGTATTGTTTTGAAAGATGGATTTTTGATACAGATTTCGTGAAAATCAGCAGTATACATATTAAACAACAAGGGGTTCAATACTGAACCCTGTGGAATGCCAGAACTATTATATCTCGGTCCAATAATTTTATTATTATGTATTCTTATATACAACTTTCTTTGTGTATAAAAATCAACAATTGTTTCCGCAAGTTGGGGAAGTATGTAGAATAAGTTAATCATCTTATTTTTTAATATTGTTAAGCAGACGCTATCATATGCACCTTCTATATTAGTGGTCGCCAACCTCTCAATGTGTTGAGCTACTTTGTTAATTTTGAAATAAACAGCGAGCTACCCTCACGGAAGCCACGTAACGCAACGTAAATGAAATAATCCATAGTTAAATTTATCATTATATGTATTTATTTTACTATTTAACTGGTAATACATATTACATAGGTACTAATAATAAACTAATAACAAAATAACTAATATTACTAGTACGTACTTGTTCATAGCTACATTCCTACCTACCAAACGAAGGTGTTTGAAAAATAAACACAAACTTTTATCCAGCCACAACGGCATGTCACGTAAGATTTACAAATAGTTAATAATAACAACAAAAAAGTAACGGACTATCATGAACATAAACATTGAAAAATAAAAAAGCACGTTCAATGAGAAGGCTGACACTCAAACTCATCGATAATTTTTTTAATGTTGGCAGTATAATTTGATACAGCCATTCGAATACAATTATCCAAATGTTCATCTGTAAGTCGATTGCGATATTTGTTCTTAATAAACTTCATATTGGAAAAAGAAGATTCATACAAATAGGTTGAACTGAATAATGCTTTCACTTTCAAGACAACACGGCATAGAACTGAATATTTGTCTTTAATTACAATAGGCCAGATACATTTGGTACTTGAGACTAACGATTTTAAGGCTAAATCATTTTGAAACTCAATTACTTCCATTTCTGTTGCAGCGATGTCTTCGCCAAAGTTCTGCATAACACAAGTTGCAAACTGTTGGATATCAATTTCCATAAAGGGTGAAACAACAAACTGCGCTACTAAAGCCATTTCGTTAAAATGCTTAAAACGATTTTTGAAGATATTCTTCAGGGTAGAAACTATTTCTACATGATATTTGCTGTCATAGGGTTCTAATGGATTTTGAGTTATTTTTTCTGAAAGAATAGGAAAATGCTTGGCATCGCTGTTAATTAGAGAGAGAGATATGCTTTATTGTCGTAAAAAAATTTACAAAAATTTTATAGACAAAGCGTGTAACTTAAATACTAAACATATTATAAAAATAACTAAACAGCAGAAAAAACAAACAGAAACAAACAGACAAAATAGGAATAACAATTGCAATGGATATGCAATGTCCGTCATTATAATTATTCTAATTTAATTTTTAAATTTAAATTTAAACTTTAATATTTAATTATTTAATTAATGCCATTGTATGTGGAACTCAAATGTCTAAGGTACGTTATAAAATTCTGCTACTGTGTAATATGGTCTTTCTAGAAGAAAAGCTTTAGCCAGTCTTCGGAACTTATCGTATGTATTTATAGATTTTAATTGCATCGGAAGGTTATTATACAATTTTTTGGCATTGTAGGTAATGGAATGTTTTAATAGGTCAGAAGTGGGCATTGTTAAATAAACATCAGTCTCTAAATTTCTTGTAGGATATCTACGAGTCGGTCTTTCGGATAAATTTTGAATGTGCTTGCGAACTAAGCAGACGGATTCGAAAATAAATAGAGCAGGAAGGGTTAGAATTTTGAAATTTTTGAAGTAATTTTCGCAATGTGTCCTACTACTTAAACCAAATACATAGCGGATTGCTCTTTTTTGCAGTTTAAAAATAGATTCGAAAAGGTATAAGCTACAAGAACCCCAGAAAGGTAAACCATAGCGAAGGTGAGATTCGAATAAGGAAAAGTAGGTTATTAATGCAGTAGAAGGAGTCAGCTCTTTAGAAACCGATTTAATGGCAAAACATGCGGAGGATAATTTTTTTGCTAAGGTATCTATATGAGCAGAATCGTCTATATAAAGACCTAAAAACTTGATTGAAGTCACCGTTTGGATCAGATTATTGTTTAAAGTTATAGGTTGTAAAGTACCTCTGTAAGACAATGCTACAGTTTTACTGGTGTTGAAACAAAGTCCATTCGAATCAGACCAGGACTTATAGTCACTAGATCTTCACTTATGATAGATTGTAATGTCTGCATGTTAGAATTATTCCAGGTTACACTGGTGTCATCAGCAAATAAAGTAATTCTACCACTTATTCTTAAGTCTGTGATGTCGTTGATGAATAATAAAAACAAAATTGGACCTAATACTGATCCTTGAGGTACTCCACTGCTTATTGCTAGATTTGTAGAATCCTCACCATTCGCCCGCACCTGTTGTAATTAGGTTTTGTTCCCAAAACTCCAGCTTTTTGATAAATGCTTTTATATCAGAAATCATTTTCGCTAGTTCTTTGTCTCTCCCCTGAAGCTGTAAATTAAGTTCGTTTAATTTATCTGTAATGTCCACGAGAAAACCAAAATCTCTAAGCCAGATTGAATTTTCTAGTTCCGGAGTCGGTTCATCGCGTTGTTTGAAAAATTGAACTATGCCAGATAGGACATCATTAAAACGTTTCAGCACCCGTCCTCTACTTAACCATCGGACTTCAGAGTGAAGGAGTAGGTCCCCGTATTGACAGTCAACTTCATCGGCCAAGGTTTTGAATAATCTTCTTTATAACGCTTGAGCTCTAATCTTGTTCACAATTTTTACCACCAGTTTCATAATATACTGCAGTAGGGAAATGTAGAATTTGGAGTGGCTCCAAATTGGGTAGATTCCCATTAGGTAGATTGTCGTCTACTATTTAGTATACTCCTAAAAATAGTGCTTTTGGATTCTGGACACATTCAGACAGAATATCTACGCGCAATATGTTCTACTAGTCCCTGTTTATGTTTTCTTTGAGCCGACAATGCCTGTTAAAGATCTTCCATAGTGTGCGTAGCTTGTTCTTGCTTAGGGCCAGTCTTTTTACCTCTGAGAAAAGTTGAAAATAACTACTTGCCGATTAAACTATAGGGCTATTGTTTGTTTCTCAGTCAAGTATACTTACATATAACTTTACTTAGGGGTGAAAAGATCGACCCTTAGACAGATACAGGCTTTTGATCTTCTCTGGTTATCAATTGTTTTTTATTATCTCATAATAAAGGGTGTCCCAATAAGAACTTGAATTTTGAATCGCGCGCCATTTCAGTCTGTCAAACATCTAGTGGTCCATATTAGACATGTGTTCTGTCAGAACATTGACATTAACGAAAATGTAGCGTTACACTCTTGAAGAACGTTTATTAATTGTGAAGGCCCATTACAGAAATGGAGAAAATTTTAGAGTGACAATGCGCAGGTTACGTAAACATTTCGGTGTACATAATCGTCCGTCGCGGCATGCTATTAAAAATTTTATTTACAAATTTGAGCGGACATTTGCATTGAAAGACGAGAAAGTGTTAGGCGTCGTCGTCCTGGAAGGTCTGCTGAAAACATCGCCGCCGTGAGAGCCAGTATTAACGAACATCCAAACACTTCCATTTGACATTGCGGCCAGGAATTAAGTATCAGTCGCAGTACATTACCAAGAATTTTGACAAAGGATTGTTTTTTTCATCCTTACAAAATACAGTTGACGCAAGAGCTGAAGCTAGCCGATCATAGACAGCGCAGAAACTTTTGCGAATTGGATATTGAAACAACACGGAGTTGACGATGAATTCCACAACAAAATTATCTTTAGTGATGAGGCGCACTTCCATTTGAACGGCTTTGTGACTAAACAGAACTCTCGGATTTGGGATGAAGACTATCCACATGCCGTGCACGAGCTTCATATGCATCCTGAAAAAATGACAGTTTGGTTGCGCCATTTGGGCAGGAGGGATCATAGGACCTTATTTTTTTCAAAATAATGAAGGTGTCTTCGTGACTGTAAATAGTGATCGCTACCGTAGCATGCTGAGAGACTTTCTTTGACTGGAAGTAAATGGGACATAAATAACTTGTGGTTTCAACAGGACGGCGCGACCTGCCACACAGCACGCGAAACAATGGCGTTACTGCAAACAAAGTTCCCAGGTCGTGTCCTCTCGATTTAGAGACCAAAAGTGACCGCCGAGGAGTTGCGATTTGACGCCCTTAGACTATTTCCTCTGGGGGTATTTAAGAAGTAAAGTATACGGGAACTATCCTGAGACGATTTAACAACTGAAGGAAGATATCGAACGTAACGATTGTGAAATCCAGCCGATTTTGTTCGAAAACGTCTTCCAAAATTTCGTCAATTTAATATACCTGTCAACGGAAACGCGGTGGCCATTTGATAGATATTTTGTTTCATGTTTAATGTCAACATTCTCTCTTAAAAATCCAATAAAATATTTGCATATACCTTTTTATTTACTGTGTTTTCATTGTCATTAAAAATTCAAGTTCTTGTTGGGACACCCTTTATTATGTTTCTGATGATACCGCAAAACGATTCAGTTCTCACAAATGATGTTTAAACCCCTTTCCTTGCGAGACGACTATTTGAGATCTCGTTACCATTTTTTCCGTTATGTTCAAGGACCCAAGTGAGAGTAACTTATACAGTTTTTCTAGGCATGTCTAGACCATTTTTGAGATGATGACGTAAAAGCTTAGCACTTTTATGGTTGCTTGGCTATCGGACATGATAATCAAGTAATAATCTCTTCTCTGCGATAGTTTCTATCGTTGTAAAACTGAATACATTTCTCAATGGCGTAAATTTTTGCCTGGTACATGCTTTATCTACCCAAATTTTCGGAGTACTTAAAGTATTTGGTTTTAAGCCCATCCACTCTTATTTCAGTTCGTTTTGTAGTTTTGGAACCATCCGTATACCATTGAATTGCTGCCTTTTGGTTGCTAACACGATTTATTCTTAGCTCCAAGCCTTTCTTGCAAAATTGTACTTCTTTCTCATTTCGACCAGAAGTTAATAGACTTCCATTAATGATCATTCTATATCTCGTCATTTTTGCCACGTTTTCTATCATTAAAAGGTGATGTAAGAGTTAAGATTATCTCAATTGTGGCTGTAAGACAGGTTCTCATTGAACCGGTGATGCAAACATAGGCTAGTCTTTGTATATTTGAGATTAATTCTCGTAGTAGCTAAATTAGTTCTGTTACTTCAGGCTATAGTCTCATAAATGATAATTGATGTTACTGAATACATCCATCGCAGAAATACCTAATGGATAGAAATTTCGAAGAGTCATAAGTTGCTTGACAGCAATTTATATTATTTAATTGAATTTAAAAGTAAGTAGTGGTAAATAAAATACAAAAATTGTAGGAATAAAATGATTTACTATATGTAATATGTATTATGAAATAAAGAAATTTCAAGCCTAGATGTTAATAATTATCTATTAAGGATGCATTTGTTGTGACATTGCATAAATAGGACTAAATAGTTATCTCTATTCACTAAATCTTTTTATGAGGTCGGGTTAATACCATAAAATTTATTACTGCGAATGAAGATAACGTTTCCGCTGATTGCAGACTTAGTTTATATTTGTCTGATAAGCTTAAAGAGAGTCTGGTTGTTGTGGTGGCGCTTGAGATTTTATTCAAAACTTTGTCATGGCACTAAAGTAAAAATATAAAATCGGGGAGACATGTACATAGACTTAATCATAATGCAAATAAAGTTAAAAGTCTATAACCTTTCGTAATTTCAAACTAGATTCCATTTTAAAGCTGGTTTGCGTCAAAATTAGCACAAAAACAAATAAATATATAATTTCTTAATTAAAGATATTATTCTTTCTTGAAAATTTGACACTTATTTTGGTGTTATGCTTGAAATATATTTTTAAGCAAAGAAAATTACTGTTATTTCAAAACATGACAATGTTTAAATAAAGAATAATCACATGTAACTAACGTTTTCATATTCTAATAAGTATTTATTCTTCAGTGAAGACAAAAAATGAAAAATTACTTCATTCAAGACAACCAAATAAAATATTCTTGACTTGAAACTAGTAAAAAATTTTGTAATAGTAAAGTACACGTCATGATATTTACTACTACCAAATTTTTGCAAATTTTGAATGCGATTTATTCAAATTATTAATGAAAAACTACTTAAAACGCAGTTTTTAGTGAAAATTAAAATAGTGAAATCTTTACTTTTTTATTACAGTTTTTAATCAAAAACAAATGTTCAATTTGGATGAGATATACTCAGTAGTAAACTTTGGGGCGATCTTACGTTAAAACTCTTCATTTTACAAGAAAGAGGTAATCACATAAATTGTAGGACATTTTCTCTAGTTTAATAGGTAATATGTTCAAAAAACTGTTTTTGGGCGCGAGCGGCAAAGATACGAGGCCGCAAGGTGGAAAATCGAAAACAACACGTCAAAATCTATAAAAATGCCAATTTTCTAAATATATTGGATTTTAACACTAAGTCTTATTTACAAGTCTAAAAAATGAATTGTCTTCCTCCGAAGCTCTAAAAGAGATTGTTTATTTGACAAAAGTACCACAGTCAACTGTATACAAAATTTTACAGGAAGGGGCACCACCTAGAAAGTGCGACAAAATTCTGGTTCATCTCGTTCCATTCCACAGTTTCTTTTAGAACTGATTAGGGAAACAATTTATAAAATGTTCTCTGTAAATAATTTTCCTACTTTGAAGACGTTATTTTTACGACTCAAACAAAAAAACGTTAACAGAAGACTGCCATAAAACGACATTATGGAGATTTTTAAAATTCAACGGCTTTAAATTTAAAACCATTAATAAAAGATAAACAATTATGGAATCCAGCCGTTTAGTTAAATGGAAAATAGAATACATATCTCGATTTAATTACAAAGTATCGACGAGAGGGCAGAAACATTCATTTTTTAGATGAAACCTGGTTCGACACTCACGACATCAAAAAATATGTTGGAATATGCATTTTACGTTGTGGTGGAGAATCAGGTTGGGTAGAAGGAGCTCTCTTGCTGTCTGCAAAGGATGTACGGGATAGTAGTTTGAACATAGAAAGTACTCTTTTTGAAAAATGGTTTTAGAGTACAGTACTAACAAAACTAAATGAAAATAGAGTAATAGTTTTCAATAATGCCCCGTACTATTCTCGGTTGGCACGAAAAAACCAAATACAATTCTACGTAATCAGCGATTCAGGACTTTTTGATGATATATTTTTTGAAGAAAACTACACAAAAAAATAGTTAATAGATCTTTTACACTTTGTTGATTTTCAACGTCAATCTGTTATCGACACCATAACAATAAAACACGGATTTAAAGTTTTACATTTACCACCCTACCACTGTATTTTGAACCCCATTGAATTATTATCGTCACAGTTAAAAAATTATTCTCGAGCAAATAACTCTTCTCTTAAGTCCACTTCTTTTGTAATTGATGTAGTAAGAAATGTATTTAACTGTGTAACTGTTGAAAACTGGAAAAACGCTATTCAACATGTTAAAAAAATCGAAGAGAAATATATGAGATTTAACAATAAAATTAAAAAAAAAATTAAATAAATTTGGATGATATTGATGATGATAGATTATTTCAGAATATGAAATTAGTGACTGTGAAAGTGATTTAGAAAATTCATTTACCTACATTTCCACAAAATACATCTAGTGAAACATATTATTTTTGAATTAATACTTAATAATTTTAGTTTCAATTTTCAATATATTTTTTAGTTGAACATGTTGTGTTTGGAAATAAGACCTTTGTTATTTTTTTCATATAGCAAATCCAATATTAACGAAATTCTTGAAAAAAAGAACAGAGTTTACAAAACTCTTCATATAAGAATCATAATTCCTACAATGAAGTAATCATATTCTTGCTATTAGTAATTCAGTTCTGGATGAAGAGAATATTATCTTAAAATAAACCATTAAAATTCTTCATTGAACTTATTTGAATTATAAATTTTCTTCGCAAAAGACTTTTCTACCTAATAAGTTTGTTTATAATCAAATGGTTATTCTTTAATAAAGCCAGTTATAACCGTTTCGAAAATTTATATACAAGCATGTAATTTTTTTTTGAGAAGAAAATATTTGCTTCGTTATATACAAATCACAACAGGTCTTAAGTCAAATCAAATTAATTTAAGTGGAAGCTCTATTTGTTTTTGTGTGTAAAAAACGTCGACACTGGCCATTCTACTTCGTTTAAAAAATAAATGATTAATTGACTGAGCACGTAGTGAAAAAAATATTGAAAGTACAATAAATTTACCAATACTGTAAGAATGATTTTATTTTCTATACAAATTTAATAAGTTTTATTTTACGAAACACTCGGTTTTTAAACGCACGAAATATTTGTCTTCCAAAACAGTCACAGCCTATGTTTATGTTAACACTTTTAAGATACGGAGGTATCGAATTAAGATACATGGGAACTAAGGGTAAAATATGAAGCAGGCATAAAATACAGATCATTTTAAATTTGAGTTAGTTGCTCTGCGGAACAAAATTAAAGTTCGTTCCAATAATAATAAACTAGTGAAAAATTGTAAGTTTTCTGAGTGGTTATTTGCTGAAAAGGATGAGTTTTTCTCACTGAGTAATTATGTTTTATCAATTAGTTTTGTTTTATTTTTGTAATCAAGTTATTTTGCAAACTAATTACCCAATTATTATATGACAATTAAATTAAACGATGGCAAACCTATTACATACAGACTATACAGAATATCAAAATCGGAACAGAACGTAGTCAAAGAAATTATAGACGACCTGCTACTAAACAAAAGAATACAAGAATCAGACTCACAAGGTGCCTCCTCTGTTTTACTGGTTAAGAAGAAAAATGGAGAACAGAGGATTTGTGTTGACTACGGAAAATTAAACTCTTTAACTGTAAAAGATAATCATCCTTTGCCTCGGATAGATGATCAAATAGACAAATAACAAAATGGAAATAATTTTATAAATCTAGACCTAAGATCAGGATATCATCAAGTGTCAATTGAAGAGTCATCAAAACAATATACTGCTTTCGTAACTGCTGAAGGTCAGTACGAATATACCAAAGTTCCGTTTGGTCTATCGAATGCTCCAAAAGTATTCCAAAGACTGAATACCAAAATCATAAAACCTATCAGAGAAATATCTGCATTATACTTAGATGATGTTTTTTTGTTTGGTAAAACAATAGAAGAAACCCTGAATGTTTTTAGAGAAGCATTAGACATTTTTAAAAAAGAGGGTCTAACACTAAATTTAGAGAAGTGTAGTTTCCTCAAAACATCTGTAACTTATCATAGATTTGAGATAAAACAAGGAACAGTTAAACCTGGTAGCGATAAAATTAAAGCTGTTGAAAAATTTTCAATTCCAAAATCGATTCACAACATTCGCCAATTTATGGGTCTAACAGGTTATTTCCGGTATTTTGTTAAAGACTATGCCATTTTAACAAGACCTTTGAAAAAATATAACCAAAAAATCAGTAAGTTGGAAATGGGGTGATAAAGAAGAGGATGCATTTACAAAACTCAAAGAAATCTTAGTTAGCCAACTTGTCTTAAACTTATTTGATCCGGATCACATACTTTGATTACTATACGAAGCAAGAGAGAGGCCCGACACGCCCAACATAGGGCGCGGCCATTTTGAACCCTGTGACACAGTTTACAGCTAAAGAATCAGATCGCTCACTTTGCGTCGGCACTTTTGATCTCAATGTTTCAGTTTATACACTGTGCAACTCGGATAATACAATATATGACAACCGCCTATAATAAAACAGCAGTCTTCTGCGTATCCTGAATTTGTATCCCTGGAGTGGATGTTATTTCGGAACTTTCAACTGGTCCGAGTGAGCTAACTGATTCTTTAGCAATAAACTGTGACTTCAAAAATAATTTTCACCGACACTAACAGCAGCAAGCAAAATATCAGGTTGCGTTTTAATCATCCGCTTCTGCTTCCGGAATTGTCGGTTTAGTCGTTTTAACCTGTCAGATTAAAACAAGAAAACCGACAATTCCGAAGGAGAAGCGGATGATTAAAACGCACCTATTAAAAATATTGCGCCAAGATGTAGGCAACACGTAATAAGGGTTCAAAATGGCGAAGTTTTCTATCTCCTTTTAAAAGGCACTCAGAAAGCTGCGCAGTGCGACCATTCTCCGTATAGTAAAAGAAAATCAAAGTATGTGATCCGGATGCAAAAACCGAAGTCCACACAGATGCTAGTCAGTTAGGTTTAGCAAGTAGCTTATTATAACGAAGTAATCAAGACGATAGACTGCACTCAGTCGCTTACTACAGCAGACAAACTTCTGAAGTGGAACGAAGGTATCATTCGTATGAGCTCGAAACTTTGGCTGTTCTGGAGAGCTTACGAAAATTTAAAAGCTATATTTTAGATATTTCGTTTACTGTGATAACCGACTGTAATTCATTAAAAGCTACAAGTAACAAGAAACAGTTAATATCTAGAATCGCAAGATGGTGGTTAGAACTACAAGAATGTAATTTTGAAGTTCAATGTAGACCCGGAAATAGGATGAATCACGTGGATGCATTAAGTCAAAATCCCAATGAATATGAAGTTATTTTCCGAATATAAGAAGCAGATTGGATTTTATTTAGACAATTAACAGACGATAAAATCAAAGAAATACATCAAATATTAACTAAACCGCCAGTATTAGAATATACGAAAAGCACATTTATGAAAATTACTGTTTACGAGATGAACGACTATATCGGATAACTGCAGGAGGTATATTAGGGGTAGTTCCACAAGGAATGAGACAAAGAGTGGTAAAGGCAGTTCACGATGATTTCGGACATTTCGGTGTGGAAAGAACACTACATCGTTTGTGTGAGAACTATTGGTTCCCAAGAATGCGCAAATATATTGAAAAATATTTTTCTTGTTGTATTCCATGCTTATACAACAAGCGTAATTCTGGAAAGACGCAAGGATTTTTACAATACTGATTATTGCTACCCAATTTAAATCATCTTAATTAATTTTTAATTTCGATTAGTAGGTAATCATGTTCATGTATTGTAACATATTTTATACAAATATTGATCCAAATGGATTATGGAATTTAAATAATCCGATTTAACAATGACCTCCATGTAAGTTACCAGAGGGCTTCTTGAGTTTAGCGGCTTTTCTGTCATTTAATGGTTTCTTGTTTAGATATTGTACAGTTAACGGTTAAAATCGTCAAATAAAATTTTAAGTTTAAAAAGCAGTGTTTTTATCTTGTTTTACTCAATTTTAGTAAAATACAAGCTTTGCTATTTAGGTACATCAATCCTTTTAAATTAGCCTAGCAGTTTTCATTTTAATAAATGTCTGTCTTTTCTTTTTATAGGAAACATGTTAGGGGGCGTCCATTAATTACGTGATGTATTTTTGAGGATTTTTGAGAATTAGAAACATTCTTTACTTTAATTTAACTTTACTTTCAAGCAATTATACACCGTTTTCTACTAGTACAAAATTACGTCAGATTTACAAAGATCCCCCCTTCTCCCCCAAGTGAGATTTGGAGTGATTTAGCTTGATCCCTTGGTAATTCATTCCATTTTATTTTAAAATAATTTAGTCCATGTCGAATCAATTTGGGACACCCTGTAATCAGGCAACTAATCGGGAAGTGCCTATTAATGTTAGTTGCATTCTAATAATACAGGGTGTTATTGAAATACACGTACATGTTAAAACTGGGTATTGCGCAAATCCCCACTGAATGTAGAAAAATATTATTTTTTAAAAATACCCCTTATTAAGGGAGTTATTAATTTTTGAAAATTAATTCTAAACCAAACGTACTTCAGTGATATGTTGAGGATGACCTATATAAATTAGGTTTATTTACCTATTTTAAACATCAACAGTAATTAATATGCAAGTTTTTGTCAGATGATAAGAAAACTAGTCTTGTAAGAAATAACCATGTTGCCAAGATTTTCGAATTAATTTCTATTTCCGAAGACTGGTTTTTACTACCCTCGTTATCAAAAAACTAGAATATTTGATAAATGATTGTTTTTAAACTATACATTTTTGAAACTATAGATTATTAAAATTTTAGTTGATTTACGAATCTGGCTAACACGAGCGCGTCATTTCCAAGTTGGTAAAAAGTGTTGTTACGATTACTTTTAAATATTTTTTTACGATGCCACTATTTACGAATATTGAACTAACGGATATAGTGCTGGTTTATGGGGCAGCTGGAGAAAATTCTCGGCAAGCACAAATCCTGTATCACGAACGGTTTCCAAATCGGAGAATTCCGGACTGTCGTACGTTTATTTCAACTGTTCAGCATCTAAGAGACCATGGAAAATTTGAGAGTGTCAATGCAGATCGAGGGAGAACAAGAACACAAAGAACATTGGCGGCCGAAGAAGAAATATTGGAAGCTGTTGAAAACCGGCCTCAATTAAGTTGTAGAAGACTAGGTCTTGAAATTGGAGTGTCCTCATTTGTTGTGTGGCGGACACTTAAAGAACAAGGTTTACATCCTTATCACATCCAAAAAGTCCAGGCCTTATATCCAGGTGATGAAGAAAAGAGAGTGGAGTTTTGTGAATGGATGATTCAAAAATGTGTTGATATTCCTGATTTTCTAAAAATATTATTGTATACTGACGAGGCTTCATTCACTCGTGATGGCGTGTTCAATATGCACAATACGCATATTTGGAGTGATGAAAATCCTCACGCCATTAGGGAAACTGGGCATCAAAGAAAATTTTCAATAAATGTTTGGGCTGGCATAATAGATCAGTATTTAATCGGGCCTTATGTTCTCCCGAACAGATTAAATGGGCCAGGATATCTCCACTTTTTAGAAGATATTTTGCCAGTACTCCTAGAAGAGATACCGTTACAATTAAGGCAACGGATGTGGTACCTACTAGATGGCGCTCCTCCTCACTTTGATTTAAACGTACGGCAGTTTTTGAACATTAGATTTCCTCAAAAGTGGATAGGCAGAAATGGACCTACTAAGTGGCCTCCGAGATCTCCGGACTTAAATCCATGCGATTTCTTTTTGTGGGGTCACATGAAACAACTGGTTTATAATGAACCTATTAATAGTGTTGAACAATTAACCAATAAAGTTAATGCGGTAGCCGAGGAACTACGACAAAATCCAAGACTAATTTCTAATGTTCAAAGTTCTTTGGAAAGACGATTGCAAGTGTGTGTAAATAATAATGGACGGCATTTTGAACAATTACTGTAATAAACTTTATTTTGAATTAATTGGTTTTGCTACGGCAACAGTGCAATTTCTATGGGTAAGTTCAATTTCGATTTATTTTACTTCTTTAAATATGGAAACTAGTAGGTCGGAAAAGGGGACTCTTCCCCAATATTTAAATTTTAGAATTTGAAGTTAAAATTGGTGCCAATCGTTTTTGGTCATTACATACTATTCCCCATTTTAATATGTACGTGTATTTCAATAACACCCTGTATATTAGAATTTAGACTCATTCAGTATTACAATAATTGATAACGTGAAAATGATTTCATAATGCTTTTGTTATTGAAAATTTATCATATAAATGTTACATGCGGAATGCAGTATTATTGTGATTTGTGTAATTTATAACAAAATAAATCACACTAACTATTGATATGGATATTTGTTGTAGGTAATGAAGTGTATAATTAATTAATACGCGGTAAATTTTACGGGCGGTGTTTCATACCAATAATTAATATTAAACGAGGATGTCGACTGGCATCTAGATTAATTATTGTATTAGTTAATTAATACTCGTGAACTCAGTAACAGTAGATAAACTTTATTAGGTATGTTATGTTTCGTATGGGGTGTCAGATATCAGATAATCTGCACAGGGGTGGTTTCTCCATTGGCTCATTTTAAAATCACGTAAAAATATAAATTAAATTTTATTATTTTTATTATTTTCATACATGTTAATCTCTATTTTTTTTTTGGTACGCCACTGGGCTCTGGCTCTTCGCGTTTCTGTCGGTTCACAATGCTGATTGAGCACCAGAGAGACTAGAGGTTTCCTCAAATTCATGTAGTTAAAAAGAGACGTCAACAGATCCTTGAAATTAGGTGAAACTAGGTAAAGCAAACAGTGTGACTGCTTAAAACTAGGCTATTTTGTGCATCGCACATAATCAAGGCGTGACGTTACAAAGTTAGGCGGAGCATAAAAATCTTTTCAATTAATAATATAGAAGAAAAAGGAGATGTGATGACTAGATTATTACGTTACGTCATATGTCAAACTCGAGCTAGTGAAAGTTTTTGTGAGAATAAATGCCATAACATTATTTAAATGATATAAAAACAATTTTATTCCGTCAATTTTCAAATTAAAAATTATTAATTTCAAATTAATCAAAATACGACTAAAAGTGCGTTCAAATAAGCACAATACTGGGGGAGAAGGGTTAGGAAGAAGACTGAATAAAATAGTTGATAACCAATCTTATCCTGAAAGTAAAAAATGAGAGAAAAAGTGAACACGCAGAGAATATGTTTATAGAAAGAAAAATGAAAAGATATATAATGTTTAATGAGTAGTAAAACGAAGTGTACGAGTAGAGACACATGTGTGATGCTTATTGTAATTTTTGTAAAATGATTGTTATGAATAAATAATAATAATAAATATGGTTGTCGAAAAAATAAGCACGATATTGGGGAGAGGCGAAACACGTCAAATTTGACGTGTTTCGGGATTTTCTATACATATGTACAGTAATCGAAATAATGAATTTATTCCATTTGGCTTTTCCACACTGTATTTGTTTTATCTCCTATGACCAAATCCAATGTTTTACCCAAATAGTTTTTTATATTATTAAAAAGCATAAAGGAATTAAAACTCAATAAATCCAATAAACAATTTCCTTTTAAACTTACAATGCTTAAATCACTATTTGTACCTTTAATTTCTGATAAATTAAAATCGCCAAATATTTAAACTTTATAACTTTATCGGTATTTTTTATATGATTTTGTCGTATTTTAAAACAAGACTTGTAATCATTTAGGGGTATTACAATGGTCAACTATTGGACAATAATTGAAATTTTTCTGGTCAAAAAGTGAAAATGATACGTTTTTTATGTATTTTTTTTTATTTCTCTTGTTTTTATTTTTTTATTCTTTTTATTTATTTTTTTTTACATTTTTTTTTTCGCCACTGACCATTTGTTTTATGTAGTAAATACAAAAAAGTTTCAGTATAAAAAGCCAATTTTACTGTTTCAAAAGATTCTATTTATATTATATGATTCAAGTAATAAAAATCATTAAATGGTCAATTATTGTCTGAATAACCCTAGTAAATAAATATTTTACAACAGAAACTGAAAAATCAAAAATTTATTTTAAACTTAGCAACAATAAACATTTTTCACTTAAATTTATTTAAACAAGAATCTGTAAAAGCAACATAATGCTGGTTTTAAATAAAATGTGTTAACCATTTCAAATTATCTTTAGGTGAGGTACCTCAACTAATTGCATCTTCATTAAAACCAAAATAAAACTAAGAGAAGGGGACATCTTGAATATATACATATATCACATTTTCTATGTCTATTTTAGGAATTGATTCGTTACTTTTTTCTTGTCATTTAATTTATTATTTATTGCGAAATGTATGTTTCAGTTCTCTATGTAGTTCAAATGGCATCTGAACTCCAAATACCCAGATTATTCACGGTTGATTATCCTCAGGGATTATCTAGAAAATGAGTAATCAACAAAATGTAAATATGAATTTGTGTAACGTATTTATACTATCATTCATATTTCTTTATAAACGTGATATATTAATCCTTAGTTATATAGAGAAAACGCTTAAATATCTGAGAGATTACACTGAAAAAAAAAAATTGTTAAGGAAATAACATTAGTCAATTTTTGAGTTAATGATTTTCTTTTAAGACACTTCTTATAGCTATTTAACGATATAAAGTGCGCAGGTGACTTATATACTGTGTGTAGTATTTGTAGAAGTATTCCACACATCTCACAACTTCCCAAGAGTTCTCTTCTTGTGACGCAGTAATTTCGCTTAGGTTTTGAGAGCACTTTACTAAAATAATCCAGTACTCTTTCTTTTCCTCCCTGAATCTGTAAAAGCACTCCTCCAATTCCCACATTACTGGCATCAGTACCCAGAATAAATTCTCCCTCTGGTAGTGGGTAGCCTAGTATTAGCGCTGTTGTTAAATGCTTCTTTAATGTTTCAAAGGCAGTTTGGCAGTCTTCATCCCAGCATAATTCTCTCGCTTCTAGCAGTATTTGCCAAATTTTTGATACCCCGTACAGCTCCAAAAAAAGTCCATCAGCTAGGTAGAATTTTCTCTAAGCATAATTTCAAAAATTTCTATAATTTATGTCTAACTACTGATTGGAATGGTCTTTCTGAAGATATTGACTCTAAATTTTTAGACATCTTAAATAAAATAATTATGTGTTTCAATACAGCTTTCCCCCTTCGCCCCATTAAAACTAAATGTCATAAATCTTGGACAACTAAAGGAATAAGAACATCATCTAAAAATATGAGGTCACTCATGTATATTAAAAAGTACACAGATAATCCCCTAATATTAAAGTATATCAACAACTACAGAATATTGTATCGGAAAATCACCAAATCTGCTAAGAAAAACTATTACAAAAATCGCATCGCAAGAGCTAAAAACTCCTCCAAAGAAACCTGGTCTATAATAAATGACTTAAGGAATAAAACCCGTTCTTCAAACAGTGTAAATCCTAGCCCAGATGAACTAAACAATTATTTGGTAAATGTAAGTAAAAATATCAAATCTAACATAGCTCCGAGTCAGGATGCTCTCTCCTTCCTCCTACCTACTAAAAGGATCACTGAAAGTTTCTTCCTAAGACCAGTAGACAAGCATGAACTAGTGCAAACCATAAACAACATCCAAAATAAATTTTCCTGTGGAATTGATGGCCTGTCCACCAAAATATTTCTAAATATACCGGATGTAGTAATCAACATTTTAACTTCACTGATTAATGAATCCTTTGAAATTGGTCTCTTTCCTAACTGTCTAAAAACAGCTATAATAATCCCACTTCATAAAGGTGGCGACAAAACCAAAACCTGTAACTATAGACCTATCGCGTTATTGCCTACCTTATCGAAGATAGTAGAACGGCTAATGAAAAACCGTCTTTTGCCCTTTCTTTTCAAGCATAACATCCTCACAGCTCATCAGTATGGCTTTCTACCTAAAAAATGCCTAGCGACGCAATGTTTTCCGTTCTTAATGAAATATACACATCACTTAATGATAAACTTTTCACCGCTTCAGTATTTTGTGACTTCGCAAAGGCCTTCGATTGTGTAAATCATGATATTTTAATTAATAAGTTACAAATTTATGGCATACGGGGTTCTCCTTTACAATGGTTTAAAACTTACCTAGAAAATAGAAATCAACAGGTGCGGGCGAATGGTGAGGATTCTACAAATCTAGCAATAAGCAGTGGAGTACCTCAAGGATCAGTATTAGGTCCAATTTTGTTTTTATTATTCATCAACGACATCACAGACTTAAGAATAAGTGGTAGAATAACTTTATTTGCTGATGACGCCAGTGTAACCTGGAATAATTCTAACATGCAGACATTACAATCTATCATAAGTGAAGATCTAGTGACTATTAAGTCCTGGTCTGATTCGAATGGACTTTGTTTCAACACCAGTAAAACTGTAGCATTCTCTTACAGAGGTACTTTACAACCTATAACTTTTAACAATAATCTGATCCAAACGGTGACTTCAATCAATTTTTTAGGTCTTTATATAGACGATTCTCTAAAATGGTCTGCTCATATAGATACCTTAGCAAAAAAATTATCCTCCGCATGTTTTGCCATTAAATCGGTTTCTAAAGAGCTGACTCCTTCTACTGCATTAATAACCTACTTTTCCTTATTCGAATCTCACCTTCGCTATGGTTTACCTTTCTGGGGTTCTTGTAGCTTATACCTTTTCGAATCTATTTTTAAACTGCAAAAAAGAGCAATCCGCTATGTATTTGGTTTAAATAGTAGGACACATTGCGAAAATTACTTCAAAAATTTCAAAATTCTAACCCTTCCTGCTCTATTTATTTTCGAATCCGTCTGCTTAGTTCGCAAGCACATTCAAAATTTATCCGAAAGACCGACTCGTAGATATCCTACAAGAAATTTAGAGACTGATGTTTATTTAACAATGCCCACTTCTGACCTATTAAAACATTCCATTACCTACAATGCCAAAAAATTGTATAATAACCTTCCGATGCAATTAAAATCTATAAATACATACGATAAGTTCCGAAGACTGGCTAAAGCTTTTCTTCTAGAAAGACCATATTACACAGTAGCAGAATTTTATAACGTACCTTAGACATTTGAGTTCCACATACAATGGCATTAATTAAATAATTAAATATTAAAGTTTAAATTTAAATTTAAAAATTAAATTAGAATAATTATAATGACGGATATTGCATATCCATTGCAATTGTTATTCCTATTTTGTCTGTTTGTTTCTGTTTGTTTTTCTGCTGTTTAGTTATTTTTATAATATGTTTAGTATTTAAGTTACACGCTTTGTCTATAAAATTTTTGTAAATTTTTTTACGACAATAAAGCATATCTCTCTCTCTCTTCTGTGAGACGTGTTATTGACTTATCAATAGCTGCAAACTACCTGATGAATCTTTGATAGTACGTATATAGTCCAAGAAAACTTTTTTATTTGATGTTTATCAGTTGGTTTTGGCCACTCTTTGATAGAAGCGACTTTTTGCTTATCTACATCTACGCCATGTTGCTGACTATATGGCCCAGGTAATTAAATTTGTTTTGGTTTAGCATCAGTTGGGCAGTTTGAATATCTTCTCTAATACTATGATATCGTCTAAATGTACATCAGAGATGTTTTCCAGAACAACCCTCTCAATATATTTTCCATAAGTCTTCAAATGGCATGAGAATGAATTGCAACAATCCAGATCTGGTACTAAAAGCTGTTTTTTCTTTATCTACTGGGGCCATTTTCACCTGACAATATCCAAACCTTAAATCTAAGATAGAAAATAATTTACTTTCGCTCAATGTGTGCAAGGTATCGACGATTCGAGGCAAAGGATAACTGTCTTTCTTGGTAACATTGTTCAACTGACGGTAATCTACACAGAACCTCGTAGTTCCATCCATTTTCTGGACCAGGACTACCAGAGAGACCCATGAGCTGGTAGAATCTTCCATCACCCTGTCTTCCTCCATTTTCCAAACAATTCTATCAGCTTCCTCTTTCTTGGCTTTTGGTAAACTTCGAGCCCTTTGATGTCAATTTTATATTTCACAACAGAAGTTATTATTGTTTTTCCTTCTTTTGGTACAAAAATGTCACGATATCATCGAAAAAAATTCCTTTAATTTCTTTTTCTCTAATTAATTCAGAGATTGACCAGCAACTGCAAAAATTTGCTCAAATTTGTCGTTGAAATTATCATAAGTTATTTTTTGAAATTACTGGTACACAAGTTCCGATTATGGTCTCTTTCTTGATGATAATTGCACCATCATTAACGTTTATGAGACGTACTGGAATTTATTTAGCAGTCGTGAGGGATCCGCTGAGATCTTCTATGATCTTAGCAAAGCATTTGACTGTGTTCAGCATGATGTACTATTAAACAAACTTCACTCATCTGGAATTAGAGACACTCAAAATAAATGGTTTGAAACATACCTTACAAATAAACCCCAAATGGTTAAAATGAACAACTCAGGAAAACAGTCATTTTCTCAAGAAGTAATAAATATTATAGGAGTGCCCCAAGGGTTAGTGTTAGGTCCCATACTTTTCACAATTTATGTAAATTAACTTCCAGAATTACTTTACCGCGTATTCACAATTCTCTATGCAGACGATTCGACTTTCTTGTTTACTTATTCCGCTGAAGAACAATTAAAAAATAAAATCGATGTCAATTAAAATATTTAAGGAATGGGCTAGTAATCTCTTAATATTATTTAATATTACAAAAACTAATTACATTTATTTTCATACATACCAAAATTTCATTTCATATAGAAGTTATTTTGTTTTCCAAGTCGGACGAAAATTTCATCTTTTAAAGAAGAGATATCAGAAGAAACTTTAGTTTTTAAAGAAGAAAGTTCGTTTTTCACGGAAGACATATCAGACGACACCTTTTCTTCTAAGGAAGAAACTTAACTATCTAAGAGAGAAATGTCAGAAGAAACTTTGGTTTCCAAGGAAGTAATATCAGAAGAAACTTTAGTTTCTAAGAGGGAGATATCATTTTTTATATAGAAAACATCAAAGGAAATAATATCAGTTTCCATAGAAGACATTTCACCTTCCATATCGGAAGAAATTGATAAAATTGATACGTTTACGGATCCAAACCTTCACTTTCTAGTGCTTCTTTAAGCAGCTCTACCAGTTCTGCTTTCTTCCCTGTCGTCTCTAGCTCACGATCTTCTAGTTCCAGACGTAAATCCGTCACCATTTTTGTCCCCTATTTATTTACAGTTCCTCTTTAAACACCAATTTAACGTTTGTTTAATTTATAGTTTATTTATTTAAAACAGTTTAGTTATAAATTATTTATAACGTACTAATTAATTTATTTAATACTTAGGCACTATTATAACTCATAATTCTAATTTATTTTATTACAATTTATCTTTACTATGCAACACTTGTGTAGAAAATTAACGTCTATCGACAAACTCGCGCTATTTATATAAAGCCAGCTCTGCATTAGTACATTCTTGACTTTCTGGAATCTCCGGAATTTCTTCCTTTATGACTCAACCGACGTGCACCGATTTCTCTGATAGCTTCTCGAAGGAGTGCGTTTGACTCTGTCCTACGATATCGAAACATAGACAAAGCGACAGCTGTAATGGCAAAGGGATCAGGATCAGCTTAAGGTGGTTACACGATAATACTTACACCACATTTATTTTTTGAATTTTATGACATATTATTATATACCCACTGTATTAAATTTGTATTAAATGCTGTATCAAATATTGTATTAAATACTACATTAAATACTGCAGACTGTATTAAATACTGTATTGCATACGGTATTACATACGGTATTACATACGGTATTACATACGGTATTACATACAGTATTACATACGGTATTACATACGGTATTACATACGGTATTACATACGGTATTACATACGGTATTACATACGGTATTACATACGGTATTACATACGGTATTACATAAGGTATTACATACGGTATTACATACGGTATTACATACGGTATTACATACGGTATTACATACGGTATTACATACGGTATTACATACGGTATTACATACGGTATTACATACGGTATTACATACGGTATTACATACGGTATTACATACGGTATTACATACGGTATTACATACGGTATTACATACGGTATTACATACGGTATTACATACGGTATTACATACGGTATTACATACGGTATTACATACTGTATTAAATATTGTATTAAATATTGTATTAAATATTGTATTAAATATTGTATTAAATATTGTATTAAATATTGTATTAAATATTGTATTAAATATTGTATTAAATATTGTATTAAATATTGTATTAAATATTGTATTAAATATTGTATTAAATATTGTATTAAATATTGTATTAAATATTGTATTAAATATTGTATTAAATATTGTATTAAATATTGTATTAAATATTGTATTAAATATTGTATTAAATATTGTATTAAATATTGTATTAAATATTGTATTAAATATTGTATTAAATATTGTATTAAATATTGTATTAAATATTGTATTAAATATTGTATTAAATATAGTATTAAATATTGTATTAAATATTGTATTAAATATTGTATTAAATATTGTATTAAATATTGTATTAAATATTGTATTAAATATTGTATTAAATATTGTATTAAATATTGTATTAAATATTGTATTAAATATTGTATTAAATATTGTATTAAATATTGTATTAAATATTGTATTAAATATTGTATTAAATATTGTATTAAATATTGTATTAAATATTGTATTAAATATTGTATTAAATATTGTATTAAATATTGTATTAAATATTGTATTAAATATTGTATTAAATATTGTATTAAATATTGTATTAAATATTGTATTAAATATTGTATTAAATATTGTATTAAATATTGTATTAAATATTGTATTAAATATTGTATTAAATATTGTATTAAATATTGTATTAAATATTGAATTAAATATTGTATTAAATATTGTAATAAATATTGTAATAAATACTTAAATAATAAACATTTTGTCGTGTTCTCTATTCTACTATAGATCTTTGCATAATCTTTTCCATCTTTGTATTACCAAATTTTTGAATGTTTCTACTTATTCTTTTTCATCATCGTCTTTGTCATGACTTTAATTTTATCGAAGTCAATTTCCATGTTTTTCTTTTTTAAAGCTGCTTCACAAATATTAAAATTTATTTGTAGATATTTTTAATTTCTACTTTTTGCACTCCACATTTCTGTAACTTAATTGTCGTTTATTTTTTGCCTTTTGATTTCTTTTAAAACATCGTCGAGTACTGTATTTAGTGAGGGGCTAAGTACATCTTCTTGTCATAATCCTTCCTTGGTCATTTTATTTTTTTTTTTTTTCACCTAGTTTCTGGTGTTATTGTATATGCTGGTAATTGCGTTTCTCAAATTATTGTTTATTCCTATTTGTCTAACGCTCTTCCATATCAGATCTCGAGGTAAGCAGTCAAAAAATTTTTAGTATCTTTAGAAGTTACATATGTATTATAGTAGCGTTACTTATGTTCTTTTATAAGTTGTTTCAAGGTGAATATATTATCTTGGACCTTTCCTAAATCCACTCTGTGCTTCTTCGATTAATGTAATTTTCCACTTTTGAATTCTTTATTGTACCCTTATTTTGTAAATATTAATAAACCCACTTCCCAGTCTTCAGGTATTTTTTGTTTATTCCATATTTTGTTAAATCATATTTTTTTACTTTACTCTACATCTTTTTAGCATCTTTATTGCATCTACTAATTTGCTGTCGTTAGTTCGTCTTGTTTTGTAGTCTAATTGTTTCTTATTTTCTTCTTTCATTTTCTTTACTGTATCCGTTATTTATTTATTGAGTAATTCCACAAAATCGCAACATTATGTATTTCTCGTCTTCTATTATTTTTCTTTCTTTTGACTCAAATACAAATTTAAATAAATGTATCTATACATTTACGAACCCATCATGAAATCTCTTAAGTTGAAAAATTTTACAGCGATAGTAAGACATATCTTATGTTTATATAATCAAAGTTTATACCAATATTGCCTTTGCCTTTGAAAAATCGAAAAAGATCCTATCTTTTCTTGCCCATTGAATTGGTCAAATTTTTAAGAGAGCAATGTATGCACTCTTCGTTGATCTTTCTAGAAGAAATACGTTTGAATCTATGGTTCGAATAGTTATTTAATACTTGACATTTTTCATATTTCTCTGTAAACATACCTTTATACTATTTGACAGATTACAGTTTGCACTGCAATTGGAAGGTATATTATATTTCACATAAATAAAAAATGTTGATCGTCCCTCGTAATAATAATAATAATGAATGCAAGATAAAGATGTTTTAAGTAAATCATTGAAATTATGGACTCAACGGAAAGTTCAAATTTCATAAAATTTACCGAATTACGGCAAAATTTACAAACTGGAGAGTCACCAGGGGAATATTAAATTGATATTTAATTTGTGTAGGTAAGTCACACTTTTAGATAAGAGCTACATTAAGATACATTATCATCTTGGCGATAACCGGTGACAAACAGCTTAAATACTATAAAATTAAATAAACAAAAACAATTTTTATATAGTAGGTTCATACGAGAGTAGCAAATAAAACAACTAAATTGCAAAATTCGTTTATTTAAATTAAAACTCGAGGGGTAACTTTATTTAAGAAATTATGATTTTGAATTAAACCCGATCTAATTGATTTAGGCACTAATGAAAGAATCTGTTCCACGTGAAAACACTAAATACACGTTAGATGCTGTAAAGTTCTTCTTGAGGTATCATTTGGGAACGCGAGACCGAGGCAAGCGACCACGTAAGGCCACCGAAAACAGTCTCTGAAGCTTTAGACAATTTGAAAATTATATAATTAACGAACACCAGGATGAACCTATAAGAGATCAAAAAGAAAGGTGCAAATTTATGGGTACAGCACTGAACGCATTGGACCAATGCTTTTTAAAAATTTAAATGTTTTATATAACATTTATGGCCCAAAGCAAATAACCAAAAGTGAAATACTAACATACTGCATTAATCTTAAGAACGTTTCAATGCATCCAAAAATGCGCAGATATAAATGGATTGGAGCTGGCTGACGAGTTGGTCATTGTATGTCCCAATTAATGGACAAAAAATATCTTCAAGGGAAGATTTTAAATTTATTACAGAATTAAATTTTGCACCCAATTTAAGTGCAGTTACTATTACTAATGAAAAAATAAGCTTTACAAATTAAAACAGATTAAGATTTATTTACGCAAAATCGTTTATGTGGCCTTGCTACGTAGACATTTTAAAATTTATTTAAAAAAATCGTTTGAAACAATTTTTTTTTTAATTTTTATATTTTTATTTAAAGTATTGGGAGCTAGTAAACTAAATTTATGTTATAGTTAAGGTAGTTAAATGTATGTTTTAGTTAGGTAATACTAAATAAGTTGAAAAAAGATCATTAAAGAAAGTTTTTTATTTTATATTAACACAGAAGAAGGCGGCAATTTTAGTGTTTGTCCACAGTAAGAAAAAATCATGGCCGTATTTAATACGGTATTTAATACAGTATTTAATACGGTATTTAATACGGTATTTAATACGGTATTTAATACGGTATTTAATACGGTATTTAATACGGTATTTAATACGGTATTTAATACGGTATTTAATACGGTATTTAATACGGTATTTAATACGGTATTTAATACGGTATTTAATACGGTATTTATTACGGTATTTAATACGGTATTTAATACGGTATTTAATACGGTATTTAACATTTTCCACCAAAATATATGCAGTATAAATAAAAATTTGGATAAATTGAAAATATTTTTACACCAACTTTCATTTTCTTACGATTGCATAGTTTTAAGTGAAACGTTTAATGTGCACGACTATAATTTATTTCAGCTGGAAAATTATGATTTATTATATAGCGAAGGTAATATAAACAAAAATGATGGAGTTATAGTTTTTATTAAGAATAAATTTAATTATTCATATAATGTAATATCTATAGGAATGTGTCGTGCCATACAAATAATATTAAAGATGAAAAATAATAATCAAATTGCAATAACTTCAATATATAAACCACCACCAGTAAATGAGGAAGAATTCCTTGGACATCTTGAAATTTACCTAAAACAAACAAATAAATTAAAAATCACTGAGCATATTTTAATTGGCGATATTAATATTAATTTAAAAATTATTAGTGACACTGTTTCCAATTATTTAAATATAATGGAGGAATACGGTTTTTGTTCTTTAATAAATAAAAACACAAGAGTTTGCGGTATTTCAAAAAGTTGCATCGATCACATATTTTATAGTAACAAAAATAAAGATACTAAAAGTTGCATAGCATCGGTATGTGACACATTTATATCTGATCATAGGGCGATTTTTGCATTTATCCCATTGTCTCCAGAATTAAAATCCCAAAACGAACACATTCTAAAACACATAAATTACAGCAAACTTAGACAAGAGTTGCAGAAACATGACTGGACACAATACAAAAATATCGGCTGTGTAGATCTAAAAGCAACGTATATAATAAAAACCTTAAGTTTATACATTGAAACAAACACACATATATCAAAGTTAGCACGTGCGTGCATTAAAAGAAAACAATGGATTACCAAAGGTCTAATAAACTCTATTCAAAAAAGAAATAAACTTTATAAAGAATATAATAAAGATCGTGAAAATAATTTTAAAAAACGTGAGTATTTAAATTACCGCACAATCGTCGACAAAACTATTAAGGCAGCAAAACTAAATTTCTATACAAAACAAATAACAGAAAATAAAAATAGCTCCAAGCACTTGTGGACTTTGATAAAAGGTTGTGGTAATAATAGCCAAAATAAAGAAAAAATAGAGGAGATACTTACGGAAGATGGAACCCTAGTTAATGATCCCTTATATGTAGCACAAGAATTCAATAACTACTTTTCTAGTATTGGGGAAAAATTAGCTGGTAAAATAATTAGGCCAAATAATCCTCTCTTTAGAAAAAACCAACTACAGGTAAATTCATCATTTTTTTTGACACCTGTAACAGAACCTGAAATAATAAACATTATAAAAGCATTAAAAAACAAAAAAGCACCAGGTATTGATAACATTAAGTCTGAGGTTATTAAAGAAACTGCTGAAATCATTGCACCTTATTTATCAGATTTGATAAACTCCATTTTTGAGACAGGACAGTGCCCAGCAGAATTTAAAAAGGCCATCATTACTCCAATACACAAAAAGGGAGATAAGAAATGTTTATCAAATTACAGGCCAATCTCATTGATTTCAACAATTGCGAAGATTTTCGAAAAATCTCTGAAAACCAGATTAACGACATATCTAAATAAATACAATATCTTATCAAAATCTCAGTTTGGTTTTCGAGAGGGTCTTTCAACAAATGATGCTATAATTACATTGGTGAACCAAATCTATGATTCAATAGATACAGCAAAGCCTTCTATATGCGTATTCCTAGATCTCGCCAAGGCCTTTGACACTGTATCTCACAATCAGCTGTTGGAGACCTTGGAGGATATAGGAATTCGCGGAGTCCCTTTAAATCTGTTCAAAAGTTACTTAAACGACAGAGAACAAGCTGTTCGAATAGGAACTTGTACCAGTAAAAATAATAAAATTAAATTTGGAGTGCCTCAGGGTACAGTCTTAGGACCAACGCTATTCTCTATTTATATTAATAACCTGTTTTCCTTGACAACTAAAGGAAATATCATTGGCTTTGCTGATGATACGGCGATATTCTACCAAGGTAATACATGGCAAGAGCTAAAGGGAAGAATAGAGGAAGATTTTAATAATATTTCGGACTGGTTCGACTGTAAACAGCTAACGATTAATTATGAAAAAACTTTTTTTATTCCATTCTGTAGCTATAAAAATACGTTACCCCAATTTTCCGAGCTGCAAATCAATAAGACAGGAACCAAAATAATAAAATTAAAAAATAACATTAAATACCTAGGCGTAACTATAGATTCCCACCTTAAATGGGACATACATATAAATAACATCACAAATAATTTAAGACCCTTATTATATAAGTTAAAATACATGAAAACTATTCTAAAACCGGCATATCTTAAAATAATGTATCATTCACTTGTTGAATCCAGAATCAACTATGCTATCTTATCATGGGGTTCTGATTCAAAAACTCATCTGAAAAAATTAAAAGTAATACAAAAGAAATTCTTA
The DNA here is from genome assembly GCA_927349885.1 of Psylliodes chrysocephalus. Lineage (NCBI taxonomy): Eukaryota > Metazoa > Arthropoda > Insecta > Coleoptera > Chrysomelidae > Psylliodes > Psylliodes chrysocephalus. The sequence continues at coordinate 13,500,046 of OV651815.1, forward strand.
AAAATAATTTATAATAAAAATAATACTTACCCATCTAATTCTCTATTTAAAGAAATATCACTATTGGATGTTAGACAAGCATACTTTTTCAATGTCGTTATATATATTTATAAAAATAAATCCATAATTCAAACAATTAAACATAATTATAATACCCGATATAGACTTGAAGAGAATACCCAAATTGCTCTAAGAAACAAGACCATAGGACAGAGATCATTAAATTTTTTAAGTACCGTAATCTACAATTTTTTGCCGAACGTGTATAAAATATATTTAATATCAATCAATTCAATAGATCTTCTAAAATCATTTATTAAATCATTTATTTTAAATGTTGAAAGGTCCATTATTCATTCTCTAATTGAAAGAGACATAAATTAATTAGAACTAAAAAGTACAATAATATCTAAAAAAAAAAAAAAAAAAAAAAAAAAAAAATTGAATTTAAATAATGGAATTAAACAAGAAAACTCGCGCGCAACCTGTGTAGGTCATAAGCGAGTCGTACGGTGGTCCATGTTTATTCGATAAAAATTTGTTAATTAAATTATATATATTTATTTATTTGTATCTGATTGTATTATCATTATCTTGTTCTTGTAAAACACTATTTCTTTTTGAATAAACATTATTATTATTATAATACGGTATTTAATACGGTATTTAATACGGTATTTAATACGGTATTTAATACGGTATTTAATACGGTATTTAATACGGTATTTAATACGGTATTTAATACGGTATTTAATACGGTATTTAATACGGTATTTAATACGGTATTTAATACGGTATTTAATACGGTATTTAATACGGTATTTAATACGGTATTTAATACGGTATTTAATACGGTATTTAATACGGTATTTAATACGGTATTTAATACGGTATTTAATACGGTATTTAATACGGTATTTAATACGGTATTTAATACGGTATTTTATACGGTATTTTATACGGTATTTTATACGGTATTTAATACGGTATTTAGGGTTAGGGTTAGGGTAGAGTTAAAAGTACATACGTTAACTGTAAGTGTAAGACACTTGTATGATTCGAAATTACCCATTAATAATGGGTCTATCACGTCTCGTTACCCAGAATTAATTGTGGACAAAATCTACTCAGTACAGCCGAAACAATATTTATTGACGGAACTTTCAAAAGTTGCTGTAAACAATTCTCGCAATTATATTCGCTTCATGTAGACATAGGAAGCAACTGCACCGAAACGAACATAGTTCCTGTAATGTTTGCGCTACTGCAGAACAAGCAGAAGAAAACCTAAATTAGATTGTGTGAAATAATAAAAGAAAAACTTCCAGGTGGTCGCCAAAAAATGAAATAGCAGCTTTGAGAAGCACATTTCCAAATATTAGAATTAGTGGTTGCAACTTCCATTTCAATCAATGCTTATGGAGGAAAGTACAAGAGTACATATACGTATGTGTGCAGCATTGCCATATATTCCTCCCATGGAAGTAGAAAATGGTTGGACGAGCATTGTGGAAGGTGCCCCTACTACTTCAAAGTTGCAGCAATTTCAAGATTATTTCAATGAACAATGGATGTAAAATTCAGTCCTAGAAATTGATATGTGGAACATCTTTGGTTAAAAGTATCGAACAAACGAACATTAAATTAAATTTAGATGCAAAATGAAGAAAAACAACATACATTCAATTAGATGAGCGCATTGATAAGATAATGAACAAGTATGTCGAAACAAATGATCTTTTAAGATGTTTAAAAACTCTTGCTTTTATATAAAAGCTGGAGTAACCGTTCAATATTTAAAAAAATGTAAATATGTATATAACATAAAAAAAATCCAAAAAAACCAAAAAAAAACCAAAAAAAAAAAAAAACAAGAAAACAAAAAAAAAACAAATAAAAAACAAATAAAAAACAATAAGAAATAAAAAATATTTTAAACACGTCGGCATATCTATGTCGACAGTCCTTAAGCCTGTAAAAAGAGTGAAGGAAAGTTATATAATATCAGTAAACCAAACAAAAAATTTTATTTTATTCTGTCCAGCAAATCTACTTATAGTTTCTTTTAAAGATAATTTTTCACAATTAAATATCAATATTACTAATAAATATATTACTCATTTGCTTTTGGAAAATGGATGCATTATTAGTAGGCATTAGCAGGTAAACCATTAATAGAGATAACGTCGCAACTGCCTCACTTATATTTTATCATTATTCGAAAAATTAAGAGAGGGTCTCAATTGTATCAAGGGCGCAAATGTACGGGGGAGCATCTGTCCCAGATTCTTTAATATGGCATTTAATACGGTATTAATAAGGTATTTAATAAGGTATTCAATACGATATTTAATACGGTATTTAATACGGTATTTAATACGGTATTTAATATAGTATTTAATACAGTATTTAATACAGTATTTAATACAGTATTTAATACAATATTTAATACAGTATTTAATACAGTATTTAATACAGTATTTAATACAGTATTTAATACAGTATTTAATACAGTATTTAATACAGTATTTAATACAGTATTTAATACAGTATTTAATACAGTATTTAATACAGTATTTAATACAGTATTTAATACAGTATTTAATACAGTATTTAATACAGTATTTAATACAGTATTTAATACAGTATTTAATACAGTATTTAATACAGTATTTAATACAGTATTTAATACAGTATTTAATATAGTATTTAATACAGTATTTAATACAGTATTTAATACAGTATTTAATACAGTATTTAATACAGTATTTAATACAGTATTTAATACAGTATTTAATACAGTATTTAATACAGTATTTAATACAGTATTTAATACAGTATTTAATACAGTATTTAATACAGTATTTAATACAGTATTTAATACAGTATTTAATACAGTATTTAATACAGTATTTAATACAGTATTTAATACAGTATTTAATACAGTATTTAATACAGTATTTAATACAGTATTTAATACAGTATTTAATACAGTATTTAATACAGTATTTAATACAGTATTTAATACAGTATTTAATACAGTATTTAATACAGTATTTAATACAGTATTTAATACAGTATTTAATACAGTATTTAATACAGTATTTAATACAGTATTTAATACAGTATTTAATACAGTATTTAATACAGTATTTAATACAGTATTTAATACAGTATTTATTACAGTATTTAATACAGTATTTAATACAGTATTTAATACAGTATTTAATACAGTATTTATTACAGTATTTAATACAGTATTTAATACAGTATTATTTGCCTCTGGAGGATGCACAATAGTCCTAAATCAAGCGGGACAATCTACCCTCCCCACCTCATAGGTTCAAAAGATTGCATCGAAGAACTGAGAACCCTGATGACAGACTGAAGTAGGATAAAACTAATGGTACAGATGGATAAGAACCGAATCTTCGTTTGAGAAACGCAATATTTCTATAATAAAAAATTGTTTACAACACTTTTATTAACCATAAATATTCCAAAGCCCCGCCTGTTTCATTTAATAATTCTAAACCATATCACAATCGTTTTATCAGTTTGCCATAAAACTGCTTACAATAATTTCTATTACAATGAATTGAAAAATACAAGAATAATAAATGTCAAAACGACTGCCCACATACTCATTTTCCATACGCAATAACACATAAAAATCAACTGGTAACCTTTTGAAATCGAGATGGATTATTACCTGTTAAGTATTCACAAAAGAAATGTTAAAGTTTTGATGGAACTGCTGAGATAGGAGCAAAAAAGTTTTGTAATTTTCAATAAATTTATAATCTTATGCAAATCGTTTGCAATACCTTTCTAATGTTTATTAGTAATTAGAATTACAGATTTGAAAAAAAAAACTATGTTCATAATACACCGATATAGATAGATTTACAAAATTATTAGAAAATGTAAACTGGGACAACGTCATTTCTCTTAGCAATCCAATTTTTGGCCTACCAGCAGGGGCGTGCCGTCCATGGGCGCAATGTGTGCAATGCACACACGCGGCCGTAGGCCGCCACAGCAATGGTCCCTTCTTGCCGAACGCGCGCACCGACTAGACTGCCAAAAAAGTAAGGCGGTAGCTTTATTGTAATAAAAATGTCTACTGTTTTAAAATGTGGCACGTGGACCTTAACAAACAAGGGGCAGCAGCCGGCCGCGGCAAGATATGACGATTTAATTACCCACTTCACATATCCACAAACCACAAACGACCGGCCGGCGGTAGTCGGTAGTAATGATCAAAGTCAAAAACAGGCGACTGCCGAGTGCCGACGCTTTGATAGCGTTCGTTAGGCGGCCGCATCAAATGGTGCGGTGGACAAAATATGAGAAAATTATTATTTTTTATCATTTCAAAATGGTAATGTTTACTTTGTCAGCTACCCCTACCCACATTAAAAATAATATAAAAGAAAAGGTTCATCAAATGCATCTGCATTACTATTGTTTTCTTCATCTCAATAACATAAATAATATTTATTTACTTAACTGATTTGATTTCTATTTCTTATTTTGATTTGATTGATAATTGATAACTGATATTGTATTTGTATTGTATCTTATGTAATGCGATCGTGAAAAGTGAAAACTGTGCCTATGAAAGATAGAATAGAATAGAATAATGTTTATTTATCAAAAGATAATAAGTACAGAAAGTAACGTAGGTACATTATGAGGTTAGAAAGTAGATTAACAATTTAAAAACCAAACATTAATAAAAAAATTAAACAAAAAAAAATTCGTTAGGAAAAATCAGTGGGTTTTTGAATATTAAATTAAATATTATTGTTTCGAAACAAACAAAACATAACATAAAAAACGAATTGTGTTTATATAAACTTTACATGATTCTTAATCTTTTTTTTGAACACATTTACACTTGAACTTGCTTTGACGTCATCAGGCAGAATATTAAACTGAACTATACCCTTATGAAACAAACTTTTTATGGAGCTGGTTTTGTTACTTGAATGGTAAGTAATTGTAATTAATTAGTATTATTAGTAATTTTATTTGTATTCTATTTTCATTTTTGTTATTATTCAGTGAAATTTAATATAATAACTAACCATTCTTAAGATTTTTTATTTTTGATTTTTGGCATAATAAATATTATTGAAAATTGAAACTTAATTTAATTTCAAACAAATTAATAATCAATTTAGTGTAGGTAGGTATATTAATTTTTATTTTAACTTATATAAATTTTTATTTTGACTGAGGAATACAGGAATAATAGATTAATAGATATTTATGTATGTGTGTTTATTATATTCGCATGTTAGAAACAAATACTTTTAACTTTTACTTTTAATTTTATGAAAATATTGGCATAAACAATTTCAATAGTAGAATAGTATTTTTTAATATAATCATTATTTAATATTCTCCTTCATCAAAAATTAAAAAAATTGACAATAAACTTTGTAAACTGTAATTTTTTGTATATACAGTATACATATCTATCTTAATATGGTATATATGTCATTTAACACTACGTTTTAAAATTATTTTGAAATATACAGGGTGGGTGTTCCAGAAAAGTGTGCCATATCAAAGTTACTATTTTTTAAATGGAACCACCTATACAGTGAGCATCTTAAGTCTTACCCCACCTAACTAACTCGTTACTGGGGTCTTGTTAGGAAAATCGCCGAGACAGGTCGATTTTTGATTTCTAAAATGTACATTTTTGCATGATTAGTTAACCCTTAATTGTATCCCTTACTGAAGGGTAAAAACCCTTTCGAAAAATTTAAATGGCATGGGGTGGTGAGTGATAGCTCATTTGAAAGGGGGTTTTATTCTCTATTCAATCGTGCAAAAAAAAATTGAAATTTGCTTCATTACATGTTGATTTATTAATGTTTAAAAATAACAAAACCTCACAAAATAGGAAAGCAACTAGACTAACAGTGACCTTCTAATGGCAAAAAGTCTTACTTCACGTCTAAACCAAAACCGAAATCATGCAGGGCCGAATTTTAATTCTAAGGATGAGTGCGCTACGTTAATTTCCGTTATTCTGAAACAACAATTAGTCGAGAATTAATGAAGCAAATTTCAAATTTTTTAAACGGTTGAATAGAAAATAAAACCCTCTTACAAATTAGCTATCACTCACCACCCCATGCCATTTAAATTTTTCGAAAGAGTTGCTCCCCTCCAGTAAGGGATGAAATTAAGGGTAAACTAATCATACAAAAATGTACATTGTAGAAATTAAAAATCGACGTGTCTCGGCGATTTTCCTAACAAGACTCCAGTAACGAGTTTGATTGGGGGGGGGGTAAAACTTATGGTGCTCACTGTATATTTTCGTAATTTTGAATTCCCATTGAAGAGCTGATGAGCTGATTTCGCAGATACCACATACTTGCGGTCTAAATTAAATATTTACAGAGATGGGGTGTTAAAATCATCTATTTTCCAACTTTATGTCAATGTTTTGTGAAAACTGCTGAATATTTGGCAAAACGACATCTTCCGATCCTAATTTTTAATTTCAGAAAATTTATATTTGATAAATATTTATACCTCTCAAATTTGTTATAAATACCTAGTCTTATATATTTTATGTCCTTTCAATCATCAAATGTTTAGTTTATAGGTATTGTTAATTTTATGTAGTTTTAATCTATTTCTATTGCATCTAGGTGCATATTTTAAGAATAATTTCTCATTGTAAATTTATTTGATTTTGTATTATAAAATGTTTATTCTTCTTAATAAAATAAAAAAATAATAATAAATATTATTTATTATCCATTTCTAATTTTTATAACTTTAAATCTACTTCTGATACACTTACGAACATGCTTCCTATCGTTTAAATTTATAAAAGTGTAAGTGTATATAAATATATCTATCAATGTATAAAAAACCACATGACAAATCTTTGGAGGATGTTATTCACGAAATATTTATAGTTAACAAGATTTGTAAGCGACGACTGGTGCGGCGTCTACAATAACCATTTACACTGAGAAAAAGTTATTTTGCAATTCTGGCATTCGCTGGATAACCTTATAAGATGCCAAGCGATGTTTTAAACAGTCGAAATCAAATATGTCCATTTCTGTGTGATGGTGGGCGAGGTTTCTGAGATTTTTCTAACCTGTGAGTCAAATGGTACTAACCATAGAAAAACTAAAGGAGAAGGTTTGAATAATAGGCGGGAATTGTTTCGTTGTTTGTAGTATCATATCGCGCTTCATGTGTTGCGATCACTAAGTATAAAGCCGTTTTTACGCCCATATAATAATTAAAAAATAGTAATTTATGCAACAAGTGCATAAAGTGGTACTTTTTTTCACGAATGGAAAAGTTGACCGCATGAGCCGCCAGGCGAATGCAGCAATCCCATGAGTAAAAAAAAGACACTTTATGCATATGTTGCATACAATATTTTTTCTACAGCCCTATACAAATAATAAAATTAAAATAGATATTTGGAATATTTTAATTAAATTCCTTCAGTAAATTACAACTATAATAACGAATGCATAATGATTATTGAATTGGACAAATAATATTAAGAAAATAACAAGTAAATTATGTATTTTTGTTTCTTTCATTTCGCAATGTGGATATTGAAAACACAATTGTTTGGTTGACTAATATGAATTTTTGATGCAGTCACGTTTGTTTCTGTCTGATTCATGGATAAAGCATCATTTAAATTGTGAATATTTGGAACAGTCAAATTTGTCTTTGCTTGATTCTCATATGATGTTGAAGGTTGGTTAAAAAAACTGCTGTTGTTAGGTCCTTGTAAAATTCGTGAAGCACAGTTCATTTTTGAATTGAGAGAATTGTTCACATACCCTTCGGCTACAGCAGTAGATTTCCATCCTCCATGTTGCTTTAATTGAAGAATGTCTCCACCTGAATCAACTAGAAGCGATGCCGAAGTACGTCGAAACGTATGACCTGTATATTCTTGTGGATGCGGTAAACTTAAATATTGTGCAATTAGCGATGGAATTTTCGAAAAAGTGTTTATACCAACTACTTGTTTCGTACATTTTCCATTTCTATATGATAGAAAGAAATGGTTGGTGGTTGCATTCTTCGGTCTCAGATTAGCATAATTTTGATAAAAATGTATTAAATTAATGTTTTTACTGATTTCTCCAATTACCGTAAAACGCCGACTTGTATGCGTTTTTGAATCTGGAATCGTGATGAGTAGAAATTGTTCCTTATTTTCAATGTCATCAATTTTCATTTTATACAACTCTTCTCGTCGACAACCTCCAGCTATTCCCAGTATTAATGTAACCTACGAATTTTTAAAAAATAAAGTAAGTAAAAACAAATTAAATATTTTAAACTTTTACCTTAAACATTAAATATTTGTCGTCTGGAGCAATCAATAAAAACTTGTTAATCTCCTCCCTTGAAAATGTATAGGATTTCTTGGGTTTGTACCCAACCGATTTTCGTTTCAGAAATGCTATTAGTTTAGCATATTTATTTATGTCTACGTTATCATTAATAATTAAGGTTGCTTTTAGTTTAGAATAGCTGGACCATAATGTAGAAGACTTGAATATTCTAGACTTTTCTTCAAAAAACGCTAATAGCACCCGCTCTGTAAAGCTATGAATATTATTCTGGTTCCGCCATTTCATAAAAGTGTCATATTCTTTTAAATAATTTTCTTTGGATTTCTCCGGCAGCAAATTTAGTGTGGCCACATTAGCTTTTTCTACGATTTCTTCCGGTGTACATATTTCAAACTCGGAATCTTCACTATCCATCATAATAAAAATATAGAGAACTACTAAATTAAATCACCTCGAATTATTGATACTATAATAATTAAATCTCTTAACGTCAAATCAGTTACAGTTCATGTGCTGTCAAAGGTGACTTGATATTTTTTTCCGGTAAAGGTGTGGACGAATTGCACTAATCACTGTATTAGCTTATGGAAAGCGTGAAATAAAGTTAACGCTATGGCACTTTATTTCACGCTTTTTTACTTTTTTTCACTCTAACCATAAACAGCAGTTTTAAGCGTTAAAAAGCGGTGAAATACAAGCTACTTTAAAGGTAGGGCGTAGAAAAATTAATAAATATTAAAGAAATCAATAATTTTACTAATGCAATCTTTTAATTATCACTTTCATATATGTTTACCAGACGTCACGCTTTTGGCGTATTTGCCACGCTTTTTAAATTGCTTGTACCCGCAACGCCACAGTACGAAAATACCACGCTTTTGACAAAAATGCCACTCTTTTTATGCAAATGACACGCTTTTAAATATAAAGCCGCAGAGTTGAATTCCCCTGACTTTGCCCTTCAAGAAAATACCTACATGTATGAGGTTATACTGGGTATTTTGGAAGGTTAAACCAATTTTATATGAAAATCGTACGAGGTTCAACCCTATGTAAATTTCAAAAGAAACAATCGAACATCAAAATTTTTTAATGAATCATTTTTAATGATAGTCTTTTATAAGAATATACTAATTTTTTCCTAGCGCAACAGTCGTGTACAGGGTGAGTCAAAACTCAGATACATGATTTTCTCAATTTTTTTAAATTTCATATCACTACTAAAAAGTACTCTAATTATACGTTCGTTTGAGTTAAATATTGCCTATCCCTAAACCCAACAGTTTAGCGAGATTCTTAGATGAAATGTTAAAAAAGGTTAATTATAACTAAATTCACAATATAATTTGATTTAAACTCCTGTTAAAATATACTGTTTAATCAATTTATATTTTTAAGGTACCTGGTATAATTTATTTTTTGGGACCTTTACAACTTTTTATATAAAATGCAATGAAAACGCTAACAGAACTTCAAATTTTTTTGTGCATTAGCTCAAGTGTGCTTTGAAATTCATGTCAAAAGAATAATTTGACCGTTCCGAATTGTTTAAATAAAAAAATAAAATTACGTTTAGAGTTCACAAGTATTTAAATATATTGATTTGACTAATTTAAAAATGAATTTTGAAACGAATGAATTGATTGATATAATGTTAGTGCTAGGGGCTAGTGATGAAAATTGCTTGTTGGAAACTAGAATTTATAAGAAAAAATATCCTGATCGCCGACAACCTCATAAAGAAATTTTTGAAAATCTGTTGGAAAGTTTCAAACGTACAGGTAATGTAGCATATCAAAAAAAAATGATAGAGAAAAACGAACTTTAAATGAACAAAATGAACTCAGTAGTCTACTTAGTGTTACCGCATCATGGAAAATGGAACGAGAATAAGTAAATCATCTGTCAATAGGATACTATTGTGAATGGGCAATAGAGAGCATTAATAATGAAAATGATTTTTTTAATTGTGTACTTTTTGGGGATGAATCAACATTTCACAAAAACGGTTTCTTAATAGACACAATTTTCATTACTATTCCACCACCAATCCTTATGAGTTAATGACACATAGCCAAACACGATGGTCTATTAACGTTTGGGGTGATATATTAGGGGACTATGTCATAGGACCACATTTCTTTCATGGTCGTGTAACTGCCGAGGTCTACTTAGACTTTCTGCAGAATCATCTACCACTAGTATTGGAAAATGTTCCACTAAATATAAGACGCCGAATGTGGATATTACATGACGGAGCTCTTGTACATCATGCTCAACCAATTCGCAACTTTCTGAACCATAAACAGGTAGATTGGAAGAGATGGTCCAGTTATGTGGCCTCCCAGGTCCCCTGAACTCACTAAAGTAGATTTTTTTGTGGGGTTTCGTAAAAAACGAGCTTTATAAAACTAGTCCATTAATTGGCAAGGAAATGAAGGAAAGAATAAGAGAAGTGTTCGCGAGCATAGATGTACAATGTTCGAAAAACGTTCAAAGATCATTTGAAGCTACGAGGGCGGATTGATATTGAAGTTACCTAAGTAGGAAAAAAACATTTTTTTTTTGTTTTAAACCATTTATTTCTCAACATAGTCTCCTTTTAGCTCAATACACTTAGTAAGACGATATTCCAATTTTTTTATACCAACTGAATAATACGATTTTGGGAATCCCTCAAAATATGCGTTAGTTTCGGTAATCACTTCTTCGTTTGAGATGAATCTTTTTCCTGCGAGTCATTTTTTCAAGTTTGGAAACAGGAAAAAGCCACTAGAAGCTAAATCTGGACTATAAGGTGAATGATCAACCAATTCGAAGTGTATTTCACGTAATTTTAGCATCGTATTTAATGCTGTGTGAACCAGTGCGTTGTCTTGAAGAAAGAGCACTTTTTTCTTCTTTAAATGTGGTCGTTTTTTCTTGATTGCATCAATCAATTGATCCAATAATGGACGATAATACTTTCCTGTGATTTTAGATCCTTTTTCAAGATAATCGATGAGCAATATTCCGTGTGCATCCCCAAATACAGTGGCCATAACCTTGCCAGCCGATTTCACTGTCTTCGCCTTCTTCAGAGCACTTCCACCAGCTTCCACCCATTGTTTCGATTGATTTTTGATTTCAGGTGTGTAGTGGTGGACCCACGTTTTACCAACAGATATTAATCGACGCCAAAAATCAACAGGATTACACTTTATCATGTCCAAACACCGCTGTGAAGTGGTCTGTCGAACTCGTTTTTGTTCGACACTGAGCAAACGTGGCACCCATCTTGCCGATAGCTTTTTCATATGCAAATGTTCATGCAAAATGTTGAACACACGTTCATATGATATGTTTACCATTTCAACAATCTCACGTAACTTGATTCGGCGATCATTTATAACGATATCGAGAATTTTCTTGATATTTTCTTCAGTAACCACCTCTTCTGGCCTTCCTGTTGATGGTATTGTTGCAGTGCTTGTTCGGCCGCGTTTAAATTCAGCAATCCAATATTTTACCATGTAATCTGACGGAGCAGACTCACCGTAATTTTTATCGGGCTTTTCTTTTGTCTCTTTCGGCGTTTTCCCTTTCAAATAATAGTGTTTAATCACTGCACGAAATTCACTTTTTCCATTTTTCAAGAAACACAAAAGCTGCTTACTTCAAACGACTACAACAAATAAACTAATCGATGAATTTGGGTGAAATTTTAACAGCTGACGTTTGACAAATCGCAATTTCCAAAAAAAAGTTTTTGTGTATGTGCTGCCATCTAGCGCTAGGTAGCTTCAATATCAATCCGCCCTCGTAGATTACAACATTGTATTGCAGTTGGAGGGAATCACTTTGAGCAGCTTTTTTTTATTTTTTAATACACTAATGTTTAATTCTAAAAAAATTAAAATAACTTATTTTTGGCTCATATTTCTTTCATTCAAATATAAAATATCTTCTAAACTGTTGTATTTAGGGATAGGGACAATCGAACGTATAATTAAAGTACTTTTAGTAGAGATATGAAATACAAGGTGAACTCAACCTTAAAAGTAAAGAAAGTAAATTCAGTTGATAATAAATTGTAGCTAGGTACCTTAGAAATATAAACTGATTAAACAGTATATTTTAACAGGAGTTTAAATCAAATTACATTGTAAATTTAGTTATAATTAACAATTTTTAACATTTCATCTAATCTCGCTAAACTGTTGTGTTTAGGGATAGACAATATTTAACTCAAACGAACGTATAATTAGAGTACTTTTTAGTAGTGATATGAAATTTAAAAAAATTGAGAAAATCATGTATCTGAGTTTTGACTCACCCTATACACGTCTGTTGCGCTAGGAAAACATTAGTATATTCTTATAAAGTAGACAATCATTTAAAATGATTCATCAAAAAATTTTGATGTTCGATTATTTCTTTTGAAACATACAGAGGGTTGAACCTAGTACAATTTTCATATAAAATTGGTTTAAACTTCCAAAATACCCAGTATAACCTCATACATTTAAAAAAAAACAGGTTTGATCAATTCTGAAGTTATGGATCACTCTGTATAATGGAAAATAATTTTGAAATGTGCAGATTAATATTATCTACAACTTTTGTAAATAACATTGTTTGATATTTTCTATAATATAGGATATATCGAACTTCCACACACTATTGGGACACCCTGTATTTATCAAATACTACCCAAATGTGGACATACAGAATTTTTTTTTTGTAAAAATATTTTTTGGTAAAATTTTTTTTTTGTCAAAAAATGTTTTTTGGTCCAAGACTGACGTTCTCCTTAGTGAGGAAAATGAAAGGTAGAGTGTAGAAATTTATTTTCTGTAGTCTTCCTCTTTTCGATCAAAATTTTTTTAGTCACAATTTTTTTTTGGCAAATTTTTTTTTTGCAAAATATTTTTTTGAGAAATTTTTTTTTGTCAAAGTATTTTTTTTATTGTATGAAAAATAAATGCTCCTGCAAGTAAAAATTATATTTGTTCCCTTCTAGCATTTTATTTGAGTTTCTTTTGTTAGAAAGACATCTTCTTAGATTTTTTTTAAAAGAAACCGATTCAAATTTTCAAAAAGTGACTCCGAACGGGTACGGGTTGAGTCTTTACCTGTACTTATATAATTTTTCTTGCAGTAAAAATAAAAAATAATCCATAAAATTGGTGTACTATGAAACCTTTGCATATTATATATGTCGATCTTAGTATTATAGAAATGATTTACGTAAAACAATAAGGTATACAAATACGTAAAATTTATTTATCCCTCGTAAAACATCAGTAAAATATATTTTAAATTGTTTTAATTCACAAATATTAATTTCTTAAAAATCTAACAGAGGCGCCACTTTCCAAACGAAAAATCTTACAATGTAAGAGGTTTGTAGTACCCCACTATTAAAGTTTATTTTTGACTATTTTTAAAAGAAAAAATATGTACGTGTAGGAAAAGATTATATCTATGCTTTTCTGGAACCACATTTTTAAAATTCAATTTTATTTTTATGAAAAAAATCAGAAAATGGGTAGAAAAAAGATTTGTATTTTTTTTTTTTTAATAACAGATTCAAATTATGAAAAAATTTCTCCAGAGGAGCACAGAATTAACCTTTACCTATACGATCATATTTTTTCTTTCAGAATAAGTCAAAAATAAACTTTAAAAAGGGAGTACTACGAAACCCTTGCATGTTCTGCTCTAAAGCCAAGTAAATACTCCTCTTAACATCAAACAAAAACATCTATCCACCATTACTATCCACAAATCATTAAAAATATGAATCAATTTTTGCTGATTTGAAAACTTATTTGTATATTTATTGTTGTGATTTATTTTTACAAGTTGTCATAGAAACGACAAAAAAACTACTATGATTATGGTTTAAAAGAATTGTCTAACAAGAGTTTATAATTATTATTGAATATCTCTGCAAATGGTTTATACAATTCCATCTTTCTTCCTTTCACATATATTAATATATATACATGATTTAAAAGGTAGGTAAAAATATTAATAATTCAGGTTTAAAACCTAAGTTTACAATGAATTAGAATTATAATTTTCAGGGCAAACAAAATTATCGCTGTCATGTCTTATGTGATTTTTTGAATATAAAATAATTTTATTAATCACTTTGCTCGGGTAAAGTACAATGTTGTTACATGCCTTCGGATGACGCTCGAAATAATAGTGAGTTAAATAATAAACAAAAACTCAAAAATTAAAAAGAACTGATGTAAAAAAATACCAAGTATGGAAAAATAGGACACGTTTAGTTTAATAAATATGTCGATTTAAAAAATAAATAACAAATGAATATTTTTAAGAAATATAAACTAAAAATTATTAAAAGTTTAAGAATTAATATAGTAAAAATACATATAACGAATCGCTTGATAATATTACTAAAATTTAATTTAAATAATTTATAAAAAGATGTTTTAATTTTAAAGGTATTTTTTTAAATATTAAAGTTGGCAATACAGCCAAAATATATATACGTATGTTCCTATTGTTTTTCCTTAAGTCAATTCAGTGATGTTAATAGACAAATTCTGAAAATTTCGAAAAATAAAATAAATTTGCCCGATTTTTTCAGTTATTTTGAAGCGGTCCTTAAAATAGAATTTAAAAAATAATAGAATAAACACAACAAAATGTTTTGTATAATTAATAATGAATTTAAAAAAATCCAAAAATATAAAAAATAATATACCATCTTCTATTTTTTTTTAATTTTATAAAACAAAAATCATAAAAATTGTGTGTTACTTTTTTAATAAAATAGATTTATTAAAAAAAAATAAAAACTGAAGTAAACAAAAATCAAAACAATGAAACAGTTATAAATATATTTAACTACTAACCAATTTCATAAGTTCCCCCGGTTTCCCACAAAAAGAACACACACACACAAACAGGAAATTCCAACAAACCACAAAAAATTCAAAAACCGAAAATTCCCGCTTCAAAACAAAACCGAAAATCAAATCACGTCGCCTCGTCTCGTATTCTATCGTATCGTAGAAATCCCGCGTGCCGTGCTATTGACAGTCGAGAATACAAAACACGACTTCTCAACGCGATAGTCCTTAACGTTGTGTGTTTCCTAATCCATCAAGTAACCTCGCTAAAAACCGTAGTAGGCCGCGCTCGCCATTGTTATTTCGACGAGATAAGTCATCAAAACGTTAGATTAAAATGGCTGGAGGTGATCTTGTCTTCATGTCAGAACGGTTTCGGTTTCAGTTTCACTTTCTTTTGCTGCGGCATGGTCGCGATGCGAGCTGCACCGTACAGACACTATGCAGTGTCACCTTTCGATTTGCTACCCTTAGAATAAGGGTGGTTTAGAGAAGGAAGCAACTGAAAAGTACGTTCCAGTTATTTGTGTAACGTATATGATTGAATAGCTTCTTTCAATGAAGTATTTCTAAAGTAATTGAAGAATCAGACCCATGCATGCTTTGAGGGTCAATTGAAGGACCTATTGTAAAAACGGGATAAGCCACACTTTTTAAAATTAGGGCATTTTTACTTCATGTACTTCTACCAGAATTGTGTGTCCTGAGTGTAATGGTGAACATAAAAGCTTCGAATGTAATGAACTAGTAAAAATATGTACAAATTGTGTGTATGCACACGATATTCTAAAAATTCCTGGAATAGTTTTCAATCACTCTGTGTTCAATAAAGAATGTGTATCGTACAAGAGAGTAGTTGAACAAACCAAGTCCAAAATAAAATATATATAGCCATCCCAGAAACTAAAAGAAGATACTAAATACAAAGCAATATGTATTAACATTGAGGGATTAACGTCACATATTGATGAACTTCGGGAATATCTAACTGAAAATAAACCTTTATTAGTAAACGTAACAGAAACACATATTACTGCAGATATAGAGGACAGCGAGATTCAAATTGCAGGGTACCACTGTATAGGAGTGAATTCAGATAGCAGACATACTGGAGGTTGTATAATTTATTTAAGGGAAAACGTAAACTATTCAGTTATACAAAAAGTGTCGGTCTCTTTAAACTATTGGGTACTATTACTTAAAATACAACAAAGTAATAAGTCAGCTATAATTGGAACTGTTTATCGATCCCCACATGGCAATTGTAATGATTTTTGGCTGTTTTTTGATGACTTACTACAGAGAGATCTTGTAAATACTAATGATACGATTATATTTGGAGACTTCAACATGGAGTTTAGATCTGATGTGGGTATAGTCAACAAGTTCAAAAATACTATACAGGATTCGGGATTTAAACAAATTGTCAAAAAACCAACAAGAATATCAAAAACTTCGTCTTCCTTGATTGATTGGATAATAACAAATAATTTCTCGCTAATTGAACTTCCACGAGAATTTCCAGTAATGTCAGATCATGAAATGATAGGTGTAGAATTAAAGGGATGGTGTATAGATCGGAAAAAGGAAATGACTTGTGTACGTAAAATAAATAAGGAAAAAATCAAGAAAATTACAGAGGATCTAATAGAAGCATCATGGGATACGACCTCAACAGATACCGATGTTTTATACAGGAACTTTATCAATAATACCACAAAGTCTATAGAAAAAAATGCCCCATTAGAAATAATGGTGAGTAACAGTAAACCATGGGTAAATAATAAAATAAAACAAGCACAAAAAGTTCGTGATGAAGCATATAGGAAATTTACCATAACAAAAATTGAAGAAGATTGGAAATTATATAAAACTAAAAGAAATAAAGTAACGACCATAGTCAGACAAGAGAAGAAGACATATTTTGAGGACAAAATAGATAAATCTAAAAATGATGGAAAAGAAATCATTTTTTTTTTATTTTTTTAAATACATTATTATAGCTTGACTTGTTTGTATAAGTTCATAAAATCTAATTAAATTAATTAAATAATACATATTAAATTATAAACTGAATAATAACAATATAAAATTAGCTAAAAAACTCATCATTTAAAATACAAAATACATATGAAATATAAATAATAAAGATATACAAAATAAAAATATCACGTAAAAAGTATACAATTACAACTAAATTATAATATATAAGTTCGAATACTTGTATATTTAATCAATTATTTCTCTTTGCGTTTTTCTATCCGAATTAATAAGAAATTTTTTGATGAGAGATTTAAAGAGTTCAACGGAATTTATGATTTGTAAATATGCCTTGTACATATCCGGAAGATAATTAAAAATTTTTGCACTTAAATAAATATAAAAACGTTGTGTTATTGTTTTATTTACAAGATGGGTACCAACTTTTCCTTTATCCTTGCTTCTTGTATCATAGTTATGGGTAATTTTGTTTAATAATTGTTTATTTTTGTAGATTAGTATTATAACTGAGTATATGTATAATTGTCGTATATCCATTATTTTTACTTCCTCGAACAATGCATCTGTTGAGTATCTAACTTTTTTGTTGTGTATTATTTTTAGAATTCTCTTTTGTAATATTTCAAGTTTGGATATGTGATTTTTGGTTGTAGCACCCCAACAGACGATTGTGTATTGTACACGACTTTGGACTAAAGCATAATAAATAGTTCTTAGGTGAGTAACTTGTAAAATATTTTTGAGGTATTTAAATTTAAATAAAAGAAGTCTTAAGGTATTTGTTAAGTTATTTATATGTGCGTCCCAACGTAAATGACAATCTAGGGTAACTCCTAAATATTTTATTTCATTTTTTTTTCCAATGTTATTTTCTTTTGATTATAAGTTAAGCTAATGTTACTAAATTGAGGTAGATTATTAGAGTAGCTGACAAATGGTAAAACAAAAGATTTGTTGTAATTTATGGGTAATTTTTTATGGGAACACCAGTCTATTATTTTCTTTAAATCTCTTTTAGTTTTCCGTTTTAAATCGTCCCAAGTTTCTGCTTCATAAAAAATCGCAGTGTCGTCTGCAAAACTTACTATTTCTCCTGTGGTCTGTAAATTATATAAATTGTTTACATATAATGTAAATAATGTGGGACCTAATATAGTTCCTTGAGGAACACCGCTTTCTATTGGCCTCTCGTCACTGATTTCATTATTGATTTTAACTCTTTGAAATCTATTGTTCAGATAACTATTAAAAAGGTCAAAAGTTTTCCCACGTATCCCTATATCTTCCAATGTCTCTAACAACTGTCCATGATCTACAGTGTCGAAGGCCTTGGCGAAATCCAGGAAAACTGCTAGACATGGTTTTTTGCAGTCAACAGAACTATACATTTTTTTTAACAACTCACAGATCGCATCTGTTGTTGAGAGCCTGTCTCGAAACCCGAATTGTTTGTTTGAGATGATTTTATATTTATTGAGGTAATCTTTTAAACGTAAATTTAAGGCTTTTTCTGCTATTTTTGTAAAAGTTGTTATTAAACTAATAGGTCTGTAGTTTGTAAACATACTCTTTTTTCCTTTTTTAAAGACTGGTACTACTAAAGATTTTTTTAATTCGGCTGGGAACTCACAACATTTTATTAATTAGATTCATCAAAAGTGGTGCTAATGTATCAGAATTTTCTTTTACTAATTCTGAAATATTATCTATTCCAGGCGATTTTTTGTTCAAAAGTGAATTAATGATATTATTTATTTCTTTTTCAGTTACTGGTAGTAGCGCAAAAGAGTTTTTGTGAATATTTCTGACCGGAGGTGGTGAGTTTGGGTCATCTATTTTATTTGCAAGTGATGTGCCTATTTCTGAAAAAAATTTATTAAATCTTTCTGCTATATCTTTTGCGTCTGTAATATTTTTCCCTTCATCTGTAGTTATTTCACGTATTTCTCTATTACTTCTACTATCTCCTTGTATTTGTTTTAAAGTGTCCCATAACCTTTTCGAACTAGTTTTATTTTCATTTATTTGTTTGGTGTAAAAATCTTTTTTAACTTGTTTAATTAATTTATCTGTAAGTGTTCTATAATTTAAATATTGCATTTTTTTTCAACATCATCAAAATTCTTTTTATGAATACTGTATAAAAGGTTTCTTTGTTTTATTGACTTTATATTTTGACATATGTTTGGTCTTAAGGTGTTTAATTATGTATGATAATCGGACAAGTTAAGTCTCAAATGTCAAATAAGACAGAGAGGGACTTGTAGGATTAGAGCATGACACAATAACGAAATGGCTCGCATTACATTATGTACAGAACTTGACATTTTTGTGTAAAAATATTATATGAAACTTTACCTACCGCTTTTCGGTTTTTATTGTAAATTTAATAATTTTTACAATTTATCACGCAAGTCAAATAAAATAATATATTTTTTAGATGCCTCTTTTTAGCAAAAGTCAACTAAAATGTATATTTTATAGGATCAGACCCATTACAATACATACCATTACACAGATACAAACTAGAATGAAGATATATAATGCTTGGTATTGTAAGTTATACTCTTCACAGTTTAACAAACCCCCCCCTTAACTCCTATTTTCAATCAGATTTTTTTGGAATCAATAGGCTTCATCCCCTTATTGAGCTTCATTTTTTCCAAAAATTTGAAGTTACGAGTATTATTCATTTTTCCACCTCCCTTAATCCCTTTGACTTTTATTTAAATTTTTTTCACAATCAATAAGCCTCATCTCCTTATAGAGCTTGATTTTTACTAAAAATTTCATGTTGATTTCGCTTTTCATTTTTGATTTATGATTTTTTTTTTAATTTTCCAGCCTTAAACCCCCATTTTTAATCAGATTTTTTTCGATATCAAAGGGCTTCTGTTACAGGATAAAAGAAATGATAGGATTTTTAGGATTAATAGGATATATTTAGGACTCATTTAACATAAACTGTATTTCTAAAGCCTAAAATAAATGCTACTTACAATAAATCTAGTGAATTATTTCATATTCTAACATTTGTTCACTTCCATTAAAATTTCCATTATTTCAAACTTGAGAATCCATGTAGATTTCAAATTGGGAATCCATGTAGAATTTATCTAGAAGGAAAGAGGATATAAGTATCTTAATAATAAACAATTTTTACTATTTGTTACATTTCAAAACAACTTAAAATCATTTCGAACGGTAACCAAATTATTGAATTAGTTTTGTTTACATTTTCATAATATCTACATGTAGTACCTATAGTAGATTTACACAAAAAATTGGCCTAAGGTGAAACTAATTCCCACAAAGACTGGGTTTGATTTTTTGAGCTCATTACTCATATCCTTTCAACATACTAAAAGTCTAGAAAAATGTGAGTGTGCGAAATGCGTTTTTTGGCCGCCTTTTTTTTATTCATGAAAAATCGTGTGTGGTATCAAATAATGGGAAATTTTATGCTGAAAAAGATTATGATAATGAGCAAAAAAGATAAAAAATAATAAAGTGGTGGCGAAAAATAGGAAGCTTATCTAGAAAATGTTATTTTTAATAATCAAAATAATAAAAATGCAAAAATTAAGTCTTCTTCATTATTTTCAACACGTTCTTTCGAGGCCCCATTTTTTACAATCGTGACCAAAACAGTTGCAGCATATCTCAGTACATTCCACACCATACCGCCAACAAGTACATCTACCACTACCACACGACATTTTGCATGTATCCACAAAAGATCTAATAGATTCTGTTTCATGTCATTTAAAATCAGTTCTTCAAACATAATTTTGTTCATGTTGGATTTAAGAGACTGAAATATTCTAATTTCTATTTTTGCTTCTGCAGAGACATTAGCAGCATTAAGCCTGATTTTGCAACGAGGGATCTTTCTCTCTGACAACGAATTAGACTTTGTATCAGGTGGTCCGGATTTGCACATGATAATTCCCATTCCATGGAAAGTGTTTTGACCATCGATGGTGGCAATGTTGTGGTCCACATTATCAGCTATCCACTGACAGAAATGACCTGTTGGAACTTGAAAATTTGGTGTCTTGTCTATTATTGCAGATTGTAAATACTTTAGTACTTCATCATATGATATGGAAAACCCAAGTCTGTAAAGCTCGTCCACAAGTAACCGAGAACCAAAATCGCAATGAAGCTGGACACCAACACCAAAGAGGATTGGACTTATGAGTGATCTTGGTCTTGAATCTTGCACCAAAGCCTGTCCAATAGAAATCTTCTTCAAATCACTTGCCTTGGTACCAATGATAATATCCAAGAAATGTTGCAAAACTGATGGCAACAACTTTTTATTTTCCTGTTCAGATGCATTCTCTGATGACAAGGGATAGTGCTCCGTTGTAGTTGATAATAGTTTGATTTCCGTTTTGATCAGTTTTGCTGCTGCTTCAATCAGATGATATTTCTCTGATTCAGGGTCTTCTAATTTTTTCTTCTTCTGGTAATCCAAAATAATATCAGCCACTGTTTTACCCATAGTTATCATATTAGGCAATTCATACTTTGAGAAAACGATGATATTCCCAAAAAAATGTTCTTTAAGCTTTTGCAGCATGTGGCGTTCACTATATGGTTCACTACCAACTGGTAGAAAGTCTTTTATTTTAGTAACCAGCTCCTGGGCACAAACCAGCTCATCATTTTCTTACATACTTCCAAAAAAGCATCTAGCTTGTCTTTCTCCATGGGACGACCAAGAGGTTTGTAACGTAATTCGTCTTTGGAATTATTTTGGTACTTTTTTGGGATCCGGTCACCTTTTCGAAAATTTACGTTGCATGGTGGTAAATGGCATCTGCTGCTGGCAAGTCATTAACTAATAGCAAACGGGATTGAACCTTTGCTGACCATAAATCATTTCTGGAGTTACACGCCTTCATAACTGATTTTTGAAACATTACTGTACGGACCTATATAACCCCAGATTTATCCCGTTTCTCAGGATCAGTAACAAAGCGACCACAAAATAAACACTTCTGTGAATAAAAATGTTGGTATATTCGACCGGAGTACTCGCCTGCAACTACCTTGTGCTTCATCCTGAGTGGATAGCTTTAATTTTGCATCATTCTAGATATTATTAGGATTTGTATATACATGGCGGCATTCAACATGGACTCTCACGGGGTCATCAGGAAATGGTTCAAATAACTCATGGATATTGTCTTTTCGAATTTTAATTGCACTTATAATTCCTTGTATACTGTATACCTTTGGCAGATAACTTAACGAACTTTAAAGTTTCGCCTCTTTTTTTCAGAGCACAAGATACAGTTTATATCTGCCATGTTAAGTTTCTTAGGATTTGTCACAACTTGGGAAAAGGAATTTACATATTTTTACATGCCTTATAGACTTAGTTTTTCCATACTATTTTGTTTTTAATTTATATTCTGTTCTTTTTCGGCATAAAATTTCCCGTTATTTGATACCACACACGATTTTTCATGAATTTTGAAAAAAATTCAAGATGGCAGCAAAAAAACGCATTTCGCACACTCACAATTTTCTAGACTTTTAGTATATTGAAAATATATGAGTAATGAGCTCAAAAATTCAAACCTCGTCTTTGTGGGAATTAGTTCCACCCTTTTTTTTTCACCCTAAACCCTACTTCGACTATACTACTAATGTCATAAGTCACAAAAGTCGATTTTAATGAATGACAATAAGAATGAATGATTAGTAATATGAATTAAGTAATCATTCATTCATCTACCAGTTCTAAGAAATGTACTAGAACTAGACTCTTAATTAAAATGTTTTGTCTTTGTTTACCAACTAGATTAGGCATAAGGGAATATGCCATTTTGTTCTTCTTATGAGAGCTTTCGTTTTACTGTTCGAGAGATTTCGAATTGAATAGAAATTCGACAACCAAGGGTTGGATTTAGTCTCACGTGTTGAGAAACTTCCAGAAACTTTTGATCAGGAGGCCCTGAGCAAATTAATAATTAATTAATATTAATCTTAGAACGGGGTGAGTGGCTTAGTGGTAGAGTTTCTGCCTGCGGATCCGAGGGTCCCAGGTTCGAATCCCACCGTTGGCCGGGGTTTTTTCATTTAATTTAATTATTTAAAATTAATTCTCAGGCCTTGGTAAGATTCCCCACTCGACCATTCACTGTTGGGTACTAATTAACAGTGCTGTTCCTAAAGTGGCGCTGGGAAACAGTAACAAAGCCTACACACAACACGAGGCTAATAACCGTAGTAGTTGATGCCGATGACACAAAAAAAAATATTAATCTTAGAGGCCTGTCACAGGTATTTTAAATAAAAACTTATTATTAATAATATAATAAAAATCGAAAAATCGAAAAATCGAAAAATCGAAAAATCGAAAAATCGAAAAATCGAAAAATCGAAAAATCGAAAAATCGAAAAATCGAAAAATCGAAAAATCGAAAAATCGAAAAATCGAAAAATCGAAAAATCGAAAAATCGAAAAATCGAAAAATCGAAAAATCGAAAAATCGAAAAATCGAAAAATCGAAAAATCGAAAAATCGAAAAATCGAAAAATCGAAAAATCGAAAAATCGAAAAATCGAAAAATCGAAAAATCGAAAAATCGAAAAATCGAAAAATCGAAAAATCGAAAAATCGAAAAATCGAAAAATCGAAAAATCGAAAAATCGAAAAATCGAAAAATCGAAAAATCGAAAAATCGAAAAATCGAAAAATCGAAAAATCGAAAAATCGAAAAATCGAAAAATCGAAAAATCGAAAAATCGAAAAATCGAAAAATCGAAAAATCGAAAAATCGAAAAATCGAAAAATCGAAAAATCGAAAAATCGAAAAATCGAAAAATCGAAAAATCGAAAAATCGAAAAATCGAAAAATCGAAAAATCGAAAAATCGAAAAATCGAAAAATCGAAAAATCGAAAAATCGAAAAATCGAAAAATCGAAAAATCGAAAAATCGAAAAATCGAAAAATCGAAAAATCGAAAAATCGAAAAATCGAAAAATCGAAAAATCGAAAAATCGAAAAATCGAAAAATCGAAAAATCGAAAAATCGAA
Organism: Psylliodes chrysocephalus; assembly: GCA_927349885.1. Taxonomy (NCBI): domain Eukaryota; kingdom Metazoa; phylum Arthropoda; class Insecta; order Coleoptera; family Chrysomelidae; genus Psylliodes; species Psylliodes chrysocephalus. The sequence goes on from OV651815.1 coordinate 13,524,349, forward strand.
AAATCGAAAAATCGAAAAATCGAAAAATCGAAAAATCGAAAAATCGAAAAATCGAAAAATCGAAAAATCGAAAAATCGAAAAATCGAAAAATCGAAAAATCGAAAAATCAAAAAATCGAAAAATCGAAAAATCGAAAAATCGAAAAATCGAAAAATCGAAAAATCGAAAAATCGAAAAATCGAAAAATCGAAAAATCGAAAAATCGAAAAATCGAAAAATCGAAAAATCAAAAAATCGAAAAATCGAAAAATCGAAAAATCGAAAAATCGAAAAATCGAAAAATCGAAAAATCAAAAAATCGAAAAATCGAAAAATCGAAAAATCGAAAAATCGAAAAATCGAAAAATCGAAAAATCGAAAAATCGAAAAATCGAAAAATCGAAAAATCGAAAAATCGAAATTTCAGAAAAACTGAATTTAATAATGATCCACAAGAATCCACAACAAAATATGGGACCACCATTGATGCGGTATTTTCCAGATATTTAGAGGATATCAAGTCTCAAACTTATGTTTCTTATTTCAGTTCCTATAAACCTATAGTTTCAATGATAAAAATTCCTGAATAACCTACATGTATTGTAACATAATACAAATATTTTAAACAATATTAACTTCTCATTTATTCAATAAAAGAAAAAAATTGTTTTCTTATTGGTCACCACGGTCAAAAAGTGCAACTACAGTTTCCCTAACAAAAAAAAATTTAAAGCATTTTTTTTTAAATTGGGTGAAAGAACAGTATAACTACAAGTCATTTTTTTCAAATATATTTTTTGCATAATTTTATTTTTAAATTTATGTAAGTATTATTATAGGTTAACAACAATTCTATAACTTCACAATACATAATTAGGCCGAATAACCCATAGTTCTCCTTTAAGACAGTTTTTTTGTTTTCCTCAAAATGTTCATTTTGGATATGTATTGTTCTTTCACTCACCGATTCAATTATAATTGCATAAGTTAATAAAAAATGCTATGCAATAGCTTTACCGCGGCATTCCCTGAGTGCCACATGTATTTTTTTTATATTTTTATGTTTCCTCTTATTTCTCCAAACATATCTATAAATATTGTACATACCTTCCGACGTTATATTCCTCTGTAAACGTCGCCTTCGAAGACATCTTCATCCAAACCACTCATGGGGAATCATTGACAGGTCTCATACGTCCCTAGTCTCATCCCCTTGCCCCCTTGCGATCGATCCAGACGCTAGCCACGGAGAATCATCGACTGGTCTCATACCGGAGGTATACCTAGTCTCATCCCCTAACCTGCTATACAAGGTAACCTTCTATGCTTTATTAATCGGGATTCCGGACTGTGTTATTGGACATTCAAACAACCGGAAACCGCGTGATATATTTCGAGAAATATTAGGCTACTCGAATTTGTACATATATATGTAAGAAATTCAAATTCTATAGCGTTGTATCTGCCTCTCAACGGAGTGAGGACGAAGGCATTAAAATGTGTTTTTTACTACCCTCACACTCATATTTGTTAATTCAGTATTATGTATTAAGTTCCTAGGGCAATCTGGCCAGAGAAATAAGGCACTTATAGTTCGGCTGTCTCAACGGAATGTTGAATTTACTTATTTTGTGTTTAATTTGGAAATAGAATAATTTGATGAAAATATCGTGTTTTCTTACATCAGAAATATAGGGATTCGCTCACTAAAAGTACCACGAAAGAATTTTTGTGTTAAATTTTTAAGATAATTAAAGATGAAATGGCTAAAAGTGTAGTGTCAACTTCAGTCCGGTTTCAATTGTGCAAATTCCGAGGGAAACTCACTCTTCGTGATGACGATGCATCATCAATCAAAATGTAAAGAAATCGAAAAAAATTGGGGAATACTTTTAATTGGCTCTACTGGAAAAGCCAAGAAATGGTATTCGACGTGGAAACTATTAGAGAAAAGCTACCTAAAAGATTAAAGTCCAAGATATCTAGCATTTATCTACCTCAACGCAACCTAAGTGAAAAACTACGCAAAGCTAATATTACACGAGCCACAACGTTTACTACAGAGGTTAATTATTACTGTGAGTATTAAAAAAAAGGTTTTTTTTTATTAATTCGTTAATTTTATGTTGAATAATTATTTGAGATTGTTATTGGCCATATATTAGCGAATGTTTATTTTCATAAAATTCGTTAAATTCGTTAAATGTACCAGTTGATTGTTTGAGATTAATATTGGCCATATTAGCGAATGTTTCTTTTTATTAATTCGTTAATTTAATCAGTTGAATAATTGTTTGAAATTGTTATTGGCCATATTAGCGAATGTTTTTAAAAATTCGTTAAAATTATAAGTTGAATAATTGTTTGAGATTGTTATTGGCCGCAAGTTTTTATATTACTTCGTTAAATTTATCAGTAGATTTATTTTTGGAGATTTTTATTGGCGATATTAATTTTAAAATGGCCTATTTCAAATTGTAAAATAGATTCAGTCAGCGATTAAATTGTTTTTAAGTAGTTATAAAAGGTCCAGCACAGTAAAACCTTTAGGTTTTAGATTTTAAAGTTGACTCAAAAATAAATTGATTACTGTGCAAAAATAAATTGATTACTGTGCTGTATTTGTAATCAATCTGCTCCATTGTTAATTTGTTACGCCGGTCATCTCATAGAGGCAAATAATAATAATATGTCACCGATAAAAGTAATGTTATTTACGTGCATTGAAAAACAAAATTGGCCACTATGGAACTGATTGTTTAAAAAAAAAAATCTAGCTCTAGAATAAATTATTTTTTTGGTACTAAATTTATAATAATTTAACTGTCATCTGATAGATAATGGAGATACTGGAGAGAAATGTAGCATTGCTAAAACTTTCAATTTTAATTTAGAAAGCCAGCTGTGATAACGTTAAAAGGTGTACGTAACGTAATTTTTTAAAAATAGAAATATATTAAGAAATGAATGCAATGGTATTGATTTCAAATTTTGTTTTTATATTGTGAACAGTTCAGTAATGATCCACTACGCTATTTTGGACAAATAGTGCCTTTATTTGCAGTAGTTTAAATTAATATTATCTCTATCAATAACTGGCAACGAAAAGCTTAGAAACATTTTTCAAAAACTCAGAGATGGTAAATTAACCAAAGAACATTTTTGTTAAAAAAATATATTCTTTTTAGAAAAATAAATACTGGGCAAAATCTTTTGTTCCTAAAGGTACCATTTCGGTAGGCGCGACAGACGACCGCCGACGCGACATACAGCCGCCGACGCGACCAAGAAGTGTCGCTTCACATCTAAAATACATACAATTATATGAAACACTTCCTGTCGACACTTCTCGGGGCAAAGCTTTGCTGCATGTCGCACTCGGGGCCACTGTCCTCGGCACCGCTTCTTTTTGGGGGTGATTAGATTCTTGCGATCTAGGCAGCGTTGCCAGATTTTGAAACAGTATGGGTAAAAAAAAACCGTAGATCTGAACAGTAGATTTTAATAAAGGGGAAATAATTATAATTTGCAGTGTAGTAAATAAAAAAAACAAGTATATAAGAAACGAAAAATAAACTTTTTTCTACCCAAATTAGAAAGTAAACAAAGAATAAAAACATTTTTAATATATACTTAACGTACGGGAAAAAAACCAATGAAAAATAATAAGTAGGACTTCTTTTAGATCAGTCTGAATTAGATAATTCAAAATCGTAGTGTTTGGCATATGCATGTTCTTTTTATGATGCCCTATTAATTCTTTGTTTCATTTTAAATAAAAACAATGATTATCTTGATGTTTTTTTTTATGGAGCCAACCTACAGTAGTGGATGCTTATTACGCTGCTTTTACTGCAGAAAATTTACTAGAGAAAATATTCTTTACCCATTTGCTGAAGAATGAGGCAAACTTAATAAATTAAGAACAAAATTTGCTAGAGACAAAAACAGTAGATCTACGTGAAAACAGTAGGTCTGGCAACGCTGATTGTTCCTTCGAATGGTTATTCCTGTATATGTCGCGCGACACTTCAAGCTTGCCAAATGTACGAAGCGTAACATTTATGCACCTGTTGTCCTACTCGACCTTGGGGTCGGTTTAGTGGTCGCTTGTCTCCTGACGCGCCTACCCAAATGGTACCTTAAAGGTTACCGTTTAGAATTGCTGCGACTGCTTCATGTTGAACAATGCCTCGTTGGTGTTGATAAAACTTTCGCTTAATTATTTTAATTTTGTTTCTTAGAAATGGCAAAATTTGTGACAAAAAAAATACTGCGACCAATGTTCAAAATATGTTATCACTAGTAAAACCTAAACTATTTCAAACACTTCACGAAGATTGCACAGGTTCCTTTTCGATATCCAATGATTATTTTAAACATTTGCTACTTTTTAATAGAAATTACGAAATTTTTATTTTTGATACACCTTAAAGCCATAAAAGCACTAATTTAAATTTACTGTGAATTATTTGGTTACTCAGAATAGCCGAACTTTTATTTTATACCTACGAACAAAAATAAAATTATACTGTCAAAAAAAAACGTGGTTTTCTTTATTTATTTTTTTTGACCAGCCTGACATTAATAGTATATTATGCAACGATCATGTAATGATGGTTATTAATACACGAGCATTAACCGGGATACGAAACGAGCCAAAGGCGAGTTTCGTATGGTTTATGCGAGTGTTTTAATAACCATTACATGAGAGTTGCATACGCTATTTTTTCTACACCCGATAAATAGTCAAGACCTATAAATATTATATTTATATTGGTATTGAACACAATAACAGTAATTACTCGTATTTCTATAAAAAATTCTACAAAATTGTAATTAATGGTATTACTTCAGGTATTGGTATTTCCCTAGATTTTTGCGGTAAAATATTTTGTACTGTATTTTCTGCTTTCTCCGATATGTGTGGAGGAGTCTTCTATATCGCTAATATCAGACATTTTAATATTATAATTATCGAAGTTTAGCTACCTACGAAAATTTAATACGTTTTGACAACTAAAATAATTACATAGGAACCTAGGACAAACGTCAAACAGCATGCTTGATTGAAAAATTGTAGGTTTCTATTGATTAAAAATCTGTATCGTAATGAAAAATCTGTATCATAATGGGTATCATTATGAAACGGATTATGGGCATATAAGTGCATTATTATAATACGGGTGTAGAAAAAACCTTTAATGAATCTATTTAATATCTCAATGACAAGTCAAAAGACAAACGTCAAACCTTCAAAACAAAAATATTTATATTTTGTTCCAAATAGAAAATGCCATTTATAGAATAATTTTTTTACTTGAAAAATTGGGCTAAGCCAGTTTTACATTCGTCTGCATACGGAGCGATGTTGCAATTTTTCACTTTAGTATCTAATCCGACACTTCAGATGGCAGCATCTTATGAACAGTACATTTTTAAATTTTAACACAAGTTTCTTGAATGACTTATTGGTTAATTTTTTACGTTCAATTAAATTAGACCTATAACTCCAAATTTTATTATTTTATTACCTTTTTCTTTTTCTATTACGCATCTGTGGCAAATGGAATCCATTCAATACCAATAACCACACAAAAAAAAGTTTCTTGAAATAATTAGGCAAAAATAAATTCTTTTAAATTCTATAAAAAATGGTGAAAAGACAATAACTTTTAAATATTTGTTAAATATTACTTAATAAAATATTATGCATTAAAAGTGTGTGTGTGTGTGTGTGTGTGTGTGTGTGTGTGTGTGTGTGTGTGTGTGTGTGTGTGTGTGTGTGTGTGTGTGTGTGTGTGTGTGTGTGTGTGTGTGTGTGTGTGTGTGTGTGTGTGTGTGTGTGTGTGTGTGTGTGTGTGTGTGTGTGTGTGTGTGTGTGTGTGTGTGTGTGTGTGTGTGTGTGTGTGTGTGTGTGTGTGTGTGTGTGTGTGTGTGTGTGTGTGTGTGTGTGTGTGTGTGTGTGTGTGTGTGTGTGTGTGTGTGTGTGTGTGTGTGTGTGTGTGTGTGTGTGTGTGTGTGTGTGTGTGTGTGTGTGTGTGTGTGTGTGTGTGTGTGTGTGTGTGTGTGTGTGTGTGTGTGTGTGTGTGTGTGTGTGTGTGTGTGTGTGTGTGTGTGTGTGTGTGTGTGTGTGTGTGTGTGTGTGTGTGTGTGTGTGTGTGTGTGTGTGTGTGTGTGTGTGTGTGTGTGTGTGTGTGTGTGTGTGTGTGTGTGTGTGTGTGTGTGTGTGTGTGTGTGTGTGTGTGTGTGTGTGTGTGTGTGTGTGTGTGTGTGTGTGTGTGTGTGTGTGTGTGTGTGTGTGTGTGTGTGTGTGTGTGTGTGTGTGTGTGTGTGTGTGTGTGTGTGTGTGTGTGTGTGTGTGTGTGTGTGTGTGTGTGTGTGTGTGTGTGTGTGTGTGTGTGTGTGTGTGTGTGTGTGTGTGTGTGTGTGTGTGTGTGTGTGTGTGTGTGTGTGTGTGTGTGTGTGTGTGTGTGTGTGTGTGTGTGTGTGTGTGTGTGTGTGTGTGTGTGTGTGTGTGTGTGTGTGTGTGTGTGTGTGTGTGTGTGTGTGTGTGTGTGTGTGTGTGTGTGTGTGTGTGTGTGTGTGTGTGTGTGTGTGTGTGTGTGTGTGTGTGTGTGTGTGTGTGTGTGTGTGTGTGTGTGTGTGTGTGTGTGTGTGTGTGTGTGTGTGTGTGTGTGTGTGTGTGTGTGTGTGTGTGTGTGTGTGTGTGTGTGTGTGTGTGTGTGTGTGTGTGTGTGTGTGTGTGTGTGTGTGTGTGTGTGTGTGTGTGTGTGTGTGTGTGTGTCTGTATAACGCATAACTCATGAACCGATACACAGAAAAACACCAAATTTTAAACTTAAGCCAAAGAATACCTACCCAAGAAGCGAAACTGAATTAGTTTTCGTATGTATCAAAGCAAGGGAACTTAATACACTGGGAAACGTATGAAAATTAATCAATTTTTGTCGTTTGGTTCATAAGAATTAAAAACATACTAAAATAACAATGATAAAAAATTCTTACTATGTTCATTATGTCAAATAGAATATTTTAATAAGAAATAAGTACTGTATATGTATAATAATGACACCCAAATACTTTTTGGGCGTTGTCCTTCTATTGTACTGACAACAACGGTAGTGACAGACCTAATTAAAGAATATTCTCTTGTGAAATTGAAGGAAAGATGGAATGAAACAAGAAACTGCAGAGTTACCAGGGAGCTTTTAAGTTATCCTGGCAACACAACAACAAACAAATACTTGACTATGACTAGACAGAATCTACGTCTGATCACAGTAATTCTGACTGGACATTGCCAAGTACGGAAGCATCTCCCTTTCGTGGGGCTGCCAGAATCCTCACCCTGCAGGGTGTGCGAACAAAAAGATGAGATCATTGAGCATATCCTTTAGGATTGCTTGTCGCTCTCATTTATTAGAATATTTGTTTTCGGCGAGTATTGTCTAACACCGGCCGATATAAGAGAAGCACCTCTTGGCGACGTTGTCAACTACATTAAATCTGTAGGCTGGCTCACAAGCTGGAGGTGCCCATCATCTTAGGAGGATACACAATGGGCCTAGTTAGACCTAAGTGCCGTGGGGGTAACCCACCCGCCACACGTTACATATCTAGAAGTACTGTCATATATTTTAATTATTGTTTTATATTATTGTTTATTTACCGTTTTAAATTGATTGGTTTGAAAAACAAAAAAATAACATATTTAAAAAAAACACTAGGTAATTAAACGTAGGCGTAAATTATAATTATAGGTACTTAATACTGATTTAGAATAAAAAAAAATTTCAGTTAGATGCAAGAACGTTCAATAAAATTTATGAACATGTAATACAAATTTTAAAACTATCTAATTTCTAATTGTTACTTAGTTAAATACAACTACTTAAGTATACTGCAATTTTCACAAAACGCTAATAATAATATACCAAACGTTGCTCTACATACATTGACAGCATATTTGACGTTAAACTAGTTAAACTATCTCTAAAACACTGAGAAAACTTGGCAGTTTTTTGTCCACGAAACGCCCATTTAGTTTCGCTTCTTGGGTAGGTATTCTTTGCTTAAGCTTTGTTTCAGCGTCCAATGAGCTGATTAGATTTTGGGCAGAGTCGGAACATCTGGGGGGGTACTTTATAGGTAGTCATTTTTATATTTTATGGAATATATCTGTTATTTACGTTTGGAGAAGAAAATTCTTCAAATAAAAGTTACTTCTATAATTTTTGTTTTATGCCAAATTTTCCTAAAATGGTCCGTATTCGAGAAATTTGACAAAATGTAAAAAAAATAATTTTTTATAAAAATTGTTTAAATAAAAGTTGTTTGTAATATAATTCTCTATAATTTTTATTCTATACATAATTTCTCTAAAATGGACCGTATTCGAGATATTTGAGAAAATGTGTAAATTTAGAACTTTGAAGAAAACTCAAAAACGGATTAAGAAAAAAACATTAAATTTTAAACTTAAGGTTTATTTCGGCCTGACGTGAAATTATTAGATTTTGGACAAAGTCGGAACATCTGGGGGGTACTTTATGGGAGGCCGTTTTTATATTTTATGGAATATATCTGTTATTTATGTTTGGAGAAGAAAATTGTTCAGATAAAAATTACTTACAATATTATTATCTATAATTTTGGTTTTACACAATATTTTTTTAAATGGTCCGTATTCGAGAAATTTGACAAAATGTAATAACATTCAAATTTTTAGGAAAATTGTTTAAATAAAAGTTATTTATGATATCGATCTCTATAATTTTTGTTTTTTATATGATTTTTCTAAAATGGACCGTATTGGAAAAATTGAAGGAAAAGTGCTAAATTTAAATTTTTCAGTATTTTCGTTATCTAGAGAAAAATGTTTCGAGTTAAATGTATGTGGAAAATGTATATATTTAGTTTATCCTTTAAACATTTATAGAGGTGTTGCAATAGGTTGTACAAAATAACCGGAAAAAGCCTATAATAACTAGATAGGAAAGTCATGTGTTGGACACATCAGATTTTTATAAACAATTTCTAAAAATATTATCGTTCTGAGCTGTATTTTTTGTGATAAAAAAAGTCGCCGTCATTTGTCATTGACAACGCGTTGAACTTGGACCTAATCAGAATTTATAATACCTATTACGGTTTTTATTTAATGCCTTTTGAGGTTACTACCACGTGGAACGACACTATCGGCACATCCCACCTTTACATTTGTTAGCCAAAAGCTCCGTCTTTCTCATATTGACCGAATCAGCTGATATTTTACAGGGGTTGCGGTTGAAATTGTATTACTGGTGATTTATACGTCTGGAGGAGTTTTGCATAGCCAACTCCGGGAAATTTATATGATCAGATAGCTGAAAATAATTATTATTACGGTTTATGATGACAACTCATCGCTTGGGGAAAAATGCTGCAATAAAGAAGGGTTGTCGTTAAGGGTGGGGTTATGGGATAATTTTCTTGTTGAATTTTTTTGAAAGAATATTTTTAAGAATGTTTTTCTGCGGATTATAATTTTTAAAATACAAACAGGAATATTATATAAATATTTTAAATATAATTAATTTTGAGACATATAGATATTATACCCATTGAATTAATAAAGTTATTTAAAAATAAATACTAATTTAATTCTCCGATATTTAATGTCTTTTGTAAAAATAGATAGTTAATGAATTTTTCAAAAAGATAGATCTATTAGTGTTGCAATTTTTTATACCTACTGTTTTAGTTTATAAGTAAATTACCGCAGACCAACCAAATATTTGTAAATTTAATTTTTCAACTTTTTCTGAGGTCCGGGATATATTAATAATTTAAAAAATTTAATATAACTTTCTAAAATAAATTGCGAAAGTGCTTGCAAACTTGAAGAAATATATATTGTATTATTTTCAACATTATATCAGATTTACAACTTTTTTGAAAGTCCGGAACATGATTATTTTTAGTTAAATAGCGTTTTTGTTTATATCATAGGTAAAAAAATTGCAAAAGTGCTGCAAACCGATGACATAACTCATACAAGTTTTTGAAACAGATGCTCCAATTTGAACCTTTTATTTTGAACGGATTTTTTTTTTTAATAGCAAAATATTCTTTATTTTTCTTCAATTTGATCAAAAACGTGCAAAAATTGGTTGCAAATGTTAATAATATTTTTCTTAACATTGTGGTAGATTTGCAACCTCGGACGAGAATACGCACTTTTTACAGTCATAAAATTTTTTGAAAAGTATTGCAAATTTTATAGAGCGATTTAAATAACTTTCTATAAGATTAACACAAATGATTGTTAATTGTTTATGGTCAATTTTGCATTGCGAAATTAAAACAAAAGTATAGCAAATCTAAGGAAATAACTAAAAAATACATTCACATATAATATCGAATTTGCAACCTTATACCTAATATGCAAATATTTAAATAATTGCCTGTTTACTGATTTACGTAGAAAACCATGAAGTCTAATTTAATTTTATGTTAAATAATCATTTTTAATAGAAACCAGTGGAGGCTTGTGGTAATTTAAAATGGGTGTTCACTTTTTCCAATAATTTTCTTTTCGGTTCAAAACTTTGGACGAGTGTAGTTATTATTTATTATCAATATCATACTGTTTACAAGCACTACAACTATTAATGAATGAATAAATGAATATTTTAGTTAGTGAAATATTTCTTTTGTTTTTAATACTTTGAAAACCATCTATAAACATTATTAGTTAGTTTTTTTTGTATAGGCGTTTTTCGGATGGGTAAAATCTTCCCATCTCGCGACACCTCATTCTAATTAATGTTGATAAGTAGAGGGCGGAATATATGCATCAAAATATAACAAAATATGCGCATATATATGCATCGTTTTTACCAAAAATATGCAGTTATTTTGTCCAATTATGCCTAAATATGCAAATGCATATTTGTTAAAAATACTTTAAAAAAAAGTAGGGGGTGGGTAGCTCAGTGGTTAGTGCGTTGGCCTGTGGACTTAGGGGTCCCGGGTTCAAATTCCAGCCGGGACGCGATTTTTTAAATTAATTTATTTATTTAAAAATTAATTCTGATGCCTAGCGAATATTTCCACTTGACCATTCACTGTTGGGTTCTAATTAACATTGCTGTTCCTAATTTGGTACGCTATCAAAGCCATTACACGAAAAAAAAAACAAAAGAAAATATGTAATATAAAAATTTATTTAAAACAAACGAAACACAAAAACTAGTAGAAGTTAAGTATAGAATAGTATAAAAATATTAAATACTAATATAATAGGAATTTATAATTAAATATTTTTCGAAATTTTCTATTAAAAATTTTTGTCTTCTGTCTGTAAAAATATGTTTTGATATAGAAAAGGTCCTTTCAACATCTAACGAAGTAATAGGACAATACCGTAATTTTGGAAGTAATGCACAGGGCCAACGTAAAACTTCTTTGGAAAATTTTCCCTCAAAAATGTTTTTCACTTCCCTTATTTCATTGAACCCTTCATTCTTTAATAAAGTTGTATTTAATTTTTTTCTAATCTTAAGGCCTATGTCACCAGGAACATTGTTACATTTATCGGAAACTGTTGCAATAAAATTTGTTGATTCGATTAAACTTAAATTTTTTTTTCCAATGAAGTTATTACATTAGGTAAAAAACTAAAATTAACCTTTATAAACACAAGTTGCTTATGCACAAGGGGATTTTTTAACAATTCTTTACTTTGCACTACACATTGTGAATTGTCTTCTATATCCAAAATTAAATCCCTAATTGCTTCAAAATTGTCTGCATAGAATATAGCTGCTTTAATCCATGTCCCCCATCGCGTAATTACGGGTTCCGGGGGCAAACACACCCCTACCATTCTCTCTTTATACAACTGCACTCTTAAAGGGGCTTTTAAAAATATTTTTTTCACATTCTAAATTAGCTTGTTAACCAAGGGATATTCTGTTCTCACAGTTTCTGCAACTAAGTTTATTCCATGCAGAAGACAAGTAACGTGGACCATATTTGGATAAAATATTTTTAAGTTTTGCCCTACTTTTATCATATATGGTGCTGCGTCAGACAAAAACATTAAGAACTTCTCTGAGGGAATTTGATTTGGTAAAAAAAATTCTGCTAGAGATTGTTGAATAAATAGGGTATTGTTAGTTTTTTCTAACTGTTTTGATGCAATTAAATATGATGTACCTGGTTCATTTTCTTTTAAGGCTCCAATTATAAGATGTACCATATATCTTCCACAAGCATCTATGCTTTCATCAACAATGATGTAAAAATTGCTATCATCCAGTAAAATTTTAATTTCTTCTATTACATTTATATATATATAGCATGTACATTTTTTTTCTGAGTGTAGATTCGTCAGGAATGGTTTGATTGCAATATTTTTGTAAAAATTCTCTTAGATGTAGGTTTTGAAACTTCTTTAATGGAATATTTGCCGCAACAAGAGCTTTGCACAAGTCCTGATTAAATACCTCCTTGTCACTTTTTGTTTTGTCGGCGTTTTGAAATGACCTCACAACGCATTGTTGAACCGGTTGTGATTTCATTTTTTGCAATTTGGCTTTATACAATGATGTTTTCACGTGTTGAACCACTTTGAACTTTTTTTCGTAAACCCCTATTTTGGCACAAGCTTTACAAAAATCTTTATCCCCATTGATTTCCAACTCTGGAAAGTTAATAATCCACGAAGATATTCTCGACATGTTAGGACACTTTTAAAACAGCAAATTATTACAAGACTTTTCACTAGGCAAATAACGAGGATACTATCTCATTAAACTGAATGAAAAACATTCAAAATATTCCGATGTTAGGGTAGATTGGTTACAAGAAATTACTGAGAATTTTATATAAACCGTTTTATTGCATTGTAGGTAATACTTTATCTGTGTAAATACCATCTATTAACAATTACCTTAATGGGATTAATCTCTTAAGAAGGTAAAAACCCAGTGCATGCCACCCTCCAAGAACTAATTAACAAGAAGTGACACTTAAAAACAAATACAAAAATTTAAAAGGTCTTTATTTCAAATATATCTGTATAATCTGTTAAAACAGTTTTTGATTTGCACAGTATAGTAATACATTTTTTTTTTTCTAAAATATGCAATATTTTCTTAAATTTTCTGAACTTTGGTAAAATATGCAATATTTGCTGAATTTTGGAAAAATATGCAAAATTTTCTGAACTTTGGTAAAATATGCAAAAAATGCATATATATGCATTTTGCATATATTCCGCTTTCTATTGATAAGTATGACAAGCGCTTGTCCAGATGTGGAAGTATATTGAGTAGATGGACAAAATTTTTTATTAAACAAATTTTTTATAATTTTTTTTTAATATTTTTTTTTGTATAGGTACGTTATGCGTTTTTCGAATGGATAAAATCTTCCCAGATCGCGACACAGACATGCTAACAATAGTATATATTAAACTATAAATATGACATGCGCTTGGCAGCTGTGGAGGTATATTGACAACATTTTTTTGGAAAAATTATTTTTTGACCAAAAAATGTTTTTTATAAAAACTTTTTTTAACAATTTTTTACTTTTTTTAAGCATGTTATGCGTTTTTCGGATGGGTAAAATCTTCCTAGATGGCGACACCGATATGCTAATAATATTTATATAGTATGGCATGCACTTGGCCAGCTGTGGAAGTATATAGAGTACAGATTAGATTTTTTTTTGAACAAAACTTTTTTTGACAAAATTTTTTTTCCAAAAATTTTTTCTTACAAATATTTCTTTTCACAAAAATTTTTTTTACAAAAATTTTCACTAGTAATACCACTAGAGGTCAAATTATTTCCGGAAATTTTTTCGAGCTCATGAATATTTTGAAAATTTCCCGAGTCGCAGACGAGGGAAATTTTCTAAAAATATTCATGAGCTAGAAAAAATTTCCTGATATTAATTTGACCTCGCGTGGTATTCGGTAAGAAAATTCCACGCCGAATTATGGTTGAAAATTAAATATTTTTAAAATTTATTTTTCGTTTCTCAACAATGCAAATTATTTTCTCCAATTCACCAGTGAAACATAAAAGGTGTTGTCGCCTTGATTGTTGAGTTGTCATGGTAACTAAGTGAGACCCTAACCTCGAATATAATTTCAGTTTTGAAGTTGTCAAGCGGCCCGACGTAAAAAAATGTTTCGCTGCAATTATTTAGGCCTTCAAATTGCTTATTTCTACTCATTGTAGTTGCATGGGAATACCATTTGAAAATAGAAAATAGTATATTCTTTAATTTTACGTAAGTTTTGAATAACTACAAGTGGTAGAAAATTGTTTTTCTGCGTTTTTATTAACATGCGTTATGAGCGCTTTAAAATGGTATGAAATTCATAACCAGCGTCAGCAAGCATCAATCGTAGGAGGCTGTGATCATTGTATTTTGACAGTTCAAAACATTAAATAACGCGCGTTTTGTTGCGATAAAGAATATTGCACAGCAAGTAAAACCAACAAAATTACCTATTTGTTTAAAAATGAATCGATTTGAAAATCATACGCTATGCAAAATATGCGTGAAATTGTCTGATGTAATGATCAATCATTGCACCATGACTTACTTACTCGGATTAATAGAGGATTGTGGCTCCAACTTGAAAAACGAAAATTTGTTCCGAATTGTCCACGAATATTTGCACCTAAACACGCAAAATTCAAAGTGCTGAATGGGAAAAAGGTGAATAAATTAGTGTCTAAATATTATATATATTTTATTAGACATAGACACATAATTCAAAGCATCCAAAGTCCTGCATTTTCGCCATTAAGAAGAAAAGAAGTGGCCGAAGAATATAGAAAACACCTTAGCATTGTAACTAAAATGTATCAAAACTAAACCTATTATGTGAACAAATAAAAACCAGTCTGTCAAAAATGGTCTGTTATTGTAAACGTCAAAAAATTTCCAGTATAATTCGCTGTTGGGTACCCCACGAGAAAAAAAATTCCACTAAAATACCTCCGTTGCCATGGTGATCTGTCAAAAACACGTATTTTGATTGGTTCAAAATTACAGGTGTGGAATTTTCTGTTTAAAAAAATTTCAAACATTTGCCTCCCTGTAGGCCTTTCAACTGGAAGAAACCCAAAAAGCTTTCATTAATTTTAATTTCAACCTCATCCTGATTGGAATCAGTTTTATTGATTGAAACATACCTGATTACAAGAGTCATTTGCTCCACCTTAGAAATATCAGGACTACAATCAAAAATTATTAAATAATAAATATTAGGGTTTTTTATTTCATTAATAATATAAGATTTCATACTTTGAATATTTCGTATTGAATATTTTTTCCAAGATAGTGAACTTTCGCTTCTCATTTTTTAAGCACCCTACGTACGTGTTCTTTCATGACGGGATCAAATTCAGCTCAACTATTTTTAATAAGTTACCGTTATTATGCTCAAACAGCTGTCGTTTATATCTTGGAAAGCCAGACAATTTTTACCAAGCACTTTAGTGATTGCTACGATTCTTAAAAGCACTGCTTGCCAATGGTTTATTTCAGCATTAATAAGTCTTTGGGAATACGCATCTATAGTTTTGCAACACTTTAATCTTAGGTTCAGTTCTAGAAAAGATTTTTGGGACTGAATATGATTTTTTTAGAAATTTCGTGGTTTTTTAGAGTTTGATTCAGATGCTTCCAACTTTTAAACCCCTCCTTTGAAAGGGAAGTAAGAAGTAAGTATACAGCCAAACATTTTGCAACAAAAACAATACGCAATTTTTTAAGACAGAGTACACTAGCCAGTTTCTTAAAATTTGCTCTCCATTACTTAAATTTTTTTTATAATAATGGGCCCGTTCACTTTCATTTTTGAATGTGAATTATTTATATATTTATAAAGATATTAAACTCTTTTGTCTGGTGGTACTTTTCCCGTTAAGATATTTTTGCTAGAAGTAAGGGAATTCCCATAAAATTCTTACAGTGACTCATTGCGTCAGAAAACCCCTAATTCCCTTCAGGTCTTGTATCGGTTAATAGTTAAAAGGGCGCGGTTGTCGGATGTATCATTGCACCACCATTCCCCTTCTGCATTTATTAAAGAAATTTACATGATAAAAATATATTATTTTTTAAAACTAATGTGTTTATATTTTCAGATAAAGCTGGAAGCCTTACCTTTTTTAAATTTTAATAAAAACAATTATTATTAGTCAAGCTGAATATTACCAGATCGAAATTTTATTGGAGAAAATGTATCTGGTAAACGTGACAACGTTGTAAGTACTTCTAAATAGTGTTGTCTACCACTTCTAGAAATAAATGCAACGATGCCACGTTTACCAGATAAATATTGCAAATCAAATTTCTACTTTTTGATTATGGTCTGGTTAATTTTCAGCCTGAGTAATAATAATTGTTTTAATTAAAAAGTAAAAAATAAGCTCCCAGCTTTAAATCTGAAAATATAAGTTCATGATTTTTAGAAAAATAATGGAATTTTACTATTTAAATTACATATATAAATGCAGAAATGCTATATTAGGGATACTTCCGACAACCTCGCCGTCTTTAAGCATAACCGATACGAGACGTGAACGGAATTAGGGATTTTCTGACGCAATGAGTCACTGAAAGAATTTTATGGGAATTCCCTTACTTCTAGCAAAAATATCTTAACGGGAAAAGTACCACCAGACAAAAGAGTTTAATATCTTTATAAATATATAATTAATTCACTTTCAAAAATGAAAGTGAACGGGCCCATTCACCTAAAATAATTATAGTCATTCTGTAATATATTATTAAACACACACATTATACAGTGGTTTTCTTAATAAATTGGAAATTACTTACCTCTAGAAAGAAATGTGTACAAAAACGCGAGTTTGGTTCCAGAAATTGCTTCATGCAAAAAATAATATGCAAAAATAAACATTTCCCCCCAAAGAAAATTAATTAAACAACAAAATCAGACTAAGAGAAATATACGGGGCCCAAATTAAATTAATTTTAATAAAATGCACATGTTGTCAGTTTTAATACTTTTAATCGATATTTCTACGTCAAAAAACCAGCAACACCAGCGCCCTCTGAAAATGGTGTTAGTTTTATTGGAGAGAGATAGACATATGTAAAGATCAATGTAAAAGAAAAAGAGGGTCATATATGTAATTTAAATGGACAACCGAACATATTTTCCTATTAAGTTACACGTCTCTGTTGTCTCTGCCATTGTAAATAATTATTAGGTTAGATTGGGTTTTGTTTTAATAGTTACCTAGGTTTTAATTATTTCATACAGCTTTTTTCCGAATTAAAATTTAAAATATCACTGAAATAATTAATTGTTTTACTAACAACGGAACTGTAAAACATTTCTAACATTATATATCAAGACACTGAAATAGTGCAAAATTTACATATTTGAAAAGTGTTGATATAAAAAATTACATTTTTCTATTTTGACATTATTTTTAAATTTCAAAGTAATCCTAATCAATAGTTATTTATGCAACAAGTGTATAAAGTAACCCTTTTTTGACGAATGTGAATATTGACAATCACATAAGTCAAAAAGGGGACTTTGCACACGAATTGCGTACAATAT
This sequence comes from Psylliodes chrysocephalus, assembly GCA_927349885.1. Taxonomy (NCBI): domain Eukaryota; kingdom Metazoa; phylum Arthropoda; class Insecta; order Coleoptera; family Chrysomelidae; genus Psylliodes; species Psylliodes chrysocephalus. The sequence continues at coordinate 13,541,943 of OV651815.1, forward strand.
TTTTTTCTACTACCAGAAGTTTTATTAAAACAAAAATCTGATGTGTCCAACACATGACTTTCCTATCTAGTTATTATAGGCTTTTTCCGGTTATTTTGTACAACCTATTGCAGCATCTCTATAAATGTTTAGAGGATAAACTAAATATACACATTGTCCATATACATCTACCTCGAAACATTTTTCTATAGATATTTATTGAAAACGAAAATACTGTAAAATTTAAATTTAGCACTTTTCCATTACGGTCCATTTTAGAAAAATCATGTATAAACAAAAATTATAGAAATCGATATCGCAAACAACTTTTAGTTCAACAATTTTCATAAAAATCAAAATTTTGCACATTTTGTCAAATTTCTCAGATACGGACCGTTTCAGGAAATTTTGACATAAAACAAAAATTATAGATAATAATATTAGAAGTAACTTTTATTTAAACAATTTTCTTTTCCAAACATAAATAACAGATATATTCCATAAAATATAAAAACGGCCTCCCATAAAGTACCCCCTAGATGTGCCGACTTTGTCCAAAATCTAATAATTTCACGTCAGGCCGAAATAAACCTTAAGTTTAAAATTTAATGTTTTTATCTTTATCCGTTTTTGAGTTTTCTTCAAAATTCGAAATTTACACATTTTCTCAAATATCTCAAATACGGTCCATTTTAGAGAAATTGTGTATAGAATAAAAATTATAGAGAATTATATTACAAACAACTTTTATTTAAACAATTTTTATAAAAAAATATTTTTTTTTTACATTTTGTCAAATTTCTCGAATACGGACTATTTTAGGAAAATTTTGTATAGATAATTATATTAGAAGTAACTTTTATTTAAAGAATTTTCTTCTCCAAACGTAAATAACAGATATATTCCATAAAATATAAAAATGACCACCCATAAAGTACCCCCCCAGATGTTCCGAAAATCTAAACAGTTCATTAGACGCTGGAATAAAGCTTAAGTTTAAAATTTGGTGTTTTTCTGTGTATCAGTTCATGAGTTATGCGACCTACACACACAAACACACACACACACACACAAACACACACACACACACACACACACACACACACACACACACACACACACACACACACACACACATCATCGCGAAAATAGTCAAAACGGATTCAGGGGACCTCAAAACGTAAAAATCCGTCAAAAACTCGAGGTCGAAAAAAATCATGATTCCTATACTTTCCTTATATCTGTATACAGATAGGAAAGTAAAAAATGAAGATTTTATATACATTTTCCTCACGCACGAGTGCGTAAAGTATATTTCTTTGCGCACTAGTGTAAAGAAAGTTTAATTTTTCGTCTTAATTACAACACTTTGGTTTGTAATAAAATATAATTAAACTAATTTAATATAGATATTTTCGCCAAATTATTGTCAATACTAAAACTTGTTGCTCTGTGGTCAATACACTCAAATTTGACAATTTTCGTTACGCACTCAGTGCGTAAATAAAAACTCTTTACGCATTTGTGTGTGAAGTAAAGTTTTATACGAAATCTGTAGCGTGCAAAATGATAGTACTTTTTAAGAACGGTAGTTGAAAAAATTAATTTCAGACCTGGATATTAATTATGGTTTCTATATGTTTATTATGTCGAAGAAAATCTATATGCCCAATTTTATAATTTCATATAGAGTTTTTGGCTAAATATCAGTTTATGCAAAATCCATAAAAATCTAGGTAATTTGATGCAGTAAACCCGTTAATAATGGATGATTTCGAATCATCCAAGTCTGTCACACCGCACACCGTCACACCTACGATTAAGATATGTACATCATTTCAGTATGAAGTGCACCCTATATTTATGAAGTGCCCTTCTCCAAATTTTATTCTAGGGCCGCCTATGGCAAAAGGGTGGTCAACGGTAAAACTAAGATAATAATTAGATGATGTTTTAACATCGTAAGCTTGAATACAGATAACAAATGCAGTTAAGGGGTGTGAACATAGGCGGTAGCAAAAAGATAAGAAGAATGGTTTTAGGGTTCTACCAGGGTGGTGTGAAGAGTGTGAAGGAGAAGAGATGACACCACGTGAAATAAGTAACATCAGCCATTTTGAATAAAATTTTGAGGTTACCTACTTTATTTAGGTGTTATTTTGGTATAATTACTTTATTTTTTCAATTACAGTGTATTAATTTAACTTTAAAAATTATAATAGACAAGGAATATCATAATTAATCAAATATTCAAGAATAGGGGGTCTCCATTAATTACGTGAGGTATTTTTGAGGATTTTTTGACCCCCCTGGTGAGATTTCGTAAGATTTTGCTCAACTCCCTTCCTCCCTCCTCCCCTAATATCACGTGAGATTTTTCAAAATTTGTGTTTTGGCTGTAAATGCTGTGAATTAAAAAAAAATACAATATGTTCTATTACTTTTATTTAAGACTAGCAAAGACTATTATTTGAGAATATTGCCGTTATATAAAATTTCTATAAACATTCTTTACTTTAATTTAACTTTACTTTCACGCAATTTAACACAGGTTCACTACTAGAAAAAAATTACGTCAGATTTACAAAGACCCTCCCATCCCCCAAGTGAAATTTGGAAAGATTTAGCTTGATCCCCTCCCCCCTTGAATACCTTACATAATTAATTAACGCCACCACTCAGTAGGTATATCATTAGTTGTATATAAGAAACATACCGTACTCTAGAAAATGATTACCCTCTAAAATATAAATTTTAATATTACGTGTTTGTATCGTCCGTACCAATCTATAAAAAACATTTTCCTTTGCGATATACCGGGTGTCCCAAAAAAGTACTTCAATCCGTTAACAATAGATTCCTTAGGTCAGTGTAAGGAACCCCTATTATTATTTTTTTCGTTTTTGGCCATCATAACTCACAAAGTTAATTTTAAAAAATACGTTTTTCATTAAATTTTCGTCGTTTTATTAAGTAGATGGCTTAAAATTGGTATATCGGAGTTTTTTGGGATTGCCAATCATAATATAACCTACCTCATAGAGATCGCTAGTTGCAAGTCGTATATTGAACATGATGACCTCAATCGAAAAAATAATAATAGAGGTTTCTTATACTGACCTAAGCAATATTTAAAAATCATGGAATAAATCAGTGAAACACATTGGCCTTGTTAAATGACTGAAGAAAATAAACGGTAAAAGGACATTGTGTGACATGACTTTGTTTCATTTTATTTTAAAATAAACGGTGTTTGTTCTGCGTGGGCCCACCATTTCTTTGAATAGAAGTTGCTGCTGTTGCAATACACAGAATAATATCTTTTGTGGATATCCAAATGTCTCTCTATATCCAGGATATAGATGATGTTCTATGGATATCCAGTAAAATATCTAATGGGTATCTTTAGTAGAGGTTCATAAGTAACCACTGGATATATCCTATATATACAGGGTGTCTGTAAAAGGTCTTTACAAGAACATACCACATATTCCTTAGACCAAAATAAGTCGATTTAAGTAAAATTACCTTAAATAATTGCACCTTTAAAAATTCTACGCCAATGGAAGAAAAGGAGTTTGAGTATGAAATTTAGATTGCGCAACTCATTTACTTTAAAAAAGGTACTCTTGATAAGACTCGATTACTCTCATGGTTTTGACGAAATTTGCATTTTAGTAATTTTAGAACATAAACAATAATTACATATTAAAATACAAACTTTGTCAAAACCATGAGAGTAAATCGAGTGTTATCAAGGGTACTTTTTTGAAGTAAATGAGTACCCAATCCAAATTTCATACTCAAACCCCTTTTCTGCCATTGGCGTAGAATTTTTAAATGTGCAATTATTTAAAAAATCAAGTTCTACGCCTATGTATTATTATCGGACAAAATTTTATACGATGAAAAACATAAAAATTTACTTTTTTCATATCTTCTTCAACAACTCTAATCGAGACTTTTAACAAAAATACTCGATTCTTGCCATGTACGTTTTTTTGAGGAATATTAATTATTTGCCTGCAATACGTATACAAAAACATTTATTGTTGGTTTCCATAGTTTCATCTAAATAAAAATATTGTCAAGTTTTTACAACTAATCTCTTGTTAACGATTGAAAGTGTTCTATCTGACTCAATAATTAAAAAAACAAATGCGTGGTTTATTAATATGGCTGTACAATATACCAATGCAGAATATACCGATATGTTACTGACATTAGGATTTTGTGAAGGAAATGCTCGAGAGAGGTTTCCAAATCGTCGTGTACCTAGCCACCCAACTTTTGCTGCTGTTGAGAGACGTCTTCGGGAGACCGGTTACTTTGCTCCCAACACTGTTGATAATGGAAGAGAACGTTTTGTAAGGATTCCTGAAGTTGAAGAAGACATTTTAGAACGTGTTGAAGAAGATCCAGAATTAAGCACCAGACGAATTGGAAGGGAACTAGGAGTAAGTAAAGATGTCGTTCATAAAGTGCTTAGAGAACAATTATTGCTATATCCATACCATAAGAAGCCAGTACAAGAATTATTAGTCCATGATCCTCAAATTCATTTGGGTTTTTGTCGATTTGTTAATATGCAAAGAAAGAGATCCAAACTTTGTCAAGAAGGTTCTCTTTACCGATGAAGCGGGTTTTTCAAGAAGAGGTATAACTAATACCAATAATGAACATGTTTATGCCCTTGAAAATCCGCATGCAATAAAGGTAAACCATTTTCAGCACGAATTCAAAATTAATGTGTGGGCTGGAATAATTGGTAATTTCATTGTTGGTCCTGTCATACTTCCACGAAGATTAACTGGAGAAAATTATTTGGATTTTCTACAAAATACGTTGCCAGAATTGTTAGAAGATTTACCTCTCCAACTTTGGAGAGATATGTGGTTTATGCAAGATGGAGCTCCACCAAATTTTTCTTTAAACGTTAGAAACCACTTGAATGAACAATATCCACACAAATGGATAGGCAGAGGTAATGACGCACCTGTAAACTGGCCACCACGTTCCCCAGACCTAACACCGATGGATTACTTTTTATGGGGACATCTGAAATCCACAGTTTACAGAGAACCTGTAGAAAATGAGGAACAACTCTGGCAACGTATTCAAGATGCAATAAACGATCTTAGAGGTGATGAAGAAGTTATGGAAAGGATACATTTTAATTTTCTTCGACGTATAAATCTTTGTATGCGTGAAAATGGTGAACATTTTGAACAATTTTTGTAAAATCTCTATGTTGATTATGTTGTAAATAAATATTTTTGTGAAACCTATACACTCTAAATTATTAAAACAGAAATTTAGCGAAAACCATGAGAGTAATCGAGTCTTATCAAGAGTACCTTCTTTAAAGTAAATGAGTTGCGCAATCTAAATTTCATACTCAAACTCCTTTTCTTCCATTGGCGTAGAATTTTTAAAGATGCAATTATTTAAAAAATCAAGTTCTACGCCTATGTATTATTATCGGACAAAATTTTAATACCATTTTTTTGCCACATAAAACTCTACCAATATACCAAATTTCAGCAAAATCGCATATGCCGTTTTAAATCTATATGGGAAAAACGATTTAAAAATTGTAACTTCAAGGCCCTCTGGAGCACAAACGAAGCAACTTTGTACAAAGGTAATTTTACTTAAATCGACTTATTTTGGTCTAAGGAATATGTGGTATGTTTTTGTAAAGACCTTTTACAGACACCCTGTATATTTAACATATCCAGTGTACATCCATTATTTGATATATTTAAAATATCGAAAATTACCCATATATACATAAAGAAAATCAGCATTTCAGTAGCATAACATCAGGTAATTTTATAATTTTAATCGAAACACCCTGTATTTTTAATGTGGTATATACACCCATATAAGGTTTACTATTCTATATTACCCTGTACAAAGCTTCTCAGTTCTAATTGTTCTCAGTCAGTTCATTAGCAGCATTGTGATCCTCCGCCTGGTTTATTTTCTGTAAATTGTATAAAATAATATTAGAATTTACAATTTATATCTATTTTTTTTTTAATTTGGTGTGGATGGGACTCCGACTCGCTCATCGTTTCCTTTAGTTGTTCTAGTAGTCTGATAGGTACATGCCTCTCAAAAAGATTAATTAACAAGTTTAATAACAGTGAAACTTTCTTGTCAACAGTATTTTGATCAACAATAAAAAAATGTGCTTTGACTTCTTCTTTAAAATTTTTCACTGTTCACAAACTTGTCAATTAATCTTTTTAACAGGCATGTGCCTATTAAGACTACTAGAACAACTAAAGGAGACGATGAACGCGGGTGACCCAAGCGATGCAGTATTTACTATTTAATAATTAAAATTATTGATATTATATTCATAAAATCTATTTTACGTATATTTTAGAATATCTAAAATAATTTCTGTGAGATACTTGCAATGTTTAGCCGTTCTGTAGCTCTACAGCACTTATCCACCAGTCGCCACTGGATGCAAAATCGGTATAAAAATTAATAGTATAATTAATTATCAAACAACCCCTGTATTGTAACTTTAAATAAGTAGAAAACTAGTCTCGCCATCTATCTATGAGTAACTAAAATAACAGTAACCGAAATGCAGATCTCTGTATTAATGTATTGCGTCTTAAAATCTATTCCCAGAAATACCAACACAAAAGGTGTCCTTTAAAGTTGTTTCGTGGATTCTGTGCTTCCGTTTTGTACCATTTTTTTTTGTTTTTTAATAGCGACCATCCTGCAAATGACAGATGTCAATTTAGTGTGACATTTCTCCAAGTGACGTGCGACGTGATTGATGTTTATTAATTATTTTTACTATCTTTTCATCTTTTGTGATAAAAATGGTGTTTTCATATAGTTTGATCGTTTGATTATACACCGTTACTGTGAAAACCAAGTGAGTAAATATAATTTAGCCACTAATTCGAACATATTGCATATGACATAGTTTTCCTAAGGACGTTTGCATTCCATATACCTATCTACAACTTTTTCTGTTCAGCTTGTCAATTCGGAAGTATTTAATTACTTTTCAATGTCAGCGGCATACGAAAATATGATTTTAGATTGATTTGGGATGCAAGGGTTCGATTTGGGGTAAATCTTCATTTGACTATATTGTAATTTATTAAGACCATCTCGGAATGTCCGTGGTCACAAGGGCAAATTTGGAGACGCCCCAAATTTCTAAAGTCTAGACTACTTAGAAGTGGGGCCGTGTTTAAAAGTGAAAATAGTTGAATCGGGAAGTTCCTTCCTATTAAGCTTTCACTGTTACCCACATTTTTAGATGAATAATTACACACCTAGTGATCAGTTTTGTTCAACAAGTAATCGGCAGCTTATAGCCATGTAAAAATCCACTTTTTTATTCCAGCAACACTTGTTTTTATGCTTCCACTTTATCATCAAGTTTTTAACATTGATTTTTTTTTAAATGATATTTAACATTCATTTAATTCAATTAATTATATCCTAGTTCTAAATGGTGACTGATGTTGTCTATTTACCTGAAATAATTTTATTTGAATATGAAGTTGATAAGTAATACAGAACTTGTAAATCTAGAAATTTTTTACCTCCTTGACCTATATATTATAATTTATATTTTACTGTAACAGTGTCCCACACCATTAAAATTAATTCATATTATTATAATTAAGTAAAACAATTAACATTTTATATATGTGTCATGGATTGTGACATAGATTAAATGAAAATTCAACAGCACTTAATAAATTTGAAAAAACTACAGCTAAAACTACTTTTAACTTGCATTAATATGAGAAAAACCGAGGGGTGAACCATTAATATCAAAACGTACCCATATTTCAGAAATTATATTGATTTTATATATGTAATTTCAGTTATTTGGCCAAAAATCCCCCTTTATTTTATATATAAACCTTTTTTATGGACTCTTCCCTTGTCTTTTGATCCCAAAGCTGCTGCATTTATATTTTTAAGCAGTGAATTGATTTTGCAGTGATTTTGGTTATGATTTTGGAAATTTCGAGTCAATTTGTAGTGATGACAGTGATTTCTAGTGAAAACGTACCTGTATATCGGTAGTGGTTCACCCTTCTAGAAACATATTTAAGATAGTGTTTTCCAAGTAACCTAATGACTATGTATTTTAATTTAACCATGTCTTAATTTTTGAAAACAATTTTTGTCTTAAGTGTGGGTTATTCTACAAAATTTATTATATATAAATAATTATACATTAAGTAAAAAACTCGAATTATTTTTACCAAGGTACCTACCTATATTTCTGATGATTTACCTACCTAATTAATAAATTAATTGTGAATATTTTAGCCATAACTTGGTGAGCTGGGTAAAAATCTTTAATTACTAATCATAAAATTAAATAAACTCTCAAATAATGAGGCAGTAGATGCATTAAAAATTGTATAGAGGCACCTCTGGAGATTATTGCAATTTAATAATATCGCTGGAAGAATGTAGTTTGGTTTTTTGTCATAATTTTTCAGGGTGTTTCTTATTTATTTTCTGTTTCGATAGTCAAATTATTTTATATTTCTAGAACCAATAATATTACTTAATTGTTTATTTGACTTTGGTACATAAATTTAGCTCATTACCTAAAATCCATGAGTAATTCTCTAAAAAAAATTAATATAAATAAAGTTTTATTACTCATTGCAACATTTTACATTCATAAAAATATTATTAAGTTTGTTAAACAATATTAAATTACATAAATAATAAACATTACTAGAACAATGTTATCATTAAAGATGATAGTTATCTTAAAATATACTTAATCAATTTTATATTAATGGTTAGGAGTATCATACTGATGTATTTGATTTGATGAAACAATGGGTTTAATTTGGTTCAAACGGAACCGTCAATTCAGTTCTCAAATACAGTTGGTGAATTCATTTTTCAAGAACATGTTGCGATTAAGTATAATCAACCTATTCAGATGAACGAGTGTAATTCACTGATTCTGAATTAGTTGGTGAAATAATCAAAACAAGTCTAATGCAATTTTTTAAAGTACATAATACCAAAGACAAAATAAATATGAAATGGTTAACTCAGTGAGAAAAATATGTGTCGAAGACGCTTACCCTCTCTAAGCCATGAAAGATGAAAGCAGGTGGCGCTGTACGTTATATAGTAAGCATCGAGGAACATTTAAAATAAATTTGTAAATTGTACAGTACGATACCAATTATGAAACAAATTATTTTTTGAGTAGCCAATTAAGTAAAACATTTAAAAAAGTTTTGAACCTTCTATTCAATATTTAGTAAATTACTGCCTATAATTAGGTACCCCAATATTGTTCAATTAAATTTATTACTTGACTATAAATCATCTACAAATAATGAACACTACTAAGCAAGCAACATTTGTCAATAAAATAACTTTGTAAAAAAACGGCGGAGATCCGATTTTACAGCTATTATGCAACTTTTAAAAAACTAGTTCCAATGTAATTTATTATGATAATGTAAATAAATAATTGGGAAAAAAACTAGAAAATTAAACTTATGGGAACTGATAAAAAAAGTGATAATGTATACATACAGCGTTTTGGTAATTGAATATGTAACTATTTATTTTAATGATAAAATGGTGAGGCTGGAATTTAGAAATTATGCAACTTTTGGTATTTCCGTTTTTTTGTAGTCATTATTTTTTTTTATTTAAGTTCTGTTGGTCCAATTTATGCAATGACAGGAATGGGTTTAATATAATACTAGAAATACTGTCAATTTTTTTAGGCAACTTTATAGTGTTGTGCTCAGTAGGATCCAGTCTCTTTAGTATTATGTGTTCTCTCTGAATGTAGAATGAACCTCTAGTTTGTTTAGGTATTTGGTAACTGCGATCTTTAGTTTTAGTGATGTATATGTATATTAGTGAAATCCGTCATTCCCTAAAATGCCTAGTCATTTCATGTATTGCCGGAAAACAGCGTAACTCTACATTTGGTACACAGTTTGCCTAATGGTTTCAGGCAGTAATGACGGAATCGTTTCAGTCAAATGCTGTAACTAACTAAATGATTTAAGTTATGCTGTTTGTTGGGTTTAGTCAATCATTGTAATTAGGACAGTGTTGCCAGTAATACAGGAAAGGGTATTAAGTATTAAATTTAAAACAAACTCATTTATTGTCAGTATGTAATTACACAAGAGAATGGTTTGGACAAAAAATAAAAATAAAATATGAAATTAAATTCGCACATCTAGAGCATACATACTATAAAAAAATCTGATGTGTCCAACACATGACTTTCCTATCTAGTTATATAAATGTTTAGAGGATAAACTAAATATATACATTGTCCACATACATCTACCTCGAAACATTTTTCTATAGATATTCATGAAAAATTTTAATTTCCTAAAATTTTTTCATTACGGTCCATTTTAGAAAAATCATGTATAAACAAAAATTATGGAGATCGATATCGCAAACAACTTTTATTTCAAAAACTTTCATAATAAAAATCAGAATTTTGTACATTTTGTCAAATTTCTCGAATACGGACCATTTCAGGAAATTTTTACATAAAACAAAAATTACAGATAATAATATTAGAAGTAACTTTTATTTGAACAATTTTCCTCTCCAAACATAAATAACAGATATATTCCATAAAATATAAAAACGGCCTCCCATAAAGTACCCCCCCAGATGTTCCGACTTTGTCCAAAATCTAATCATTTCACGTCAGGCCGAAATAAACCTTAAGTTTAAAATTTAATGTTTTTTTCTTTATCCGTTTTTGAGTTTTCTTCAAAATTCGAAATTTACACATTTTCTCAAATATCTCGAATACGGTCCATTTTAGAGAAATTATGTAGAGAATAAAAATTATAGAGAATTATATTACAAACAACTTTTATTTGAACAATTTTTATAAAAAAATATTTTTTTTACATTTTGTCAAATTTCTCGAATACGGACCATTTTAGGAAAATTTTGTATAGAACAAAAATTATAGATAATAATATTAGAAGTAACTTTTATTTAAAGAATTTTCTTCTCCAAACGTAAATAACAGATATATTCCATAAAATATAAAAATGACCACCTATAAAGTACCCCCCCAAATGTTCCGACTCTGCCCAAAATCTAATCAGCTCATCAGACGCTGAAACAAAGCTTACGTTTAAAATTTGGTGTTTTTCTGTGTTTCGGTTCATGAGTTATGCGTTATACAGACACACAGACACACACGCACGCGCACACACACACACACACACACACACACACAGACAGACAGACACACACACACACACACACACACACACACACACACACACACACACACACACAGACAGACACACACACAGACATCATCGCGAAAATAGTCAAAACGGATTCAGGGGACCTCAAAACGTAAAAATCCGTCGAAAACTCGAGGTCGAAAAAAATCATGATTCCTATACTTTCCTTATATCTGTATACAGATAGGAAAGTAAAAATCATAGAACGTGCAAATTGGAACGAAATAAAACAAAAGCTACATGAAAACTATAAAATGACTGATAATATGGTTTATTATTTATTAGTGCAAGGTGCGCTTTTATGACATCTTGAATTACAAAGAAATTTTTTTCTCACACAAACACATCTGTTTGACAAACATTGTCTTTTCGCTGGCTTACATGAACACTTAGGCTAAAGATACACACGGCTGTTTCCGCCGACTCAGCTGGCCGCCTCTGCCAAAACACACGAAGCGGTTCACAAAAAAGTAATGCATTTGAGTCGAACGACGGTACGCGCTTTCGCGCAGCGACCGACTCGGCGAAAACAGCCGTGTGTGTCTTTAGCCTTAAAGTATCCTTGACCTCCGGAAAGTGACAGCGACTGCACAGCTATTCGTATTGATAGAAACTTTTTAGGGGCCTCATCTACTTGAAGAAATGCTTCTTTTGTTTGCATTAAATCAGATCGATTGAATCATGATTTGATTCGACCAGCTACACATCCGACTTGATAGACCCCATTTTTGCATGTCAGAAGGACCTCTATCAATTTTATCAATAGGTAAAAGGTAGAAGTTTTTTTTGCAATATTTGCCAGCATTTTTTCTGCTGCTCGCTTTTGACCCCGGCTTGCATCATTTCTTCAATTATTGCCGTCTTTTGACATAATGCACATTTTCCTCAATCTTTAGGGCATGTAATGCATAACGTAACTTCTTTCTGACTAAATATTTCTTCTTTGTTTTCATTGATAATCATCAATGTTTATATTTCTTCTTGATGCTCAGCAATCGAGTGAACAGCATCCTTGACAACATCATTGTTACCATCAACCGATTCCCCAATGCCATGTGGTTCTTCTGTTTCATCACACTGTGATTTTTCTTGCAGGTTTTCATTTTCCATATGTTCTTCTAACATACGCAAGTCATCTTCATTTTCCACTTTATCTAGCAAATCTCTAGGTAGATTCAAAGGAGAAAATCCAGCTTTAGGATCAATTCCAAATAATGCTTTATAAGGTGAACGTCCAATTACTTTGTGGTAGGAACTATTCTTTTGAAACTGTACGAAATAACAGCCCAGTGACCAGTTTTTTGAACTATGGTCGTACATCCACGCTCTAAGCATATTTTCCACATCTTGATTGCTTTCCTGTGATCGTGGATGCCTTGATCGACCATGAAGAATTCCAAATTTTCACCATTTCCGATATCACAGATGCCGTGAATTTTTGACCATTGCCACTTTGGAGTATACTAGGTGCACCAATTTCCAAAAATATTTTGAGCAGTTTGCTACCTTATTCGCAGTTTTTGTCTTAAGAGGACGTAAAAATAAAAATTTTGTTAGGTGATCTTGATAATTAAGCAACCAACGGTATTCATTGTCTGGGCATGTTTGAAAATCCATAAGGTCCACTTGTCCTCTAGAGTTAAAGTTTGTTGAAATAATAGGTTTTATAGTCAAATTTGCATGAGACTTGTTATTTTTTCTTTTGGCAAACTTCACATGTTTCGAGCAATGTTTCTATTGCATATCTTTGAATGTCATAGTTTGGTTTTGAGTTGTGTATTATTTTATCCCGACCGCCAACATTTATGTGTGCTTCACAAACAACATTAAATATTTTTTTCGTAACTAACCAGTGAAATATACTTTCCTTCATCATGTTTGTCCTTTTTAATAACAATTTTTTCTTCTTCCACTTCCAACACGTCATATAAAGATAAAAAGGTGATACTGTCTTCTCGTTTTTTTTTTTTAGAAGTTTGCTTAGCTCGCAGAATTTCTATGGTGACCTAAAAGAATACAAAGTAAAATATAATACCCGTTTTATAATTAAAATCTACATGCTCAAAAACCCAATGAAAAAGCAGACAATAAACAGTGTACGGATTTGAAGTGATTTTGTAGATTGCAGTAGTTTGAGGTTAGGTTTCAAATCCTAAAAACCAACTTGCCTCCGTCAATTCCGCAATATTTCAAGGATTTTTTCTTGCTTCGATTGGAGTAATAGTCATCTAAGTTCTTATAAAACAATTCTGAATGCTTCGACATTTCAGTTTTCACCAGAAAAAACATTCACAGATGTTAACAACAATTACAGCGTTCGACTAAACCCGGCAAACAAAGTAACTTAAATCATTTAGTTAGTTACAGCGTTTGACTTAAACGATTTTGTCATTACAGGGAATGCCTGAAACCATTAGGCAAACGGTGTACCAAATGTAGAGTTACGCTGTTCGCCGGCAATACGTAAAATGACTAAGCATTTCAGGGAACGACGGATTTCGCTAATTGACGCCGACATAATGTTAATGATGTAGATGCTGGTTTTCAAATGTTCTTTGAAGTTTTAACTCATGTTATAGAAATGTGTAGCCCAATTAAGAAATATACAGTGAGCACCATAAGTCTTACCCCCCCTATCTAACTCGTTACTGGAGTCTTCTTAAGAAAATCGCCGAGACACGTCGATTTATGATTTCTACATTGTACATTTTTGTATGAATAGTTTACCCTTAATTTCATCCCTTACTGGAGGGTAGCAACCCAAACATTGTTGTTTCAGAATAACGGAAATTAACGTAGAGCACTCATCCTTAAAATTCGGCCCTGCATGATTTCGGTTTCGGTTCAGACGTGAAGTAAGACTTTTTGCCATTAGAAGGTCACTGTTAGTCTAGTTGCTTTCCTATTTTGTGAGGTTTTGTTATTTTTAAACATTAATAAATCAACACGTAATAAAGCAAATTTCAAAATTTTTTGCACGGTTAAATAGAGAATAAAACCCCCTTTCAAATGAGCTATCACTCATCACCCCATGCCATTTAAATTTTTCGAAAGGGTTGCTCCCCTCCAGTAAGGGATGAAATTAAGGGTAACCTAATCATACAAAAATGTACATTGTAGAAATCAAAAATCGACCTGTCTCGGCGATTTTCCTAACAAGACTCCAGTAACGAGTTAGTTAGGGGGGGGGTAAGACTTATGATGCTCACTGTATAATATCAGCAAACAAACACTCTTGGATTACCAAGAGGTTCGTCAGACTTAAAAAATATTTCTGGCTTACTAGAAAAATAGGTAGTGAGACATCTCTTGTCATGTACAAGAGTCCTAAACATGAATATATTTTGCTAAAAAATACTAAATTATTATTCCACATGAAAATTTAATAGAAAAATCTAATAAAAAAAAATAAGACAATTTGGAACTTAGTTGATAGGGAAACTGGTAGAAAAAGGCATATAAAAATACAGTTCATCAAATTTCTAGAGGCTTTCGACGGCTAGACAGAGAAAGCACTACTGACAGGCATCACGACGGATTTACGCAATGAAAGTACACTCTGCGCATCAAGTATTTCACTATTTCATTCAGACGTAAATGTCAGATGTAAATTTCGCTAAAACATTTATTTTAACCGACTTCAAAAAAGGAGGAGGTTATCAATTCGTCGCGATATTTTTTTTTTATGTATGTTCAGCGATTATTCTTTAACACGGTGTCCGATTTTAATGATTCTGTTTTTGTTAGAAAGGGGGTACCTCAGGGGTGGTCCCATATAAATTTAGTCAAAATCTGAAAATTGGGTCCATGAGAAAATCCTCAAACTCTTCATTTTTTATGTATGTTCAGCGATAATTTTTTAACACGGTGTCCGATTTCAATAATTCTTTTTTTGTTAGAAAGAGGCTACTTTAGGGGTGGTCCCATATAAATTTGGTCAAAATCTAATAATTGTATCCCTGAGAAAATCCTCAAACTCTTCATTTTTTATGTATGTTTAGCGATAATGCTTTACCACCTTGTCCGATTTATATGATTCTTTTTTTGTTAGTAAGGGGGTACCTCAGGGGTGATCCCATATAAATTTGGTTAAGATGTGGTGATGGCATCTGCACGTTTTTGAAGTCGGTTTTTTTAAATTTTTAATTTACACTTGTCGTTTGTGTTTTTTGCTCATTACAGTTTAATAGAACCTAAGTATGGAGTTTAATAGCAAATTAAGAGGCCGCGTGATTAACAGTCAATCTCGCGAAATAATAGCCAATGTTATAGAGTTTATGAGAAGAGAAGGAAACTTTAATTCACCTTCAATACCATTTAAAAATGTAAATGATCGTGTTGCTGCAGCCACAGGAGTATCTAAAAACACTGTCGTCCGCATTTCTGGAGAGAAAAAAAGAATCGATAACCGTGAGATATCGGAATTTTCATCACCAAGAAAAACCATTAAAAAACCAAAAACAGTTAATGATATAGATGAAGCTGCACAAGAATCAAATTTTATTTTTTTATTATTAGATAGCTATTTTTGTTTCTGAGTTGTGTTCATTTACAGGCTCAATTTTTTTCCGTTTCTCCTTTTTGATTTTATATGGGGTTTCAAGTTGTTTTTGACTTATATCGACGTAAATCACAACAACACACTTTTTTAATAAAGCAAACAAGTGTTAAGAGGTATATGTACGTGTAAACTACAATTACAAAAAATTGATATGAAACCCATGAAACCACCAACAAAAATGTAAAGCTAGCTTCCGTACTAGAACATGGTGTCATTCGTCGAGATAATTTATCGTTTTGTTTAATAGATCAAGAAATGTAAATATTCCCCTGTTATTTTTTATAAAATTATAAGAGAAATAAATTTGTTTCTAAATAGTATAGTTTATTATTTTGTAAAAAAAACAAAATTTCGAAAATTTTAGTAATGTTTCAGAAACAACCGTTATTAATAATAGGTACCATTTTCCTTAATAAGGTAGAAATAAAATATAAACTATTTCCACGATTTACAAAGGCCTACAAAAAAATTATAGGTATTTTCCGCTATCCTATAAAATTTATATTTTCTGACTCAATTTCAAAAGGTTGAAGGAATTCCAAAACACCTTTTATGGCATAATAATTATTTTCAATTCTACATACTATCTTTAGCTGCTTTTAAAAACGTTCTAAGAAAGTCCAATCAGACCAATTTAATCCCTAAACTATTCCACACTTTTAAAATTTAATTACCTAAAAATATTAAAAACTATTTAAAATAACTTGTTTAGCAGACTGTACAATAGCTATCTTAGTCACACGTAGCGCGTTCTCTGTCTGGGCGTCGAACACCTCTAGAAATTTGATGAACTGTATAACATTAAACATCAATAATGAATCAATTTCTAACTCTAAAATTATAGCTAACTCTTTTAATAAATACTTTGCAAAAGTCAATGAATTATCTTTAAATAAACATTTTGGAAATTCAAGATCCGACAACTGCATTGTGTCTGATATCATGGATAAGACATTCTTTTTTGCACCAGTTGACAAGGATTAAGTTGTTGCCATTTTAAAGCAATTAAAAAATACAAGAAGCACAGGTGCAGACAATATATCAATAAAAATCATAAAATCAATAATTTGTTTTATCTCAGAACCTTTAGCTCACCTAATAAATCTTTCAATCTCTACTGGTAAATTTCCATCCATTTTAAAAATATCCACGGTTATCTATGTTCAAAAAAAAGGCAATCCACACGAAATAACTAATTATCGGCCTATATCGCTGTTAAGCAATAGGGTGTCCGCATTTTAAACTTAATTCAACATTATATCCCAGTGTCAACATGGCTTTTTTAAGGGGAAATCCACAGATTCGGCTAGATGCAATCTACTAGAGTATATTTATGAATCATTACATCATGGAAAACTAGTTGCAGGAATATTTTTTGACTTATCGAGGGCGTTTGACTCTAGATTTCAGATTCATTGAAAGCAAATTATATAATCTCGGTTTTAGGAGAATAATTTTGAACTGGTTCATTGATTTTTTTTATCGCATATGACAATGTTTGTTAAAATTCAAGATTCAACATCCGATTGTCATGAAGTTAACCTTGAAGTCCCCCAGGGGTCTGTGCTAGAACCACTGATATTTGCTGTTTATCAACGATTTGCCACAGTATTTTAACTCAACTCTATGCAGCTTAAGTCTATTTGCAGATGACACCTCATTAGCTGTTGCATTACGAACTAATGACGAACTGAAATTGCTTGCTGAAGAACTCATAGACTGCTTTGTTAACTGGTGCAAATCAAATGGTCTAATAGCCAATAGGGACAAAACAAATCTAGTATTTTTTAGCCTGAAATTTAATTCTAACATTTACCAGCCACAATTAAACGTGGACGGAAGTTTGATAACTGCTTCAGCTTTTACAAAATTCCTGAGTATCTATGTGGACCAGCATCTTAACTGGTTGGAACATATAACCGCTCTCAGTAAACAGCTTAGCAAGGCCTACTATGCAATTTCTCGCATAAAAGATAGTGTACCTTCTAGTGCGTTTTTAAACTAATACTACAGTCTAGTATACAGACATCTTAGGTACAATGTTATTCTCTGCGAGTAATGCTTCAAATAAAGATCGGGTTTTTATAAATCAAAATAAAATAATTCATAAAATATTTAACATACCATACCGGGAGTCCTGCAGAATTTTTACATTTCCATGTATATGCATTTTAAAATGCTTATTGTTTATTAAAAATAACTTAAATGCATGTTGTAAACTATCCTTTTTTTTTTTTTTCATAATTATCAAACGAGAAATTCGAATTTCTTGGCGATTCCTAAACATGTAACATTCAATTTTGAAAATTCTACCATAGTTTTAAATGGCATTACAGTCAAATTTTCAGTATTTTTTATCATGACACTTTCAGGCGTTTGTTGTGAATGAAAACAAAAAATAAATACAATATTTTATATCACTTTAAGCTCCTGTTCCAATACATTAATTGAGGTTTTTATCTATACATTTGAACCACGAAAAGTATATAAATAAACAAATTATTGATAAACACTACCTAATACGTCAACACAATTATTATGTAACAACATATCTGATGGTCAAAAAAAATTGTTAAAATAATTGGTTTTACATATGATCGGTGATAATAATTACATAATAAATGAGTTGTTAATGCTAATATGTTTATATTTATTTTAAAATGCCTTTTTCTATGGCTATAATACAAAACAACACTTTCTTGACTATTGTTGATTAACAAATTAGGTACATTTTCTTATTTAATAATAAAAATAAAATAAAGTTTTTATCTTATAACATAAAATAGTTATTCACTAATTATTTTAATAAATTCATGTGTGTCATGAAATGTCAAACAAAATTATTTAGAAAAGACCTGTCACTTTAATTTGTTAATATATTCGGAGAGATAACTAAAAGACCTTTCAAAAGATGTGTCGCATGAACCACAGTTCTGTTTAAAAAATAATCGATGACGTCATTACGCTTACACAGATGACGTCACAAATAAAAGAAATATCCGATAGAACGCACATTTAAAGATAAATATCGACGGTTTTCAAGATTATTTTCCAGATGTCGATAATTTACGAAATAATGATTGTAATCCTTCCATTTGCACCATACTTGTATACTGTGCCCGTTGAAAGACCCGATATATATACAGAGTGTCCCAATAGTGTGTGGAAGTTCGTTATATCCTTAAAGTTCAAATTTCCAAAAATCCTTTCTTAGCGGATGCTTACGTTATATAATAAACCTATGTTCCAAATTTCAGCTTTCTAGGCTCAATAATTTTTGGCTGTACGCTGATAGGTCAGTCAGTCAGGACAAACAATTTTATATATATAGAAGATATCGAACTTCCACACATTATTATATATATAAAAAAAAAATTCACTAAAAACATTGTTTTTAACATTTTTGCCCAATAATTTGTGTTACAAACATCGCATCTTCTCCAAACACCTGCTGAATCTTATGAATTGTTTAGCTTTGAGAATCACCAAGCTTTTGACAGAATTTGGTGCAGTATCTTTACTCAATTCGATCAGTCATCTTACGAGAAAACTAAATCAGACGAACACTAAGAACAGCACCTTACTTGGCAACCACCAGCCAGCGACTTGCACTCTTGCACAAGCGAACGCGGTGAAAAAATTCAAGCGTGCACATTATGGTTCCTCCTTCCACCGTGCACAGTGGCGCTGCCTTAGAATCACTACTTTGCGCGGGAAAAATTAAGGTCGGATACTTTTTAGACATGCCTCGTATTTTAACAGGAGTTTAAATCAAATTATATTGTGAATTTAGTTATAATTAACCCTTTTTAACATTTCGTCTAAGAATTTTGCTAAACTGTTGTGTTTAGAGTATTTTTTAGTAGTGATATGAAATACAGGGTGTTACATTTAAAAATATTGAGAAAATCATGTATCTGAGTTTTGACTCACCCTGTACACGTCTGTTGCGCTAGGAAAAAATAGTATATTCTTATAAAAGTAGTCTATCATTCTACAAAAAATTTTGATGTTCGATTGTTTCCTCTGAAATATACAGAGGGTTGAACCAGTACGATTTTCATAAAAAATTGGTTTAAACTTCCAAAACACCCAGTATAACCTCATACATGTTGGTATTTTCTTGAGGGGCAAAGTCAGGGAAATTCAAATTTACAATTAAATACAGGATGGTCCATTTAAAAAACAGGTTTGATGAATTCTGAAGTTATGGATCACTCTGTATAATCGAAAATAATTTTGAAATATACAACTTTTGTAAATAACATTGTTTGATATTTTCTATAATATAAGATACTAGCTATTGCCCGCGGCTTTGCTCGCATATTGTGTTATTAATATAAAAAAATACGTGACTTCCTTTTTTATTAGTTTTTATTAGTTTTATCTATTTTCATTCATTTTTTTCATATTTATTCATTTTTTTTTTTATTTTTATTAATTTTTTAATAATTTTTATTAATTTTTATTAATTATTATTAATTTTTGTTAATTTTTATTTATTTTTATTTATTTTTAATATTTTTTATTAATTTTCACCCCCGTTTTCTCCCCTTAAAATGTGAAATCCCAAAACCATGAAACACCTCATTATTTATTTATTATGAGAATCTACAATTCCAATTTTCAAGTTCCCACCTTTAAAAAAATCGATATTTCCAAATAAACTTTCACCCCCCCCCCGTTCCTTCCCTTAAAATGTGAAAATCCAAAAACCCTAAAACACGTTATTATTAATTTGTACTCATTAGCTGCAATTCCAATTTTCATGTTTTTAACTTTAAAGAGAACTAAAAACATGGATACTCCCAAATAAATTTTTACCCCCAATTTTCCCCCTTAAAATGTAAAAAATCCAAACACCCTGAAACACGTCATTATTTATTTATGCTCAATAGCTGTAATTTAAATTTTCATGTTTCTAACTTCAAAGAACAAAGAGTTTCATTAAAAGCTCCCTCCCCCCATTTCCCCCCTTTAAAGTTCAAATTTCCAAAAATCCTTTCTTAGCGGATGCTTACGTTATATAATAAACCTATGTTCCAAATTTCAGCTTTCTAGGCTCAGTAGTTTTGGCTGTACGCTGATAGGTCAGTCAGTCAGTCAGGACAAACAATTTTATATATTGCCCGCGGCTTTGCTCGCGACCTTGCTCGCAAATAGTCCTGTTATTAATATAACAAAATACATGACTTCCTTTTTTATTAATTTTTATTAGTTTTATTGATTTTCATTCATTTTTTATATTTATTCATTTTTTTTTTTTTCATTTGTATTCATTTTTATTCATGTTTATAATTTTTATTAATTTTTAATAATTTTTATTAATTTTTAACAATTTTTATTAAATTTTATTTATTTTTATTAATTTTTATTAATTTTTCTTTTTTTATTGATTTTTATTAATTTTTATAAATTTTATTTATTTTTATTAATTTTTAATAATTTTTATTAATTTTAATTTTAAATTATTTTTATTAATTTTTATTTTTAATAATTTTTATTAATTTTTAACATTTTTTAACAATTTTCATTAATTTTTATTAAATTTTATTTATTTTTATTAATTTTTAACAATTTTTATTAATTTTTATAAATTTTATTTATTTTTATTAATTTTTATTAATTTTTATTAATTTTTAATAATTTTTATTAATGTTTAATAATTTTTATTAATTTTTAATAATTTTTATTAATTTTTTATAATTTTTTATTAATTTTTACCCCCGTTTTCCCCCCTTAAAATGTGAAAATCCAAAAACCCTAAAACACGTCATTATTAATTTGTACTCATTAGCTGCAAATTCAATTTTCATGTTTCTAACTTTAAAGAGAACAAAAAAGTTATACTCCCATACAAACGTTTACCCCCGTTTGCCCCCTCAAGATATAAAAATATAAAAACCCTAAAACACATTATTATTAATTTGTACTCAGTAGCTGCAATTCCAATTTTCATGTTTTTAACTTTAAAGAGAACCGAAAACATGAATACTCCCAAATAAATTTTCACCCCCCATTTCCCCCCTCAAAACGTGAAAATCCAAAAATCCTAAAACACGTCATTAATAATTTGTAGTCAGTAGCTGCAATTCCAATTTTTATGTTTCTAACTTCATTGAGAACAAAAAAAATCGATAGTCCCTTACAAACTTTTACCCCCCGTTTCCCCCCTTAAAATGTAAAAAATCCAAACACCCTGAAACACGTCATTATTTATTTATGCTCAATAGCTGTAATTTAAATTTTCATGTTTCTAACTTTAAAGAACAAAGAGTTTTATTAAAAGCTCCTTCCCCCCATTTCCTCCCATTTCCCCCCTTTAAAGTTCAAATTTCCAAAAATCCTTTCTTAGCGGATGCTTACGTTATATAATAAACCTATGTCCCAAATTTCAGCTTTCTAGGCTCAGTAGTTTTGGTTGTACGCTGATAGGTCAGTCAGTCAGTCAGGACAAACAATTTTGTATATATAGAAGATATCGAACTTCCACACATTATTGGGACACCCTGTATATATCAAACATTTCACTAAAAACATTGTTTTTAACATTTTTGCCCAAACTCCATTATTGTTCATTGCATATTACGAAAACACATACCTATTAGTTTACAAACAAAATCGTACCAGGTATATGGGACCGGATGTTGTGTAATAATAATTATTGACCTCAGAAGTAACGAAAGTTTCGGCAGCATTCGCTAAACATCGGCGATTTATTAATTGATTATTAACAAACAAAAATACCGATAAATGTTCTGTAATGCAATAATCAAATAACTTTTTAACAAATAAATAATTGTACGTTAAAGAATTCTGTTATTTTTATGTGACTCAAGCAGAACTCTAGTGACTAGTGACACACTTTCTTCTTTCAGACGCGACTGGTTAATAGTTATTTTTTTAAAGGAATGTTTTAATAGTGTATTAACAATTATATATCGCTATATTTAGAATGTTTTATCTAAATTAATTGTAATAATTACGTGTACTGCTGATTTACAAGGTAGAATCCTTGAATAACTTCGTTGATATGAGCATTACTTGGAAGTGTAATGTTTTATTTATGGGAATATTTACCATTTTTGATGTAACCAGAGATCAAAGTAAGCTGCTATGAGGTGTGAGGCTAACAAGGGTCAATAGCA
Organism: Psylliodes chrysocephalus; assembly: GCA_927349885.1. NCBI lineage: Eukaryota > Metazoa > Arthropoda > Insecta > Coleoptera > Chrysomelidae > Psylliodes > Psylliodes chrysocephalus. The sequence continues at coordinate 13,564,922 of OV651815.1, forward strand.
TTTCCATGAGTAATCGAAATAGTAAATTTAAATATTTTGGTAACTTATTTCAAACTTTTTTCACGCGTATGTTCAGTATCTTCCGGATTAAGGAATGCAATACAAGGGCTGTAGGATAGGATGCTTTTATACAGGAAAACAGACATGCGTTGACCTTGGATAGGTACTATAGTCTATTTTTATGTATGAGAGAGTAATAAAACAGCATTTCTAATGCAAAACTTAGTACAGTCATTTTAAATATTTTTACAGAATAATCTCAATATTTCTTAAAATTGTAATAAATGTACCTGAGCTATTACAAGTTTTGGGTCTTTTATTGGTCCTTTATAAACATAATCTGTACAGAACAATAGAAAAAGGTTTGGAAAGGCCAAAAGCCCTGTGTATTAAAGATTACATAGCCGTATCTTAAGATTATTTTCAATAAGTACCTATTTGCCAATTTTGTTTTATTTTAATTTCAAGAATTTCTTACGGTAATCGAATTATAAGTAGATAAATACCTTCCCAACAAATTTCACCGAAAATGCGATTATAGGTTTTTCATTTAGTAAGGAGGTAAGTTGTGTATTCTTGACAGTTTACTAAATGTCGTTTAGTTGCAATTTGCAAGGTGCAGTGTGAATTCTAGTGTGATCATGGAAAATTTGGAAGGGCCGCGTAAACGACAAAAAATCGGTCCTTTAACAGTTAATGAAAAAAACATTAATATTTAATTGTTTTAAATCATTTACAGACAAACATTTATGTAAAAGTGTTGATGACACAGTGGAATTAGTAGTACGCTTGGTGCTGGGAAATCTACGATTTACAGAGTTGTTAAAGAAGAGAACTGTGGCGAGTTTCAAACAGCATGTAAAGCTCCAGGAAAACCAAAATTTCAATTAGAAAATCTTTTGAAAGAAAGACTTCGAAGGAAAGTGCATGCGTTCTTCTTTAGAAAAAAATTTCCGACAGTAGTTCTTGCCACGGTTTGAGATGATAAGGATTACCCTGAAATGAGTCGAACCACACTATGGAAAGTTTTAAAAGAAATAGATTTTCTATGGAAAAAGCATTCCAGAAAGTCTATTTTAATAGAAAGAAGCGATATTGTAGTATGGAGAAGAAATTATCTATGGACTATAAAAGAAATGAGAAACCAAAGAAGAAATATATTTTATTTAGATGAAACATGGATCAACGAGGGACATAAACCAATTAAATTTTGGCAAGATGAAACTGTTACAAGTCGAAGACAGGCTTTTTTAAATAATTTATCTACTGGTTTAAATCCATCATCAGGAAAGGGGCGCAGACTAATAATAGTACACATCGGTAGTTCAAACGGTTTTGAATCTACTCGTACCGGTGACTACCATAAGGACATGAATGCTGATGTCTTTAAAGAGTGGTTCGAACAAATTATAGATCTTCTTCCTCAGAACTGTATAATAGTAATGGATAATGCAAGTTATCACTCGAGTGGTTAAAAAAAAGATTTACAGAATTGGCTAAATTCAAAGAATATTAAGTTCCATCCCGGTTCTGTGAGAAAAGAACTGTATCATTTGTGTTCCCTTCATAAAGAGAAATTCAAAAAATATGAAATTGATGAAATTGCAAAAAATCGTGGGATGACGGTGGTTAGATCACCACCATATCATTGCGAAGTAAACCTGATTGAACTGATATGGGCACAGATAAAGGGAGAAGTTTCAAGAAAAAATCATTCTTTTAAAATGAGTGATGTTAAACAGTTGTTTTTGGAGGCTGTAAATAATGTGAAGACTTAAAACTGGGAAAAGGCAGTAAATCATACGATTAAAGAAGAAGAGAAAATACATATTGGTTGCGACAGTTTATCTTCTGATTTCGATTCTGATTTGGATTTGTAGGTAAGAAGTAGTTTTTTTATTAAAATTATTATTTATGAATGTAACGTTGTTTAAAAGTCAAAGTTTAATCCCTTATACCTGCATAACCCGTTTGACACAATGTTCTTAACATACCTTGTGGAAAAATAAAACATTTTAGAAAAAATTGCACTTTTTTCCTTCAGCTGTTTAGAAGTTAATTAGGTGAAAATATAAGTGTATACTCGAGGAATAACTTGAAAAAAATATTTTAACTGTCTACGAAAAAAAGTGATACGCCTATGGATTACGAACGCTTTATTATTTTAATACTCTCTCATACATAAAAATAGACTATAGTATGTGGTCTGTATCTATATCTGCTCATCGATAACTTCTTGCATCCAGTATATATGTTAGGTGTTTACTTTCAATGGCTATATGTTTTATTTGATTACAGGTTTTTTATCAGGAGAAATCAATTTTCTTTTATATATTTCCGGAGGTTGAAAATAAGAAGTAGCTATTCTTAAGTCCTTTTCTGTTGCAAATTATATTAGTTTTTTCCAATTTCCATTACTTTCACTATGTTTACTGTATCTTCCAATAGTCGGTTTATATATTGTTTTTTCCAATCTTTGCATTGAAATCTCCTATCAATATTTTGACATCATATCTTCCAATTTGGTTATAAATTTGTTCTTCTTTTTCTTCCTCCTCTTTATTTTCGGTAGGCAGTGAACATTGATAATGCTTATCTTTCTTCTGTACTTGCTTATCCTTATTTTGCAAATTCTATTTGTTATTGGTGTAAACTCTATCATATCTTTTTTTAAGTTATGTTTTACCATTAACTATTAGTATAGGGACGATATATTCGAGATGTATTTACTTTTAATACGAGGGGCAAATCACTCTTTGTAAAAATGTACATGTATTGCCGAATTCATATGATTTCCGCAATCATATGGCGATTTCTGGATGACTGCGGCGATTTCTAGATGACTGCGGCGATTTCTGGATGACTACGGTGATTTCCACATGACTTCCGACAGATTTCCCGTGACTGCGGTGATTTATGTATTGACTGCGACGATTTCTCTATTGATTGCTGCAATTTCCCTATTGATTGCGGCGATTTACTCGTACGTATGGATTGTCAGTATTATTGCAAAATTGCACGCATTCCGAAGGATTTCTACGATAGTGTATGGCTTACCAGTTGGTTTCCAGTAAAAAAAGCATTAGCTAGGTGTTTCATCAGAAAAACTAAGTGTGTACGACAAATTTATCAATAAATCAACTTTTTGTACGTTTTTTATTCATTCAAAAGATCAGTTTTAATTGATGTGATACCCGAAATATAAACTTCTATGTAGGTATTTACATGCCTCCATTATTAGATATCTTTGATATGCCTAAATGAACAAATAGGTACAGGTAAATAAAACAAGTTAAATAATTAAGTAATTGGAGGTTTTTTATTTAAAAATTTCATAAAAGTGTTTTTTTAGACGTTTACAAATTTTATTGATGTTTGTTTCTAGTTTAAATGAACCAGATCCAATTGAATTGATGGGTCCGTAAAATATTAATTTATTTTTAACAATTTGAATGTCGTCTTTTTTTTGGTCATAAATATTCTTCAAGTTCAGATTTTAACAATTTTATTTTACTAGTGGTTTCATCAATTATTTGAACAATCCGACCTATGTACCATGACTCGTAAAGAATTGCGTAATATTGTTCGTTCCTAATTAAAATGCCATTGATATTTTTCTGGAGCAAAGTGTTTTCACCGGTAGTTTTTTCACTTTCTGTTACATCTTTGTCATTGTAGTTATTTGGTATTTTAGCTGTGTTTTTTCTGGACTTGTTTTTTTTTGTTATTTAGTACTGCTGAGGATGTTCCTTTTACACGAGATAATCTGTCAGTTGACAAGCGCCCGTCTTCAGTGGAAAATAACCAACAAGGAGCTGATTTTTTTACCTTCATTTTTTTGTTGTTCACAATTATGTTTAAAAATGAGGTATCAGAATCACTTTTTGTGTAGTAATTTCGAAAATCCTTTATATTAAGATCTTCCAATCCATAAAAAATGCTCTTTTCATTATCTACATCATATATGGAAACTTAAGTTTAAAATTTAATGTTTTTTACTTTATCCGTTTTTGATTTTTCTTTAAAATTCGAAATTTACACATTTTCTTAAATATCTTGAATACGGTCCATTTTAGAGAAATTATGTATAGGGCAAAAATTATAGAGAATTATATTACAAAAAACTTTTATTTGAACAATTTTTATAAAAAATTATTTTTTTTACATTTTGTCAAATTTCTGGAATACGGACCAAATTTTGTATAGAACAAATTATAGATAATAATATTGTAAGTAATTTTTATTTGAAAAAAATTCTTCTCCAAACGTAAATAACAGATATATTCCATAAAATATAAAAATGATGACTATAAAGTACCGTCCAAATGTTCCGACTCTACCCAAAATCTAATCAGCTAATTGGACGCCGGAATAAAGCTTAAGTTTAAAATTTGGTGTTTTTCTTTGTATCCGTTATCGAGAATACACACGCACACACACAGACATCATCGCGAAAATAGTCAAAACAGATTCAGGATACCCCAAAACATAAAAAACCGTCGAAAATTCGAGGTCGAAAAAAATCATGCTTCCTATACTTTCCTTATCTGTAAACAGATAGGAAAGTAAAAATACATTTAAAACCATAATTAAAACGTGTATCACCCCAACCCCCATAAAATACCAACAATTTTGTTATACATTAAAAAAAAAACTAGATGAAAAAAAAGGGACAATTTTCGACCACCTTGTAAAATCTTGTATACAAGAAGATTTAGTGTCTAAATTTATCCTAAAAAAACCTTCAAATTCCAAAATGTAAATTTAACTTAATAGTTCTTGCCTCAAAATGCACGGAAGGACCCTTTCGATAAATGTAAACTGCAATTTCTTTACACAAAATAGTTTAGATGGCTTAATCAAAGCACCCTACATCAACAATGGCTAACTGGTTAATGTCACCTTACTGCGAGCGATTTTTAACGATTGCTAGTGATTGCTCAGTGACTGCTAGAGAATTCGGGGGACTGCAAGGGAATTCGGAACGACTGCGAGCGAATTCGGAACGACTGCGAGCGAATTCGGAACGACTGGCGATTTCTTAGCGATTGTCACTGATTTTGATGAGACTGCGGCGATTTTCAATGGGATTGCGGACATTTTGTACACGTATTGCGGGAGTGATTTGCCCCTCGTTTTAATATGATCGAAGAATTGTCCACACTATAAAAGTCTGCTATAATTAACTGTTCTATTATTATTATTATTATTATTATTATAGGGTCTACAATTTTTTGGAAAATCTACCTATACACTTGACTTATATATGTTAATCTATGTATTTACCGTGAAAGTAATTTACCCTACCTGTAGACAGACATACCGTAACAGATGTTACTTGGAAGGCTTCAATCAAATTATTATTAAAGGGGATGTCGATGTTTTTTATACCAGTTAATTTAAAGTTTGTTTCGGTTTATATGTAGATTTAAAATGTGCTGCTCACGTCTCCGTTTCTTATGGACTAATATGAATACCAAATTTAATGGGAATTTTATGTTGGGACACAAACCTTCAACGAAGAAGTTTTATTAAAAAGGTAATTAAATTTTTCTGTGGACCTTTTCTTTTTAATTCCTTAAAAGTGCTTTTTTTGTTACAATACGTTCGATCTAAATTTATTCATGTTTTTGTGTTTGCAAGTAAATTATTTTTCAAATGACAGTACAGAGCTGGCTTTATATAAGTAGCGCGAGTTTGTTGACGGGCAATAAGATTGAATTTAAGTGTTGGATAGTAAAGACAAATTGTAATAAATAAATTAGAATTGTGAGTTAGTGCCTAAGTATTATATAAATTAATTAGTACTTTATAAATAAAATGTTTTAAACAAATTTAACAACCATTACATTACAAACTTGAAAATTGGAATTGTAACTACTCATCATAAATAAATAATGACGTATTTCAAGGGTCTTGGATTTTTCACATTTTAAGAAGGGGTAAACGGGTGTTAAAAGTTTGTATGGCATTATCGGTTTTTTAAAGGCAATTATTTAAAAAAAACTTTCTCAGTTTACACCACTAGGCTGGGTATCGAACGATAGATCGATAGAGCGCCCTCGAAAATCCCAAATACCCAATTTTCACTCGAATATCTATTCATTTATGAGGTATAGCGTGGATTAATTAGTTTATTAATTAGTATATATTTTTAAATATTTTAAGGTTCATTATTATTATAAATAAAATAAAACTGAAAAAAAAATATCAACTTTCAGGAAAAATCAAGTTGCAATTTTTCAGGGTTTTTTGGAATTTACTTAAACTTTTAACAGCTTATGGTCTAAATAAACTTCAGATAAGTATTTAGCGGGTCGAAATACATAAAAATCATGGTTGGTTTAGACAAAAAATAGTATATTGTTTCACGAGTGACGAAAATGATTTTCGACGAGTAAAACACTATACTTTTTCTACGAACTCTATTATGTCATGTAGGTACCTACTAAAATGAAAAAAAAAAAAAAAAACAAACGTTAGCAAATGCTTTATTTTGTGTTAGGAATAACAAAAAATTAACCAACAATTAAACATTTCAGAAATATTATTTATTATTTAAATATAGATTTATTGTTATATTTGAACAATTGTTCAAAATTATGATTATGGGGGCTTTTTATTTATTGAGGTAGATGCCGACATATTTGTTCTACTGTTAAATGTCATTTCAGATGATGATGCGCCATAATCGGATGAACTAGTAGTTTCCTTATTTTGTACAGATTGTAAAATTTTGGTTTGTATTTGGTTTTTACTGTTCGTGGATTCATCAACATATCCTTCCGCAACACTACCAGATTTCCAACCACCGTGCTTTTTTAACAGAAGCAAGTCACCTCCTGCATCCACTAATAGCGTTGCGGATGTTCTGCGGAAACAGTGCCCAGTGTAATCTTGAGGATTCGGAAGCGTTAAAAACTGAGCAATTTCGTTAGGAAATTTACTGATTTTATTAATTCCAACAACCTGTCTGCTACGCTTTCCATTCTGATAGTTAATAAAGAATCTTGAATTAATTTGATCCATGTTTGCGGGACGTAGGCTCATATATTTTTTAGAAATATCATAAAAGGGTCCAGAAATATGAAAAGAACGCGGAACTTTTGTTTTTGTATTACGGATTTTAACTAACAGAATACTTCCAGTATCCTTTACATTGCTTATTGTTAAATCTTTTAGTTCGTGGCAACGACAAGCGCCAGATAATCCAAAAACTAATGCTACCTACAAATATTAGTAGTTATGTATTAAGTATTTGTTAAAATAAAAATAATAATTCCGTTACCTTTGTTATTAAATATTTATAGTCAGGTGCATTCTTTAGGAAAGTCTTTATGTCTTCAGGCGAAATTTTTTTGGATTTTTGGCTTTTAAAACCATCAGATTTTCTTTTCAAAAGCGAACGTAACTTTGGATATTTGCTAATATCGACATCATTTTTAACAGAGAGTGTAGTTCTTAGCATCGAATAAATGGACCATAACGTCGACGGTTTAAAATTTGAACATATTTCTCCAAAGTATGCTAGTAGTACAGTTTCCGAAAATGATTTCACTTTATTTTTTTCTCTCCAGTCCAAAAATTTGATATAAATTTCTTCATATCTCTTTTTTGATTTGGCCGGTAATAAATCTGAAGAGGTTTCTTCAGCTTTAAAAATAATTTCTGGGGGAGTACAATCGCTTTCTGACTCAAACATCATGAAAATGTGTTAAATTTAGGACGAACTGAAACTGACAGTTCTCAAAAGTGATAAAACTTCAAATAAACAAATGAAAACCAGGAAACTAGATTGTAGATTGGTTTAATTTGCACTATTTTTATACATTTTTATTTTATCTTTAATTCATTAAAGTTTAGGTAAAAACGCATATAGAATTTAATGAGCATATTTTTATTTCATTATTAATAATTATAAGCTGCCAAAATATTATACGAGGCGACTGATATATGAAAATATGTAACAACTTACTTTCGTCACTAGAGACGAAAGTAAACGTTATGGGATTTTTTCTCACTAGTGACGGAAATCAAGTTTTCGCTGAAAGTATCCTGTGGCGAAAGATGTCTTTTTGTAAGAGTTCGTAGAAAAAAAATTTTAATCACCTATACTGTCGATTCTCCTAATTTTTTTCGGTTTTTCAAAGTTTTCTCGAAAATTTGACGATGTCGGGTCAAACGGACCTCAGATTCGGATTCAGCGGGTCGAAATACATAAAGATATACCGGTCCCGTCAAAAGTACTGACAACTTTTTTTTTTTTTGTATGCCGGTGATGTTTTACTAGTTTCTATTATACCTAAATTTTTAATGTTTTTGTTATCAATTTGTCGAGAACTTTAGCTCGAGGACTCTATTCTTTGATTATTAATGACAAAATTATGTCGTGACAAATTGCAAAATACACTTAAAATTTAGTAACAATAAAAAAAGGCGCTAATTTATTAAGGTCGAATTATATTTTATAAGATTATTTCTAGAGCCTTAGATGTAACTTAAATTAATAAATACACAATAAAATAACTTTTATAACAAAAATAGCAGAATATTAATTAAGATCGTGTTATGTTTGGGACGACTATTTCACTAGACCAAATAATGATCTTTGGTCTTAGGAGATAGTTAGGGAAAATCAGTGAGATTCCTCGATGGTGAAAATAGTCGATTATTTATTTGATTCTAACGATAACGTAAATTGCGATATGATTATTTAAAATGTCTAATTTGACAAGCGAGAGAAATAATCCTTGATATCAAGCAAAACATTATTCTTGGAAAAATATCTGTATTCAAAGTATTGTGTTAAAAAGCATGGCCAATTTGCAAACTTCAACCAGTCATTGGATACATTAGATTGTAATAAATTATTATCTTTAATTGATAAATGACTTAATTACCTTTCATTGTTATTTATCTATTATTTTAAATAAACTAATTTTACGCGGATTGCTTTGATTATATAATACATCGTTTTACATGTTTATCGCAATATTCGGTAGCTTCCTGTAAAAATAGATATATTGAACCTAGGTCAAGGTGAATAATGTTATAGTGCTCTTTAGTTGATGGCTATCCAAAGTTCTTTTCCCATTGAATTTTATTACCTGCTTATTCATATTACTTACAACTTACCTACATACGAGGTAATAAAATAGCGAACCTTGAACTATAACATCTTTTTAACCGACTTCAAAAAAAAAGGAGGAGGTTCTCAATTCGTCTGAATATTTTTTTATGATAATTATTTACCACGTTGTCTGATTTCTGAGTCTTTTTCTGATAGAAAGGGGGTACTTCAGGGGTGGTCCCATATAAATTTGTTCAAGATCTAATAATTGCGCCCATGAGAAAATCATCAGACTTCATTTTTTTATGTATGTCCAATTTCTATAATTTTTTGTTAGAAAGGGGGTACCTCAGGGGTAGTCCCATATAAATTTGGTCAAGATCTGGTGATGGATTCGGCAAATTCAATTTTTATTGGCATCGACAAGAGAACAATCCTGTTTTAAAGTAGATGTGACGATGGGAAAATACAAATAGTCAACCTTCTCGGCAAGAAGTATCAAAACTCTCCAGGTGTTAAATTGTATTTGGTTCAGTGGGACTCTTATCCTGGAAGGAGGCCTATTAAAGCGAGTACTCAAAAATGATAATGGTTCTGAAAATAAAAGAGAGTTTGTCATTCTAAAGATTAGAGTAGACAAAGTACTTCGTTAGTTACACGACAGTCCATCAGAAGAACATCTTGACGTTAGGAAACCACTTCAAATAGTTCGTGAAAGGCTTTATTGGAAGAACTGTTCCGCTGATGTAAAGGACTAGTGTAAGAAATATACTGTATGTTCTGTGAGTAATGGACCTCATCACAAAGGGAGGAGTCAAACGGAAAACTGAAGGTTGTACATCAAAACCGGCTGGCGTCATTTGAAGGTAACCATGACCAAGAAGAAGTAACGCAATTGCAAGAAACTCCTGGCTTTGTCTTTGAAGAATGTATGGGTTCAATAGAGGTACCTGGAAAGCAAGATATGGTGTTACAACCAAGCGACAATAACCTCTAAAACTTCCAAAAGACTACTCGGTTGTCCATAGCACTCCCGCTAACGACGTTTGAAGACTAGCGTTTGTTTTCCGGAAGAAGTTTTAGATTAACGGAACTGCAAAGTCAGTTACCAGCCCCTAGAAAAGCTTTGAAACTTCAAGATGGATCACGTTATCTTTTCTATCTGGTAAAAAAGAACACTTTCTGTGATCGATCCACTTATCATGATGTTATTTCGTTTGAGGAAGCAGGTATTGAAGTCTAATGTACAGAAACTAGACATGTTAAAGACAGAGCGCAACCAGCTGGATTTGTGAATCATTTGAAACATAGTGAAAGTAATGTTCCAAGATACCGAAGTTCAAATGTCAATCTGCAGCCATTCGCCCAGTATCCAGGTTACACCGAAGACCGCCTCTTGTTACTTCCATGCAACTGGAAATTGTAAAAGAGGATCCAATTGCAGATCATTCAGGAACTATCTCTTAGGAAGGGGGCATTGTCTTTGCCATTTAGACATCTTACGGTTCTTACTTTTTCCGATTACCTACAAGGCCGTATTTTTTGGGGCGGGTTTTAGGGGTTAGATTGGTTACAATATATTTATTTATTTATTTATCAAATAATAAAATTCAGGAAATCCGACTGCAAAAGTAAAAAAAGTGAAAAGAATCTTTGAAATAAAAAAACATTAAACTTTAAATTATTTAAATAAAAATTAAAAATAAAGAGATATTTCGAATTAAATTCCAAATTAAAAAATCCAAATTAAAAAATCCAAAAAACTCCGCTAGAGTAAAAAACAGATATTCGGATAAAATCCGGCGATTGGCAACACTGGATTGAATTATGAATACACCTACTGCAAGCGTAACTATAGATAGAGTAGCGTATACAGGGTGTTAAAAAAAAGTGTCACAAAATAAAACGGGGGGTAGTATGGGCCAAAATATGCAGAAAAGTCTTAATAAACATATGTCCGCAAATGAATGGTTTCAGAGATACGGAGTGTTTTGCATCATTTTTTGATTATTTTTTTTCATTCTCAAAAACTTGCTTTTCTTATCGGAGTCCTCTGATGTTTTTTCATAGATACTATTTGCATTTATTATTTTGTTGTGGGTGAATAATTTTATAAATTTTCGTTATGCCTGTTTACACTAATATTGAATTAGCTGACATGCATTTTATGTTCGGTCGTGCAAATGGCAATGCGAGGGAAGCGCTACGTCAGTATTTGAACATCTCATTTAACTCTATGTTGTTATTGATTGTTTATAAATATCATTGTTTTTTATAATAATAAAAAATTGTTATAAACACAAAATGGTCCGTATCTCCGAAACCGTTAATTTGCGGTCATATATTTATTAAGACTTCTGCTTATTTTGGGTCATACTATTCACCATTTCATTTTGTGACACTTTTTTTTAACACCCTGTATAAATTTTCACATAGTGCAAGGCGATTTTAGTTTGTACTTTAATTTTTTTTTTTTTTTAATTACTCTTATTTGATATGCCTTCAATTTTTTATTTTATGTTAGTTTTTTCATATGTGGCTTTATTACCTACATGTTTTCTTTATTTTGTTCAATATGTTGCAACTGTTTATGTTGTTAGCAGTGGTGGATCTAGAGGGGGGCCAGAGGGGCCCGGGTGCCTATCAAACCTCATATTTCGTATGTTTTCTCTTTACGGTTGATTTACATTTATCTCCTTATATATGTATTGTATGAGTCCACCTTCTCTAATAAAAAACATGTCTAGATACGCTACTGACAATTAGTACTTATATTGTCACATAATTTTGCGGGGGGGCGCTACTGCTTAATGTGAAAATATTTTATGACAGCTCGTATTTCGACTTTCTCCATTATTAAAAAAAGAATTTGATTAGTATAGCAGACTGTCAAATACAAACTACTGGATACAAATTTACAATATTTAAAAAAAAAAAACTAATAAAACAAACAAATGATCAAAATAATAGAGCAGACTGGAAATGATTCATCCCATCCTCGTATATAGAGATATATTCAGTTTATGCTACATATTTTACGAGGATATGCGATTGTTATCTGACAAATATGGTAGTCATGTAATCGAACTAACCATACGTAACACTTTGCCATTCTGTATCGGATGTTAAAGGAGAGATATCGGTTACACATAATTGATCTGATGTATTTCAAGAATGTTTGTCTGACTTGTTCAATAATACGACAATGTTTCTTGTTAAGGATTATACAAGTGGTTAATGATTTTCCCAGATATTGAAAAGTGTCATATCTTCGCATTTCCAATAAATAGAGATCCAAATAAACAGAAAATATTATGAATTAATGTTAAAATAATTTTGAAAATTGTAGATTTAAATATAATTAGCTTTGTTGAAAACATTTTTTGTCATATATTTATATTTAAGTACTTCCTATTAATTTTTTAATAAATTAAACTTAGTTTGGATTTTTAACTTGAAATCGATAAATAATTAACACTTTTTATCATTTTTAGTAACCTCCTTTTTCGGTTCGTTTTTTTTCTTTCAATGTTTTTAATTACTAGCTGGTTATTAATTAACATCTGGCAGGAAATACATCCATTAATCTTTTTTTTTTTATTTCGTAAATACATACGTTTATACAGGGCGTCCCATTAAGAATGAAACATAAAACAACTGAAGATTCTCTTATTCTAAATAAGACCATTAAACAGAGCATGCTTGTATACTGTTCCGTTTTGTTTTAAAAACAGAGTGGCTATGATCAGTGGCGGATTGTGGTAATTTAAAAAGGGTGTTCACTTTTTCCAATAATTTTATCGGTTTTTATTCTAAATTTAATCATTTTCACAATTTGTCACACGTCAAATAAAATAATATACAGGGTGTTTCATAATATATGCGCAGGACTTCAGGACGTGATAGCTCGTCCAAAAATATGAAAAAACGTTTCTATTAACTTACCGTCTAAAATGCACAATTTTCGAGATACAGGGTGTTGAAATTGAAAAAAAAATGTCTACGCCACTGGAAAAAGTACGGTTTTGAGACGCCCATTTGAACCGCCAATGTTTCCTACACAAAAAAGGTACTCTAGGTCATACGCTCTAAAGTCGACCGTTTTCGAGAAAAATCAAATTTAATATTGAAATACCGAACGAATGAAAAATACATCATTTTAAGAATTTCTATATCTAAAAACTCCCTACTAACACGTAATAAAAACCCATACATTTTTGATGCAGCAGATACAGTTTTTTCAATGTGTAATATAAATGAGAGCTTCGGATCAAAAGTTATACCAAGATCGACAAAATGTTCAGGTATTTGTAGAGATGACCTGTTTATTTCGTAGTTGAATAAAATAATCCAGTTTTAATGAAAATGACATTATAAAACATTTTGATGCATTTAAAGGGAGAAGGTTTAAGCGACACCAATTTTCGACTGATTTTATGTTATTATGCATACGTTCGCGTCAGCATTGGAGGAAATTGAACTGAAAATGTTTAAATCATCTGCATATAAAAGGCAATTTACATCAATGCACTCCACGATGTCGTTAATAAATATATTAAAAAGCAGAGGACCAAGGACAGATCCTTGCGGCACCCCAGACGTTGCAAAGTATTCTACAGACTTAAAACCGTTTAAGAAAACATGAACGTCATCTCCGTGGAACCCTCCCGAAATTCATGTGGGGAAAGAGAGAAACTCGGTGCCCGGGGTTTTTTGGGTCGCTGAAATCAAATATGGCATCAGCGAACACCCCCCGAATACCTGATGTGCTGGAACCTGAACGTGAACGTCATCCCCGAGAATTTTCCTGACAAGATCGCCAAAAACAACCCGAAAATCATTGCGGGGGCGTTTGTTGGGGGCGCTAAATCCAAATTTCACGTCAAAAACGACCACCCTGAACACCTGGTGTACTGGAACCTGGTCGCGGACCTCATCTCCACAATTGAAAAAGAATGGGGGTGGAGAAAGGAAGGGGACACACTGGTCCCTGTAGAAATGACACAAAAATTTGCGCCCAAGAATATTGTGGAACTAATAGTCTGTGGATGCGCAGGAGATTGTAATCTGTTGTCCTGTAGTTGCAGGAAGCACGGCCTCCCTTGCAATCTTGCCTGTAAAATTTGTGTAGGCTTAACTTGCAACAATACTGAAATATATTCAATCGATGACGAAGAAAATGAACAGACTAGCGATGTGTCACTTGATGAAGAATTTGATATTTAGTTATGTACGAGTATCTAAAAATTAAAGTTAATAATTAATGAGATAAGGTAAAGTTACAGTCAGATTGTATTTGATTTGAGTTCAATAAAAATGTTTTAAACGCCAATTACATAAATATTGACTTTCTATTCTTTCGATTTCTTTCCATTCATGGGAATGACATTGATGTCAAGATATAGGTTCTGGTGCACCAGGTGTTAGGAGGGTCGTTTCGACGTGAAGTTCGGATTCAGAGTCTCAAAAAATCCACATGACGATTTTGAGTTCGTCTTCTTCGAATGTGTGAGGAAAACCCTCGGGAGACGACGTTCAGCCCCAAGTTCCGGTGCACTAGGTATTCGGGGGATCGTTTTCGACGTAAAATGATTAAGCGCCCCTATAATGATTTTCGGGTTGTTTTTGGCGATCTCGTCAGGAAATTTACCGGGAATGACGTCCACGTCCAGGTTTTTTTTTCCTGGGCTAGTCTGACTATGTATCTCCGAATAACACTGAAGCCTATTGGCTTATTGTGTCTTACCCCATGTTAGTTCATAGCACCCACTCTGTCACCTTTGTACCTTGCACAAGTTTGTGCAGATCCTTGGGTGAGCGGGTTCTATACGTTGTTGGATCAACCTGGGGTTGTCCAAAAAGAGCCTGTCTTTTGCGATCTAGAGCTTCGCATTCGCACAGTATGTGTTTGGCTGTTTCTGGTTTCTTGTGACATAGTCGGCATATGAGTTCCCCATTGTACAAGCCAATTTTGTTCAAGTGCCCCTTTACTGGGGCGTGCCCAGTCATGAACCCTGTTATCACTTTCAACTGGTTCCTATTCATTAATAGTAGTTCTCCAGTTCTTTTGGGACATGGTCTGCCTATGAAGGTGCCTGTTTTGGGGTGTTTCCCCAATAGTTAAGGCGTGCCAGGTGTCCAGAAGGTGTTAGACAATGCCACATTTGAATTTAGCAACCCAAAAAGCTTCTGAGCGCCGAATTTCTCTCCTTCCCCGCGTGAATTTTGGGAAAGTCCGACAGAGAAGACGTTCAGGGTCAGGTTCCGGTGCACCAGGTGTTGGGGGGTCGTTCTTGACGGGAAATTTTGATTCAGCACTCCAAAAAAAAAATTCCATAACGATTTTCGGTTCGTCTTTTTCGATTGTGTGAGGAAAACCCACGGAGATGAGATCGGCGTCAAGGTTCCGGTGCACCAGGTGTACGGGGGATCGTTTTCGACGTGAACTTTGGATTAAGCGCCCAAAAAACGCCCCTACAATGATTTTCGGGTTGTTTTTGGCGATCTCGGGGATGACGTCCACATCCAGGTTTGAGCGCACCAGATGTAAGGGGGGTGTTCGCCGATGTCACATTTGAATTCAGCACCCTAAAAAACCCCATAACGATTTTCCGTTCTTTTTGATTGTGTGAGAAAAACTCACGGAGATGAGGCCTGCGTCCAGTTTCCGGTGCACCAGGTGTTCAGGGGGTCGTTTTTGACGTAAAATTTGGATTTAGCGCCCCAAAATATATATGAAACTATTTGGAATGTTCTTAAATATCAAGTGTTTTTGGAAGTTGATTTTCAAAATTTTTGTCCAGATTCCCCTTTTTTTAACACATGCTCGATTGCCTTTTGCTAATTTTCTTTGGCAACAAGTGATATGGAGGTTTCTAACAATGTTTCTACATCTTTTAGCTTAAATGTCGTATTATGTCGACCTACATATCCTTTAACTTGTGCCCATATCAGGTCAATAGGATTTAGTTTGGAAGACGCACAACATCAATACCATGTATTTTTTATCCATTACATAACGTACTGGAGGTTTATTTAATTTCACATTTTCTAATACTATTTTTATTGATTTTTCTGGAAAGTTAATGTTTGTGTCTCTTAGCCACTTAATGATATTATTTTTCTTCCATGAAGTATTTGGCACACGTTCAAATAGACGGTAACTAGCGTTATCCATTACTATAACTGGACCCCTTGGTAAATGTTTTATCATCTGCTGAAAATATTCTTCATGGTAGTCTCCGTTTTTTTTTTAGATTGAAATATTAAAGAATCACGTTTTGAAAACCCGTCATCATTTCCAATATGAGACGTCGTCTTTTACCAAAAGGAACTTTCAATCCTGTAGATAATCCTTCCAAAAAAGCCTGTCATGAAGATTGAAGGTGTAAACTTTGAACTTGAACCACACTGCATTTTTAATATTACTGTCACTGTTAATCGAAAACAACCACAACTTCTTACTATAATAGATAATATAGAAGGCTAATCAAACAGCGTAGGTAATATTGGAAACTGATCAAGATACTACGAGTAACTGCAACTGCCTATCTTATTTTCATACCAAATCCTAGGTAGGTAACCATCTTATAATCCCACCCCTTGTTATCATTTTGGTTTTTCCATGGCATTAGTAATCTTCATGAAGATGATAAAATAACGATTAACCCTTAGATTATAGATTTCCATGATTTAAGGATTTATCCCATTTACATTTTTAATACAATTATAGTTACATTTATAGATTTTGAACCCTCAGATTACTTTATATAATCTAAGATAAAACCTTTCTCTCCACTTGTCATTCACTTTCACCTTGTCATCAAAAATTTCCATGAAGTCAATGATGAATAACGATTTAAACAATTTAATGTAGGTATACCTAATAGTCAAATCTATAGGTCTTGAAAAATATTTGTTATACACCTTGTTAATTTACTCAAATAAAATAACTTTACCATTTACATGACAATTGCAAATAACTCAAAAAACATTTTGTAAAGTACCAAAATAATAGTCAATAATACATATTCAAAAAAATATATATATATTTTTAAATGTACCCCGTAAATAATAATATAGGCACCCACACCTGAAATTTCCTGATCTGACAGATTTATTACTCCGGCTCGATCACGAATCTACTATAGATAAATTCCATTCCTATAGAGACACCCGGTATAAGCCCTTTTAATTTTCAACCTTGATTTTGAGATCGATATAAAATAATGTAGATAGTTAAATAAAATTGGAAGTACGAGCTTGACCCACATGTAGAAAAACATTTTTATTTGTAAAGACAGTGTAAAGACTTTTTTTTCATGAACGTTTCTTTCCGATAATAATCAATAGAAATATTTAAAAACAAAATCATTTTTACTGTTTAATCTAAATATAGACATCGCGGAAGTCAGGAAATAACGAGTTTTATGTTATTTCTAATTTCTTTACTAAACATTTCACATTATTTTTTTTGTTTTGGTAAAACGTAAGACGAAAGGTCAGATTTGATTATATTTTCAACGATTTCAAGTTCGATTATTTAAAACAAATTGAATAATTCGATTGATTTTTCAAGTTCTCGGTTGCGAATCTGTAATTACGCAAAAAGGTTATCACAAGGTACCTATACCGCTATCAAAATAATGCTGTTTTTGAGGAAAATAATCTTTTTAGATTCAGGAGTTTTTACTAATTTAATTGCCTAAATTTTCTTATTTTTATGAAAGATGAACAACAATTTGATTTTGAACATGTTTTGGGGTCACAAATAACTCGATTGCAAATGTGTACACAGTTACAACCGTTGGAAAGTACAAAATGAAAATCAATTTTTTCAAATATTTCATGAACTGTTTAACATTTTGTGATATAAATGGATACATGGCTTTCTTATCGTAAGAGCATCTTTTTCACATAAAACCACGAAATCTGTACAGCTCATAAAAATTTTATTCGAGGGGGGGGATGGTTTAAACCCCAAAAACGCCCTAAACTTTTCTATGCGTTACAATTAAATTAATATTTTGTAAAGCCAATTTTTATCGAGATGTTGCCTCTTTTTCATTATCCTTCAAAAAATTTGAAGTTGGTTGTTCAAAACTTGTAGTTTCTATGGATAAATAACAAACATTTGCTTTAACAATTACATACTGTCAATTGAAGCTTTCAATTATTGTGCATTTTAAGAGTGTTACGAAAAATTAAACTTTTTGTTACACGTTTTCAGAAATGGCAAAAATGCATTTATATCTGGGTAAGTTTGGTCAGGCTAAAACAAGGTTTCGAGGGATAATTGTCTGTAATTCTGGTAATCACAGATGAATGGCAAGAGAATAGTGCAGTAGCTGCAAGGCGTTATGCGGAAAAATATCCCAATCGGAATACACTATAGTCTATTTTTATGTATGAGAGAGTATTAAAATAATAAAGCGTTCGTAATCCATAGGCGTATCACTTCTTTTAGTAGACAGTTAAAATATTTTTTGAAGTTATTCCTCGAGTATACACTTATATTGTTACCTAATTAACCTGCTTATAACTTCTAAACAGCTGAAGGTAAAAAAAGTACAATTTTTTCTTAAATGTTTTATTTTTCCACAAGGTATGTTAAGAACATTGTGTCAAACGGGTTATGTAGGTATAAGGGTTTAAACTTTGACTTTTAAACGTTACGTTCATAAATAATAATTTTAATATAAAAACTACTTCTTACCTACAAATCCAAATCAGAATCGAAATCAGAAGATGAACTGTCGCAACCAATATTTACAATGAGTGGCTCGATCATTTCATCAGTAATATTGTGCAACTTCCACATTTTCTCTTCTTCTTTAATCGTATGATTTACTGCCTTTTCCCAGTTTTCAGGCTTCACATTATTTACAGCCTCCAAAAACAACTGTTTAACATCACTCATTTTAAAAGAATTATTTTTTCTTCAAACTTCTCCCTTTATCTGTGCCCATATCAGTTCAATCGGGTTTACTTCACAATGATATGGTGGTGATCTAACCACCGTCATCACACGATTTTTTGCAATTTCATTAATTTCATATTTTTTGAATTTCTCTTTATGAAGGGAACACAAATGATACAGTTCTTTTCTCACAGAACCGGGATGGAACTTAATATTCTTTGAATTTAGCGAATTCTGTAAATCTTTTTTTAACCACTTGGTTGTGGGCAAGTCTCGAGTGATAACTTGCATTATCCATTACTATTATACAGTTCTGAGGAAGATCTATAATTTGTTCGAACCACTCTTTAAAGACATCTGCATTTATGTCCTCATGGTAGTCACCGGTACGAGTAGATTCAAAAGTCAGTAAACCACCTTTAACAAAACCTTTTGAACTACCGATGTACTATTATTAGTCTGCGCCCCTTTTCTGATGGTGGATTTAAACCAGTAGATAAATTATTTAAAAAAGCCTGTCTTCGACTTGTAACAGTTTCATCTTGCCAAAATTTATTTGGTTTATGTCCCTCGTTGATCCATGTTTCATCTAAATAAAATATATTTCTTCTTTGGTTTCTCATTTCTTTTATAGTCCTTAGGTAATTTCTTCTCCATACTACAATATCGCTTCTTTCTATTAAAATAGACTTTCTGGAATGCTTTTTCCATAGAAAACCTATTTCTTTTAAAAGTTTCCATAGTGTGCTTCGACTCATTTCAGGGTAATCCTTATCATCTCGAACCGTGGCAAGAACTTTCTCTACTGTCGGAAATTCTTTTCTAAAGAAGAACGCATGCACTTTCCTTCGAAGTCTTTCTTTCAAAAGATTTTCTAATTGAAATTTTGGTTTTCCTGGAGCTTTACGTGCTGTTTGAAACTCGCCACATTTCTCTTCTTTAACAACATTGTAAATCGTAGATTTCCCAACACCAAGCGTACTACTAATTCCACTGTGTCATCAACACTTTTACATAAATGTTTGTCTGTAAATGATTTAAAACAATTAAATATTAATGTTTTTGCATTAACTGTTAAAGGACCGATTTTTTGTCGTTTACGCGGTCCTTTCAAATTTTCCATGATCACACTAGAATTCACACTGCACCTTGCAAGTTGCAACTAAACGACATTTAGTAAACTGTTAAGAATACACAACTTGGACCTCCTTACTAAATGGAAAACCTATAATCGTATTTTCGGTGAAATTGTTGGGAAGGTATTTATCTGCTTATAATTCGATTACTGTAAGAAATTTTTGGAATTAAAATAAAACAAAATTGGCAAATAGGTACTTATTGAAAATAATCTTAAGATACGGCTATGTAATCTTTAATGCACAGGGCCTTTGGCCTGTCCAAACCTTTTTCTATTGTTCTGTACAGCTTATGTTTATAAAGGACCAATAAAAGACCCAAAACTTGTAATAGCTCAGGTACATTTATTACAATTTTAGGAAATATTTAGATTTTTCTGTAAAAATATTTAAAAAGACCGTACTAAGTTTTGCATTAGAAATGCTGTTTTATTACTCTCTCATACATAAAAATAGACTATAGACAGACGATTATTTTTTTCCATTGACCGTCGTTTACGGGAGACGGGTACTTTGCGACCGCAACTTGCTGGTAATAGTGGTCGTCCAAAAATGGATACAAACGATGAGATTTTAGAATTAGTCAAAGAAAACCATGGAAGCCGTATAAGGGTTCTAGCTACTCATTTAGATGTTGGTCACATGATGGTTTGGAGAAGATTGAAGGAACACTTAACAACCGTTCAAGAATTACTAGATGAAGATTATCCTGAAATGGGATTTTGTGATTGGTTCTTAACGGAAAACAATCGAAATATCAATTTCATTAATCATATTTTGTTTACCGATGAAGCTACTTTCAATAGAAATGGCATTACGAATTACCATAACGAACATAAATGGGCCGAAGAAAATCCTCACGCAAAAAAGTGGCTCATCACCAAAGGACTTTTAAAGTCATTGTTTGGGCAAGCATTATGAATAATAATTTAATAGGACCAGTACTTCTTCCAAATAATTTAAATGGTGCAAATTACTTGCAGTTCTTACAAAATGATTTACCAGATTACTTGGAAGAGGTAAATTAAGGAATAAGGCAATTCATTTTGATAACGAAATTAGGAAATATATTTTCCGTCTGTACCCTGGATTTTGGATTGATGCACTTATTTCTTGGACAGTCAGAAGTCCAGATCTTAACCCTATTGACTTTTGCTTCTGGGGTGTTATGAAAGAGGACGTGTATTCTGTTGAAATAATCGACGAACAACAACAGAGACATCGAATCATTGAAAGTGCAAATCTATGGAAAACTATTAATGTATTTTTAACGTTCCTAGAAACTGCTGCAATAAATTCGTTAAAATATAATAGAACTGAAGTAATTACTGAACCCGTAGAAATAGCAAAAACGTTTAACGAATATTTTATATCTGTAAAAATTTGGCTAGTAACATTAATAAAAATATAAATTACACTGAAAAAAGAAGCTTGTAACAACTCAATTTTTTATGTATCCATCGGATGAAACTGATCTAAAAGAAATTATAATGCTTCTAAAAACTAAAAGAGGCTCCAGGGTATGACGGTATAAAAGCAAAAACTTATTAAAATTACATTGCTAAACCACTATAATATTTAATAAATAAATCATTACAAAAGGAGCACTTCTCATCTGCTTTTAAACTCACAATTGTAACCCCAATTTACAAGAACGGAGAAAATCAAGAAGCAAACAATTATAGACCAGTCTCCCTAATTAGTAGTCTAGCAAAAATATTTGAAAAAGTGATACAGAGACTAAATAAATTTTTAGAAAAATACAAATTGCTATCATTGCAGTACGGTTTTAGGCAAAACAAATCTACATATTATTAGTTATTTAACAGAAAATATTGATAATGCTCTAGAAAAATCTAGGCCCTCAATTGGAGTTTTCCTGGATTTATCGAAAGCGTTCTACACGGTCGACCACAGAATTCTGCTAAACACATTAGAAGACTTGGGAATTAAAGGCATTGCACATGACCTATTCAGAAATTATTTAATCAATAAAATACAAAAAGTAAAAATAAAATACTTATAGTAATGGAAAAGAAATTTCATGTGGATTGCCTCAGGGGACAGTTCTGAGCCAAATACTTTTTAAGATATACTTAAATAATATTTTTATGATAGAAATAAATAGCTAAATCGTCAGTTTTGCGGACGATACCATATTGTTTTGCGATGACAACAACTGATTTAACCTAAAACATAAATTAGACGTATGCGTGTAGACTAGCTGTTAACTGCTCATAACTGATTCTATCTCTTTTAGACCCAATGCTAGGTGAGAGTGAGTTCGAGCCCACTGGAGTTGAACAGTATATTTTTTCTACGACTCATTAACAAATATCTAAAAATTGAAAAATCGAATAATCGTAAAATCGAAAAATAAAAAAATCGAAAAAGAAATTCCGTAACGAAAATAAACCTAACACCCCCCACTCCGACCGGTACAGCGGTGCGGCGTTGAAAGCCGTGCATCGTTTAACGTCGTTTCAGTTCGGCAGATTTCGGCACGGTGTTTGTGTGCGTGCGATTAGACGTATGCGTGTAGACTAGCTGCTAACTGCTCATAACTGATTCTATCTCTATTAGACACGATTTCTGAAAAATTAAATTTGAAAATGAATAATGATCCACAATAATCCACAACAAAATATGGGACCACCATTGACACGGTATTTTCCAGATATTTAGAGGATATCAGGATATCAACTCTCAAACTTATGTTTCTTATTTCAGTTACCATAAACCTAGTGCCACACGTATTTTTTTTTTTTTTTTTTTCATTAAGTTATCGAGATTAAGTGGAAGAGCATCTTCTATATTTTCATATGCAAATCTGAAAGCTGAACTCTGCCTTTTAGCAAATTATTTTATAATAAATTGTACTATTTTTATTTTGTAATTTTCACATGCCAATAAAATCATATTTTATCCCCATATTATTAAGTGTTCAGTAATTCTTGCTTCATCTAGTTTGTTTCCAGCACCATGTTATTTTTTCGTTGTAAATTATTTATTTGTTTCAGAATGGATACCCAAGATCAACCAAACTCCATATGTCACGTCCAGTCCATTCACATGTACCCACTGCAGCCATCCAATGTAAAAGATGTCCCGTTCGGTCTACTATCCGGCGAGACGGTCCTTCATTCCGGAGACTC
Source organism: Psylliodes chrysocephalus (assembly GCA_927349885.1). Taxonomy (NCBI): domain Eukaryota; kingdom Metazoa; phylum Arthropoda; class Insecta; order Coleoptera; family Chrysomelidae; genus Psylliodes; species Psylliodes chrysocephalus. The sequence goes on from OV651815.1 coordinate 13,588,202, forward strand.
TGTAGACGGCGTGGTGGTGGTCACTACTTACCGCCTCTATTTGCTGTACAGGAACAGGCCGTACAATATTCCGATTTCTCTTATTGAGTTCGTCGAGATCAGGGAACTGTTTAATTTGCACATTGGGTGCAAGGATGCCAGAACGTACCGGTAAGTTTACTTATTTTACTTCTCTTGGAAGCTAAAGTAATAGAAAATGTCTTTTATAATTTAGGAAACTTTATTAAACAATAAATGTGCATCTTTCGCTGAAATTACGAAAGATAAATCATCCGCATGTGATGTGTAATAATCTTTTATTATTTACATATAAGATTATTTATTTCTCTAATGTGGTATGTTCAATAAAAAAGGGAACACAATTGCAAGAATATTTGTTAAATCTTTTAATAACTAATGATCCCATAACTTTATTATTGGTTGCAAAACTTGAAGGTTAAGAACCATAATGATCAATATACACTTACGATACACGTGAAAAAGACGATAAATACAAATCTTAAGTGAATATGAACTCATATTTGTGCTTTCAAGTCTTAATAGATTATATTACCTTGTGGCTCCGGTTCACTCTAGTGGAGATGGGAGTGGGTGGTTACTTTGTAATCTGGGAAAAATACAATATTTTGATGTTGAGTTGAACGCCAGGTAGATCTTTAATATTGAGCCTCTTTAAATCCAGAAAAGTCCTACTTTTAAATCTACCAAATAAATAGGAAATAAAAAAAAACAACCTTAACTTAAATCTTGTTTATTTTACAAATCGGAAAAAAACATTTTGTCTTTCCCATTACCTCCGAATTAATGACCCTCACATATCCCTGTATTAATAATTGTCCCTCCAATAAGGTAGGTCATATCAAAAATGAATACACTGTCCTACTTACATATTTATATATAGGCCTGCAATAACCCCAAAATTCTTAAATATATGTAATGCCTTAGCAGTTAACCGTAACTAGTCATAAAAATCCTTTAGTTTCTGTGTAAACAGATTTAAATGCCCAGAGACATACTCTAAAATAATAGTATCAATAACACATATTTAATAAACATCATCTAAAGGTAAAACACTCAATCCTCCTTAACGTCGTGTTATATGAACTATACTAAAATTAAAAAACGTCATGGGCCCTTAATAACACATGAGCTAGCATGAGTTATACCTAATATCAATTTAATATCTTATAAGATAATGAAATATAACATCTACGTATCAGTTGTAGGCCAAGTGTTACCCCAAAAACGTACCCCAAAGTAATGAAAATAAAATCTAGTTTCACTTATCTCCTAGTCCGTGATGTCAACAGGCAAAAGATGCCGCTTGTGGCACTGCAGTCGTACTATGCCAAATCTCTGTAGTAACAGCAATGTAGACGAGGCGTTCCAAACTCCAGAGCAATTCATCTTCAGTAGTAGAAAAAAAACCACTGTCCTAAACAGTAACATCAATTCCCAGTCGAGACACTGGTAGCAAATAGTATCTTCAATATCAAACCGAAACGCTGGTTCCAAACACTGGGCCCAAAAACCCTAAAATGTACAACCCCTATTCAGAATGGTGTAACTTAATTTGATCCCACCCAGTTATCTCTTAATTCAAGACAATAAAAAATAAAAGTGAAATCTAGAGCCACCCAGAGGGTTGAAGATAGTGCCTGCCAGAGCAAGGACTATTCAAGCAATACAACAAAAACACCCAATTAAAACTTAATTAGCAAAATTCAATACAGCAAAAACTGTACCCCACATTCAACCCCCTAATTTACTATCTGAAAGAATGTCTATTAACAATGAATGAATAGCAATATTTACAGGATAAATTACAAAATTAAAAAAAATAAAACCTACCTCTTATCTCAGAAGGTGTAACTTCAATCAAAAACGCAGAGAAATCTGCTAAAACCTTCTTAAAACCAGTGTATCCTTCAATAGACGGTCTGAACTACGATCAGCCTTCAATATGAGACTGCTACTACATCTACCAATTAGCTGAACTTCAAATTTAATTCTCCTCAAACATGAGTTAAGAAGCGGCACTTTACAATCACGAAAATAACGGGCTTAACTACACGTTAACCAAATTCAACTTTACCATTAGTGATTCTTAAAATATTGAGCTAGTTTTCTAACACTCCTCGGCATGGGATGATTCCATAAAATCACAAACACTAGAAAAACATCTGTTGATGAATTTTCAGTTCAAACCACCATTACGACCTTTTCTCAGAAAAAGACCACGTATAGTTTCGTATTTCTCCAACGAAACCTCGATCGCGCAGAATCGCCGTAAATAAAACCTCTCAGCCAATTATCACTCCCGGACAAGTACAGTTCACGAGTGGCAACCCTGCGCCACCAATCAGCTTTCACGACTGCGAAAATAAAATTAACAGTATCATGCTGGTATCCCTGTATTATCCAATAGAAATCCTAAACAAACGAAACGCCAAAATATACCCAATGACCTGCGAACGACTTTACCAAATGGAAAGTATTCTCTGCAGTATTTATATACGAGTATGATCAGACAGCTGTCTAGCAGTCACTCACAACTATAAATATATCTCCACTTATTTTGACATTCGATATCCAACGAATATAATCCAATAAACCTGTTCAACGCGTATAAATTGTTGTTTAGTACTTGTGAAAATTATTAAGAATATCCACTACAATTAAATCATGTCTCAGTTAACGAAATGTGCCGTTTGTAAAGATCATGGTTAACATTTACCACAAGGATTGTTGTCTAGTGTTTGTGAAAATCATTCAGAATATGTGCCGTTTTGTAAAGATTATTGTGAACATTTACCACAACAAGGAGGGATATTAAAGGTAAATTTTAGCATAAACATTACAATTTGTACAAAGAAGGTATTATAAAACGAGTTTACCTATGCCTATTTGTGTTGAACATATTTTAGATAATAACTAGATAGGAAAGTCATGTGTTTTTAATAAAAGGCTTATAAATCGTAAGAATTTTCATCTCGGGGGAGCCATGGTCCCCATAACCCACCTCCCCCCTGGATCCGCCATAGCTGCCAAGTAACAATAACGCGCTCGGGCCGGGCAAGTATTTTCTGATGTATGGGGAGTGGTTACTCAACCCGCTGTATCTTCGTTAGTTTTGCTCCGATTCGTCTCAAATTTTCACACAATATTCTTGAAAGATGCTCCATTCACAAAATCAAATATAAAAAAATGCAAAAAAAAAGTTTTAAAACTTTACTCCCCCCCCCCCCCCTTAAGAGAACGGATTACTTATAGGATTAATGCACATGCCTTAAATTTGCGAAATCACCATACTATCGCCATGCCGCAACATAGAACCTGCCATGTTTCAAGGGTCTATTAGTTATAATGTTGCTAAATTATACAATTCACTAAATATACACCTAAAATTATATTTCAGTAGAAGTTCATTTTACTTGCTATCCGAGCAAATGCAAATGTATAATTTATGTTCTTCGTATAAATCTAATTCATCCTTAGTCATTTACTGTAACGTAGGTTAAGTTAGTTTAATATAGTTTTAGGATTTGTGATATGGTTGAGTTGAATGGCCATTTAGGCTAGACTACGCCATTTATACTGTGTAATTTTTTGCTGGTTTAATAAAGACGTTTTTTTATTATTATTATTATTATTATTATTAACAATTAAAACTGCGGATTTTTAGAAAAAATCGAAGAACGTTGTTGAAACGGTCCAAGAACTGATGCGAGATGTTCCCCATGGCCCGTATTTATAAAAAGAAGCCTTACCTTTTGCTTTTAAAAAGTAAAGCAATTCCTTCAAGGTATATGTATAAAAAAAAGTGAAGGAAAAGGTTTTGCTTCGAGGGGTTTGCTTTAAAGTAAAAGGTTTTACGTTTTTCGTATTTATAAAAAGAAGCATTTGCTCAAAAACTAAAGGATTTGCTTCTAAAAGAGGAATCTAGGTTCGCATCAACTTTTATTACTCTTTTCAGTAGTTGCCCTGCCATCATACAGCAAGTAACATAAAAAGTTGTGTATTCGTGTGTTAAAATCTATCTGAAAAGTCTTGTCTAAGTGATCTTTGTGTGGTCCCAGATATATGTTTGTTATGGCTAATATGGTACATTTACGTACCAGAAAATACTACAAACCAAGACGTACGCCACGTGAATCAGATTTCAAAACGTTATTTAGATTTGAGGAGGAGAATGTGGTGTGGTTGGCGGAGCACTTTCTTGGCGCAGATCCCGAAACTCGTGGAGCAGCCCTGTCACCTGTGCATAAAATGAAAGTATTTCTGCGTTATTGCGCAAACCCTGGATTCCAGAGCGGAATTGCTGAAGAATTGGGATGTACACAACCCACAGTGTCATGCGGGCCAAAGATAAGTGGTTGACCAGGTTCCATTTCCCAACAGCTATTGGGGTTATTGACTGCACGCACATTCGTATTGAAAAGCCAGCCCAATTTGGAGACGAATATATAAATCGAAAAGGTTGTAGCAGTATTAATGTGCAGGTCACATGTGACCAGAATTGTGTTATAACTAGTATAGATGCAAGTTGGCCTGGATCAGTTTATGATTCTCGTATATGGAAGGATTCGGCAGTGTGTGAAATCATGAAAAGGACAAGAAACACTGTCTTATTAGGTGACAGTGGGTATGGTATAATGTCGTGTCTCATGACTCCTTACCCCAACCCCCACGAGGAATATCAGACAGCCTTCAACAGGCTGCTTACATCAGAGCGAGTTGTGATTGAGCATACATTTGGGCAACTGAAACGGCGATTTCCTATTCTGAAGTATGAATGCAGAGTGAAATTTAACAGTATTCCAAAAGTTATAATTTCTTGTGCTGTGTTACACAATATAGCTAAGCAACTAGAAGATGCAGATTTTCAAGAAGATGAAGAAGAGGAACAACAAGACTTGCAATATATAGAAGAAGAAAATGTAGATGCTATTTGCGCACAGGGACAAGGACGGCGAGAAGAATTGGCTCATCTTATTACTAATAACAATATCGGTTTATAATGTTTAAATCCTTTCGTTTTATGCACAGCCCTACCAGTAATTTTGTATAAACTGCATATTTTTTATTACGTCTTGACATAACAAACACTTCAACAAAACTATTGAATTTCTAATACACCATGGTTTATTAGAAATTCTATAGTTTTATTGAAAAGTAATAAAAAATATGCAGTTTATACAAAATTATTAGTAGTGCTGAGCACCAGTGCACTTATGGACAAGCCACCACTGATGCTATGTAAATATTGTTTACTAAGAACCCACAAAGTTATAGTTGCTTAAAATAAAAATAAACTTACGCGCAAAGAAATCGTTTATTTTGTATTCTCTAAAATAAATTTTATATACTTAGATATATTACAGATTACAGTAAGTTTTATCTCCCACGTCAACATACCATTTCGAAGCTTCTTTGTTGGATGTCTCGTCCAATTTCTGTAGCTTGGCGGAAAAATATTGTTGTTGAAGACGAGCAACTTTCAGTTGCTCAACTAAAACTAATCGTTGAAGCTGGGTTGTCGTTAACTGCCTCATCTCATCAGACTCTTCTGGTTTTTCACGAACAAATGTAGGCTTCGGAGCTAATTTTTTTGCAGCAGCTGATATGTATGATCGCTTTTTGTCAGCTACCACTCCAGTCATCTGACGGGCATCACTTTCCGTCATAATGCCATCACTTAAAGTAGGTTCAGTTGGCACACCAATTGCAAGAGCTCCTAATAAAAATATATACATAGTAAGTACGTACTACTTTCTCCCAGGACAGAAGGCGAATGGGCTTGTTCCCTGTTTTATTTTTATATGTTTTATTTTTCAATCGTGTTTTCATATTGTTTACTTTTTCATGAAAGCTTTAATTTCCATCTCTTTACCAAACAGGGTCACGTATTCCTTAACGATTTGAGTTAGTGCAGCAGTTTTCTTCTTTTTCATTGCTGGAATTTGAGATTTCTCGAGAATCTCTGGAAATGCTACGACTCTTTCAGCGATAAACATCATCTCGCTAGTCACATCTTCGCTACCTTCTTGTTCACTATCTGTACCAGACATTGTAATTTTTTTATCTTTCAACACTGCACAAATAAATTAGGATCAACTACACCTCAGTTCACTTGCGAATAGTTTTTAAGTATAAAACAAAATAAACACTGTCGCAGAACACACACGTTGATTGCACACTGCAAGTTTAAACTAGTTATCGGAATCGCTATCGGCTAATCTCTGTACCTTTTACTTCATTTATCCGAAGCATTTCCTTGCAAGGAAAAGGTAGGGATTATGAATACGAATTGTAGCAAAACCTTTTACTTCTACCTTTTGCTTCTACCTTTTACTTGAAAGTAAATGCTTCATTTTTATAAATACGGACTCATGTTGAAGACCGTGGATCTTTACATTTCATTTAAAATTACAATGTTGTTTATAAAACTGTCCTGAAAAATTGTGAAACTATTTTTTCATTTTATTCCATAAAAAAAAATTGTGTCAAAATTTTTGAGACATACGTTATTGGTTATATTTGAGACGTCTGAAAAATATTTGATTTTATTCTGGAAATATTCGTGAACTGTCTAAGAATTTTGTATACTATCGTATGTCTAAATAAAATACAGGGTGATTTGTGGAAAAGGGTCCACCCTCGATAACTTCGTTCTCGTCTTGATTCAGGTAAAATCCAAAAACAGGTCAATTTTTATCCTTAGGGGGACACATTTTTAGATCACAACTGATTTTGTCGGATCAACCCCATGGCCCCACCAGCCCCCACCTCAAAAGGCTTCAATATCAAGGGGGGCCGAGTGACCACTCGTTGGAAAGGTTTTTGCATTTACCATACGACCATGTAAGAATTATTTCGTTTTGTACAGGGTGGTTCAAGAAAAAAGACAAATTGCAATAAATATACTTAAATTACATACATCATAATAGATTCTTAAAATGACCACCGTTGAGAATAATAGGAATCCTTCCTCATTCAACAATTTATCTCTTGTCATAATAAATTTTTTCTACTACCGTGCGTTAAGTACGTACTTTACGCACTCCACGAAGTGTGTAAAGTTGTACTTTTTTTCACTAGTGCGTAGAGTAAAACTCTTTACGCACTAGTTAAAAAAAGTAAAATTTGACAAAATTTGTACATAACAAAATATAACGTTTTATTTTATATTAACATTTTTTTGCTATCCCCTTCTAAGACAAATAAATAAATTATTTTTGCTTATATCTATTTAGTGTCCAACAAATTATCAACAGTTTATTTTAATTATAATTTTCTCTAAATGTCATCGATTTAATTAAAAGTAAACATACAGTGGATGTCGATTTTGGTAAAAGTAAGTTGGCCGTGGCTGTGTGGATTAGAAGAACTGTCAATCTCTAAACTTTTAATTAGTACCTACCTTATAACAGAACACGACAAAAGTATACTTAAGTTCAAGATTAGATTCTAAAGCCAATTTAGCATTTTTTTAAACTCAATCAAGTTTGAGAAGGTAAAAAGTTTTACTTTTTAATGTTTGTTTACTTAAATTCAAATTTTATTTGCAGTTTATTATATCTGTCATAATCGATATGGATTCAAATTTATCTAGCGATAGCGAATTTGATAATTCTCCCCCAGATATCTTATGCAGTGCACAAAAGGCCACTGAAAATTTATTGCCAGAAAAATCTGCATATATTTATCAGCAAAAATACAATGCATTTATAGAATGGTGTAGGAAGAATAAGGTGACAAAATATTCGGAAAACGTTATTTTAGCATATTTCTCTGATGAATTGAAGAATTGCAAAGCTTCTACCCTATGGTCGATTTATTCTATGCTTAAAATCACATTAAAATATAAAAACAACGTTGATATTTCGAAATTCAACAAGTTAATAGCGTTTCTCAAACAAAAAAATAAAGGTTATAAACCAAAAAAATCCAAAATTTTTGAACGAGAAGATTTAATTAATTTTCTGATTCCAAGTTTTTAATGATCAAAGTAAGTAAATGCCTCAGTAAATGCTTGAATGCTCAGTATAAAATTAAAATATTCTGTAAAGTTTTGCAACGAGATGTATGTTTCTAATATTAGTGGATTATGTGTACGGTAGTAGAAAAAATATTGTATGCCACTCGTGTGTAAAGTCCCTTTTTCGACGAATGTGAATGTTGTCGCACGAGCCGTAGGCGAGTGCGACACATCATATCACAATCACTTTACACACTTGTTGCATAAATAACTATTTTGCTTCAGTTTTTGAAGACGGTTGATGAGTGATATCGCGCTATCGCTCTTTTTGTATGCATTTTTATCTGCAATTTTTTGCGCATCTTTACAAGCCGTTTTGACGGATTAGATTTAATCCAAGTAGTTTGCAGTTAGTTGGTATGTCAATTGATTTATTCCCTGTAAAATGGTTTACACTATTGCCGAGCGGGTAGAAGTTATTTTCATTTATGGTGAGGAGCAGAATTGTGCCCGCGCCACTGCCAGAGTTTTTAATGCGAGACATCCAAATGAGCGAATGGAGCACAAATATGTCACGCAACTTGTGCGGAAGTTTCAAGCAACAGGATCGGTGAAAAATATGAAGAGAGAAGGTAACAGAATAGTTAATGAAATGGCTCAAATTGAAGTGGTGGGGAACTTTACTTTCGATCCAACCAGTTCTTTGCGTCAGATAGCTACGACCACTGGACTTTCGTATTCATCGGTACGCAAAGTGACAAAACTTTTTAAATTCCATATCTATAAAATGAAGATACTTCAGGAGCTTGTGGACGATGATCCTGATAGGAGATTACAGTTTTGCGAAGTTATGACGGAAATGATAAACGCAAACCCAAACCTCATAAAAAACATTTGCTTTAGTGACGAATGTAGTTTTTATCTGCATGGCGCAGTCAATAAACAGAATGTCCGATATTGGAGTGATGAGAATCCTCACATTTTTAGAGAGGGGCATACTCAAGCTCCTCAGAAATTAAATGTATGGGTAGGAATACTAGGCGATGCGGTAGTCGGTCCGATTTTCATTAATGAGACTTTGACTGGCGATGTATATTTAGAGCTGCTGGAGGATATCATAGATCCCTTGATAACGGTTGAAGTTGAAAATCAGCGGGATCAAGATGGAAATCTTGTACTTGAAGAAAATGAGCTTTTTTTTTTCAGCAAGATGGAGCCCCACCTCACTTCGCTGTGAATGTTCGGAACTGGCTGAATCAGAGATTTCCGCATCATTGGATTGGCAGGCGGGTAGCAATAGAATGGCCTCCACGGTCACCAGATTTGACAGGACCAGATTTTTTCCTCTGGGGGCACCTAAAATCTGTTGTCTTCAAAACTCAACCAGCAGATTTAGTGGAGTTGTGACAACGAATAACTGACGCATGCAGAAGAATCCCTAGAGAAACCTTTCAACGGGTGAGAAAGGAATTTGAAAACCCCCTTTACTACTGCATGGAGAATAACGGTGGTCATTTTGAGCACTTGTTGTGATTTTGCTTCCTTTCACTCTAATCCGTTTCTTCTCGTTTTGTAAACAATTAATACGGTTTTTATTCCAAAAATTAACCAATTAAAGCGAAATGTAAATCTATTTATTGCAATTTGTCTTTTTTCTTGAACGACCCTGTACAAAACGAAATAATTCTTACATGGTCGTATGGTAAATGCAAAAACCTTTCCAACGAGGGGTCACTCGGCCTCCCTTGCTATTGAAGCTTTTTGAGGTGGGGGCTGGTGGGGCCATAGGGTTGATCCGACAAAATCAGTTGTGATCTAAAATTGTGTCCCCCTAAGGATAAAAATTGACCTGTTTTTGGATTTTACCTGAATCAAGATGAAAACGAAGTTATCGAGGGTGGATCATTTTCAAAAAATCACCCTGTATATTAATTCTGCATGGAGTTTTATTCTACAACTATGTATAATAATTATTGGTAAATTCATTTTTCATATACAAATGACTATGTTGAAATTATATAACGAGATTAATCGTTCTGATGACGTATCTCTTTAAAAAAAAACACGCATTGTTTCAGTAAAATCGGAGTTTCAAAAAGAATACTAAATGAACGTAATCAATAAAAAAATTTCTCTTATTTAACATCGGCCTATTTCTAACTACGAGGTCTAACCGCATTCGGAACTGTAATAATTTGTTTTTTTACTTCTTTGAATTTTTTTAAACATTTTATTTGGAAAGAGAAATTATTGTTGAAATTAAATGACATATTATTCTTTTTGAACTAACGTGCTAACTAACACAAGTATTAGTTTAAGTACCTATGTTTGTTGACTTCTTTCAAATAGGTAAGAATACAGCTGCGCCATATTGTAAATTAATGCTGTAACAGTGATGTAACGATTTAGAATTTGTAGGATAACACAAAGTTAATTTGTAAAAGTATAGTTTTTTTTTTATTTGGTAATTTTGTTTTTTAATCCTGTCCAAATCCTTTGAATAGAATGGAAAAAAACCTACCACATATTGTTTATACAGGGACGACTCTTCATAGTTCGGATTAGATGTTCTTCAAAAAGTATGCAAACTTGAAATCTGAAATTATACGAGGATCTATCAAGATATTTGTTTAATGGCAAAAATGTCAATTTCAAATTAGTTAAGGAGTCTTCAACAGTATAAATAATAAATGTAAATATGTTGCTCCCTAATTTAATTCTTGATTTATTTGATACATATGGTTATGTAAATGTTGTCAATGAGCCAACAAGGATCGCGGCAACTTATGCTACCTTGATTGACCCTATTGTTATTAACTGTAAAGGTATTTGTCGTAATTAAAGTACTATTCCAATCCATTTTACTGATCATAATAAAATGCCTTTTTGGTCACTCGATATTACAGTAAAAAAAATAAAGCAAAAACTTTAACTTTAGGAAGTTTCAAAGATCTTGATATCGAACTTTTTAAAAGAGATTGGTCCTTGTTACCTTGGGATAACATTTTTTTCATTGATAATATTAATGAGAAAGTAAAATTTTTAACCGATAATATATTACTCATTTTTGACATCCATGCCCCTTTTAGAACTTTTAGAGTCAGTAAACCACCAGCTCCTTGGCTTACCTAAAACGGGTTCTTAAAGAAAGAGACAAAGCAATGTCTAAATTTCATTTACAAAAAACTCCTGAAAATTGGGACCACTATAAAATGTGCAGAAATTTTGCTTTGACTTCTATCAGAAGGGAAAAGGAAGCATATTTAGATACATTGCAGACAAGCAAAAATGATAAAGCTTTGTGGAAAGGTCTACATAACATGAATATTCGTTGCTCTACTACGAATGTAGAGTTACCTTCAACATTATGTAATCCTTCTAAAATTAATGATTATTCTCTTAGTGTTTTTTATAAATCAGATCAGTGTAAAGATAAAATATTATTTTATTCAAATCAAATAACCAATTTGGCAACAGCACGTTTGCATTTAACCTCGTTACTCAAAACATAGTGTTAGATTCTATAAACTCTATCAAATCAAATGCTAGTGGAAGAGATGGTATTTCATTGCACATGATAACGTTATGCTGGCCAATAATTGGCGGTTATATCACTCATATCATAGATTGTTGTCTGCAATGTGGATATTTCCCAAAGACTTGGCGTGAATCCTTTGTATGTCCAATTCCAAAAAAACCTAAGCCAGATTCTGTCCGTAATTCTTGAAAGAGTGGTCTACTCTCAATTGTATGAATATGTTTCAGCAAAGAGCATTTTACCTAGTGAACAATCAGGCTTTCGTAAAGGTCATAGCACCACTTCTGCAATGCTAAATTTGAATGATAATATTATAAGAGCTATGGATAAAAAGATGGGTATCATTTTAGTTAGATTAGACTACTCCAAAGCGTTTGATTTAATTGACCATGATTTGTTGTGTGCAAAACTCAAATATGGTTGCGACCATATTATATAGTATTATCTTTTTTTAAGTCATACATATGGAAGCGGTCCCAGCGAGTGTCTGTGGGCAATAATCTTTCGATGTCTAAAAATATTGTGTCAGGTGTACCTCAAGGGTCTATTTTGGGCCGATTACTATCATATACAAATCAGACCTACCTAAAATAAAAAATAATAGCTTATTACAACTCTCTACTGATGACACAGAATTAATACATATTTTTGATCCTTTTGACGTTGATAACGCAACAAACCCAGTCAATACTGAACTAACTTTGATTACGCAGTATTCTAAAGATCATAATTTGACCATTAACCCATTAAAAACGACTGTTGTTTTGTTTTGCAGTAAAACTGAACGAGATACTATTGAAAGCTTTTTAAAACTAGAATCGGATGGCGTTAATATTATTATTTCTGAAGAGGCAAAAAATTTAGGTTTACTTATTGACAATAAACTTAGATTTAAAAGTCACATTAAAAGCGTACTACAAAAATGTTACATCAGGATGCGGTTACTCTATATCAGTGGTCGCCAACCTCTCAATGTGTTAAGCTACTTTGTTAATTTTGGAATAAACAGCGAGCTACCCACACGGAAGCCACGTAACGCAACGTAAATGAAATAATCCACAGTTAATTTATCATTATATGTATTTATTTTACAATTTAACTGGTAATACATAATACATAGGTACTAATAATAAACTAATAACAAAATAACTAATATTACTAGTGCGTACTTGTTCATAGCTACATTCCTACCTACCAAACGAAGGTGTTTGAAAAATAAACACAAACTTTTATCCAGCCACAACGGCATGTCACGTAAAATTTAAAAATAGTTAATATTAACAACAAAAAAGTAACGCACCATCATGAACATAAACATTGAAAAATAAAAAAGCACGTTCAATGAGAAGGCTGACACTCAGACTCATCGATAATTTTTTTAATGTTTGCGGTATAATTTGATACAGCCGTTCGAATACAATTATCCAAATGTTCATCTGTAAGTCGATTGCGATATTTGTTCTTAATAAACTTCATATTGGAAAAAGAAGATTCACACAAATAGGTTGAACTGAATAATGCTTTCACTTTCAAGGCAACACGGCATAGAACTGAATATTTGTCTTTACTTACAATAGGCCAGATACATTTGGTACTTGAGACTAACGATTTTAAGGCTAAATCATTTTGAAACTCAGTTACTTCCATTTCTGTTGCAGCGATGTCTGTTGGATATCAATTTTCATAAAGGGTGAAACAACAAACTGCGCTACTAAAGCCATTTCGTTGAAATTCTTAAAACGATTTTTGAAGTTATTCTTCAGGGTAGAAACTATTTCTACATGATATTTGCTGTCATAAGGTTCTAATGAATTTTGAGATATTTTTTCTGAAAGAATGGGAAAATGCTTGGCATCGCTGTTAATTAGGTTTTGTTCCCAAAACTCCAGCTTTTTGATAAATGCTTTTATATCAGAAATCATTTCCGCTAGTTCTTTAGATAGGACATCATTAAAACGTTTCAGCACCCGTCCTCTACTTAACCATCGGACTTCAGAGTGAAGGAGTAGGTCCCCGTATTGACAGTCAACTTCATCGGCCAAGGTTTTGAATAATCTTCTTTGTAACGCTTGAGCTCTAATCTTGTTCACAATTTTTACCACCAGTTTCATAACGTTGTTTAGTTTCAGGAAATTTCCACATAATGCTTGCTGATGGATAATGCAGTGGTAACAGAGAAATTGCGGAAAAGTTTCATCTTTACGACATAACGCCACCAGACCCTTATCACAACCCACCATAGCGGGAACGCCATCGGTTGTCAAGCCTACCATTTTCGATATTGCAATTTTCTCGGAAGAAATAATATTTTTTAAATGAGAACACTCTTGTCCAGTAGTGTGTCCTTTCAGTGAAATAAACTTCAAAAGATCTTCTTTAATCATAAAATCACTAAAAACCATCCTGACGAACACGGCCATCTGGGCAGTGTCAACGACATCTGTTGATTCATCCAGTTGAAGTGAAAAATAAACACAGTTATCTAAGTCAGTTCTTAACTGTAAAAAAATATCATTGCTCATTACTTCTACACGTCTCATCACTGTATTAGCAGAAAGTTTGATAGATTTTATAGTTTAAACTATCTCGTCTTTATTTCTAAAGTTGGCAAATAACGAATCAGCAGCTTCTAAAAACGCCTGTTTTATCATTTCCCCGTCTTCATAAGGTTTCTTTTTTTGTGCAATTATCTGGGACACACGGTACGATGCTTCAGTTGCAGCCTTATTTTTGTCGACTGTTCTTAAAAATATTGATTGTTGTCCAATTAACTGCTTTTTAACTGTTTCAGTTTCTCCTTTCTGGCGGCAGACTGTAGTGGGAATGATTTTTCAAAATTAGAATGTACAGTTTTATGATGTCTCTCAATATTTCCTTTTTTAGCAACGGACACCGAAGTATTACATAACAAACACACATTTTTATCTTTAACTTTTGTAAAAAAGTATTGTTCTTCCCATTCCGAATGAAAGTGGTATGTCTTTACCTTCTTACAACTGCTTGCCATAATATTATTTTTTGTTGGTCTCTACTAACCCAACCGCTGGACGTTGGTTACGCGTTCAGTTTTAAACTAAGCGCAATGTCGCCGCGCCGTGCGTATTTATCCCGTTCAAAGCAATCCTGATCGTTCTCGAACATTAACGTGTTGGTCCGGCTGGTCGGTTCTAGCCGATTCTAGCTTGATGGCGTCAGCGGCAGATCGCTCACCGCAACGTTGCCGCAGTTTATGTTTAATATTATGACAATTAGATTTTTTTGTGGAATTTTCGGAAGCTTCTCTGATTTTTGCAGTTTGTATTTTTTAAATTAAAATCGTTGTGAGAGCTACCAGAATTGCCTCCGCGAGCTACCGGTAGCTCGCGATCGACAGGTTGGCGGCCACTGCTCTATATTAACAAGCACATTTTGAACTTCAAAACTCGTAAAAAGCTATGTGAATGTCTAGTTCTTTCACCACTAAATTATTGTAATATTGTTTATTTTCCCTGTTTAGATAAGCTCTCCCAAAACCAGCTTCAGCGTGTTCAAAATTTGATCATATCTCACAATACTTCTCTCAATTTAAATGGTAAAAAAATTGTAATTTGTTCACCTTACATTTTATGAATTTTCTATTCCAGTTAATTAAATTCAAAAGTCCGATATATCTATTTGAAAAAATCATTTTCCATAATGCTGTCCATACACGTAATGTAAGACATAATACTCTTACCATGCCCCACCACTCTTCTGCTAAGTTTGAAAGATCGTTTACATACAACGCAGTAAGTTTATTTAATACCTTCCAGTTTTTAAACTGGAGTTGTTCACTACCTAGTTTTCGATTCAATTTAAAAAGTTATCTTTTAAGAGGAAAATTTACATTACAAACTGAAAGACCTGCGGGGCAACGGTAGTTTAGTAGGTATAAAAATTACAACTTTAGGGTGGAGCCTAAATACTACAAAATTACTTCCGAGACTAAACAAAATCCGCATTCATTCATAATTTTAACAATTGCCTGTAGATACGAGGGATACGTATTTCAAGCTCTAACGCGCGAAATTAAGAAAAAAGAACCGAAAACACCTAACACGGCTGCCGAGTGAGTCAGAGTTACCTAAATTAGGGGAACCAGAATCGTATTTGTTTTTCTCGGTGCATTGCGAGATATTGTTATAACGCAGTTCGATTTTTAGAGGGTTTTACATTATTTTAATATTTTAATTTAGTGAATAGATTTAGTTAGATTAAATAACATTTAAGAGTATAGAGTTGTGAAATATAAATACAAATAACGAAAAAATAGACGATTGGTTCGAATAAGGTAATATCAATTAATACAGGGTATTTATTAATTGAGTGCCGATACTTAGAGGTGTGAATCCTTTGGGTGTTAAAGTTTTAAGAAAAAAAAACTATTTTATCATAAGTTTCTTATCACTCTAGATATTTTTATGAAATTTTGTCCAAAAAAAGTGTTTCCACTCATGGTGGGTTCCTACCAAATTTCAACAAAATATCAAAAGCAGTTTCAATATACTGATTTTATTTTCTTACCCGAAAAGGGTGCTTTGTACGAAAGTACGTCATGAACCAAATTTGCTCCAAAATAAATAAGGATTTTAAAGATAATTTGGTATTTAGAAAAAGCAGTGGCGCACCATATTTTTGTTCAAAAATATTCAGTTCAAACCCGGTACGGACGTCACTGGTAAAAATTTAAAAGTCTTTTACGACAAAAGGTGAGATTGAAAGTGAAAGTTTAGTCTGTTATATATAAACTATATTTATATATCTAACTTTTATTATTACACTGAATGTGATATGGCTTTTTTGTTTGCCTTCTTTGGATCAACAAAATATTATTTTAATGATTTAAAATAAACTGCCAGTAATAATAATTATCTGTACTTAAACATATGCAAAGTGAAATCATAAAACGACGCATCAAGAAAGCACCAAATTATTAAACTTTTTATTTACGTAAGATGTATTAAAAGTAATTTTAAAAAACCGACTTTAAAATCGTGCAGATGCCATCACCACATCTGAACCAAATTTATATGGGACCACTCCTGAGGTACCCCCTTACTAACGAAAAGCATTATAGAAATCGGACAAGGTGGTAAAGAATTATCGCTAAACATACATAAAAAATGAAAAGTTTGAGGATTTTCCCATTGACCCAATTATTAGATTTTGACCAAATTTTTAAGGGACCATCCCGGAAGTACCCCCTTTCCAGCAAAAAAGAATCATTTAAATCGGACATTGTGTTAAAGAATTATCGCTGAACATACTTAAAAAAAATATATACAGACGAATTGAGAACCTCCTCCTTTTTGAAGTAGGTTAAAAAGGATATAATAATCTATATTATTTGTATTAACTAAAAAACTACTATGTGGAGTTATATACATCTTCTTAAATTAATCTTATATGTAAAAATGTGGGTTCGATTCCTAAAAGAGTACCTAGTTCACTGTGCAGCCAAATTTATATTTATGGTACAGAATTTTTTGAATAAATAAAGTTTTAGGTTTAATTAAACACCAAGTTTTATCAGGTATAACATTTTCTGAAAAAAGTAACATAAAAAGCAGACTTTTTGCGAGCCACTATATATATTTTAGAGGACAATCCATATTATTTTAGAAAAATAAATAAAATTTTTGTACAAACACATAAATGTGATTTATCTTTTAGAATATTTTATATGTTTGTCAAAGTTTGCTAATTTAAAAAAAAAAGAAATATTCTTCAAAATTTTTCTTAAATCTTTTAACACGGTACAAAATACCTTAATCCGTTTATAGTTATCGAAATTAGTAAAGAATTTTAACTCGTTTAAAAAGCGTTCTTTCTCTTTCCATTTCCTAGAAAAACTAATAGACCTTTTTGAAATCGGTATTCGGTGACTTTTCTTCTGTTTTATTGCCTTGAAAATGATATGATTTACATAAAAAACAAAAACTGACTTATTATTTTTGTGAAATAAAAATATGTTGTTATTTTCACAATTTTCGACTACTTTTTATTTCCAAAAAAGAAATACGATGTTCTTCTGTAGATATTAACACATTGTTTAATTGGCTTTTTATTTTTTTTGATTTTTTTAATATTCTTTAGTATTTTCATAATTTGGGAAACAGTATAGCATTGAAACTTCTATACCTGAAAAATTGTGAGTACGCTTTTAATTAATTGTCTGTTTTTTATCTCACAATGTCTCGATAAGAAGTTATATAGAAAAAGTTAGTATTCAATATCATCTAGACAAAAAACAAAAACATGTTTAAATGAATATATTAAATAAATTATGAGTATTCTTTAACAGAGATATATTTATTTGTATTATGGAAATGTTTATGTCAACAAACTTATGTTCGATATTTGTATCAATTTGTAAAAATAACTCTTGTATAATGATAATATTAAATTTAAAGGTTTTAAATAAGGACTTGCAGATATCACAATTCGAATTTTTTTTTATTGGCCATAAAACTTTTTTTGGAATGAAAGCATTAGTTTCTGTTTTTCACTTAAGCTCCATAAATTCATATTTTAATCTGAACGCTACTTAAGCACAGTAAAGTTGCAACAACTAAACAATATAGTGAACTTTTCGAAAATTTCTAAATGAAAATCAATTTATATTTAAAATTAAATAAGTTAACTAACATTTTTGACCGTTATGAAGTT
This sequence comes from Psylliodes chrysocephalus, assembly GCA_927349885.1. Lineage (NCBI taxonomy): Eukaryota > Metazoa > Arthropoda > Insecta > Coleoptera > Chrysomelidae > Psylliodes > Psylliodes chrysocephalus. The sequence continues at coordinate 13,606,408 of OV651815.1, forward strand.
AATAAAGTTATAAATAACGTCGTTACAAAGATTTATGTTTGAATTTTAAATTTCTATTGATAATAGTTACTCATCTACGTATTACAATAACAATACCTACATGACTTGGCTTTGACACAAAACCCTGTATAGTAAAACTTCTAATCCGAATCAAAATCTTGAAACTATTATTTGGGGACTTAAAATCGTGGTCCACTAGTTGGTGTAGCCTTTTAAAACATTTGGTATAATAATAATAATTATATATCATCAATTACCACTGCCACTGGTAAAATCTTAAATTTAAAATAGTGTATTATAATAATAAGACATTAATCATATCTTAAATGGATCGCCTACTACCATGTTTTAGAAATAAATAAAATTTAATTCTTAAATTAATAAAAATATTCAAAATAATCTAAGATTCCTTGCGTTATGTTAATAAACATTAAACAAAATTTCTCACGAATTATTTAATATTCTGTCCCGTACTTCCATGTCTCTATTGCTTCGCTGTCAACAAGTTCCGGCAAGACATATTGCATATAAAAAATTTTAATTTTATTTTGTATCTTTTCTTCTCAAAAGCTGTCAATATGAGATATTTTCTCCACTTTTATTCCTCCAGAAGTCCAAAAGCACAAAAGCACAAAATGCAAAAATCCATTTGTGTTATGTGCAGCTAGCCCTGAATTTGAAAATACCAATAGTGGTTGTCCTTAATGGAATTGTTCTTTTTCCAAAAAGTTATTTCTCTACTGCATATTTCTTCTTCTACAGTCAGCCCTTCAGCTCTATATGGACATTTTAACTCTATCATAGAGTTTTGTTTTTTTTTTTTTAATTCCATTCAGACTGGCAGCAACATAATCAAATTCGAATTCAATAAAATGTCCACATTTAAAAACTTTTACATGCAAATAAATTTCCAAATCTTATTTTGCTCTGAATTTATGCTCCATGCCATATCGGGTGGCTTTAGAAATAAATTAAAGATTTTAGGAGATTTTTTACAAATTTTTCCAAATTTTAAAGCAGTGGAAACGAGTCTTTTATTGTACCACAATGCACAATCAGCTTGTTACAATCGTTTTTCTCTCATTTATAAACATTGGCTAACTTTTTAGAAAATTTTCTCTTGCAACGCGCCTCAAAGGGTGCGACAGATCAAAGCCATGCGCGAAAGCAAAAAAAAATATTTACATTACTTTAACGGATTGAAGAGATATTAACATGCTGGAATTAATAATTATTGTTGACTCGAAGAAGTATTCATTAAACAAAAACATATAATTCACATCTCAGTGTATACCTTCCAATTTCATATATATATATATATATATATATATATATATATATATGTATGTAAAACGTAAAGTTTGAGGACGTTTTTTGAGACATAATGGTCAGTTTAAGGACATTTGTTAAGTTTGGGGTCCGTCCTCAAACTTTTTTGTTAGGAATTGGTTAGTTTGACGACGTGTCCTCAAACTTTTTTTATGAAATAGATTAATGGTTAGTTTGAGGACATTCTCAGATAAATGTTTATTGTTCAAGTAAAATTATTTAATTATTTAGGATTGGGCATTTCGAAGATTATTCTGGGTATTTAACATATTTTTCTAAATCCAATGAGCAAAAAAAAGTTGAGGTAGAATTTAAATTTAAAATATGTGATTTTTTTCGTTATTACTGGAAAATTCTTTGGATTCAGCCTAAAACAGAAATACAAAAATGTTTACAAAAAGTTTGAGCCCATTATGACCAAAATGTTTTAAAATTTGTGATTTTTTTTACCATTAAATTCAAATTCTCGTTTCTTATTTGTATTCAGCATAAAGAAATAAACCAAAAATCGAATTGCGAATTTCTACCTATTAGGATATAAAATTATAATAGGGATTTGAAGTTTTATATTTTGTTTTTTTTTGTGTTTACTGTAAAATTCAAATTCTAATTTCAGGTTTGTCTGTATCATTAAAGAATAAACAAAAAATCAAATTGAGAAAACTTTGTGCCTATTAAGACAAAAAAGTTGGAATAGGGGTCGAAGTTTTAAATATTTTCTGTTTTTTAAAAATTGTGGAAAACGCAAAGAGGTATGGACGACTAGGTTTTTTACTCCTTAACAATCCTGAACATATAAAAAATTAATAGGAGTTTTTTTATTAAAGCACTAAAAAAATGAGTTATAACTATTTTTCAAAATAAAAAATTGTTTTCATCACCAGGGAAATGTTTTATGATGATGTAAAAATCACGAATATATCGAAAAATGTCCACTCATATTATTTTAAAACAAAAATACGTTATGTACGTCAAGAGCGTCGCCAAATTTAAATAAAAGTTAGATTTAACCAGTGCCGTACAAAATGAGAATGTGTAAGGACACCATATTAGATAACTTCTATATAAGCTTCCCCTTAAGAACTTAATAAGGAGGGTAAAGGATCCCATATTACTGCTATACTCACCTGAGTCAACGATTTTTTTTTTAATTTAGTGATATATCACTTGTCAAATTAAAGACGTTTTACCTAAAACTAAAAAACTAATATCATCAGTGACAACAAATTTTAATTACACTCCTGTCGTAGTTCTTTCGTAAATTCGTTTTAATTTAGTCAATACGAATATAATAACAGGTTACTTCGACATTTTGCATTTTAGGACTTTGGGAGCTCAGAAATGTCGAGAAAAGTAATAAAAAGTGGGGGCAAGAATTTGTTTTTGCCATCACGACATTAAACTGAGACTTTTGGGACTCAGTAATAGTAAAAATAAAACAAGCAAAAAAATAATCGTCTTCTGAAAGAAACTAATATTTTCTTTACTTAGGAATACGAGAACTTTGAAATCAGTTTCTATTGAAGAATATCGTCACCACTAACCAAAACTCCACTTTTTAATACTCTTCGTAATAATTTGAGGGTGGCCGTTAAGATACGAAACGTCGTATCATCGTATCAAATATTTATTAGTCCCCAAATCGTATAAGGACGTTTTTTGAGACATAATGGTCAGTTTAAGGACATTTGTTAAGTTTGGGGTCCGTCCTCAAACTTTTCTGTTAGGAATTGGTTAGTTTGACGACGTGTCCTCAAACTTTTTTTATGGAATAGATTAATGGTTAGTTTGAGGACATTCTCAGATAAATGCTTATTGTTCAAGTAAAATTTATGAAATTATTTCATTATTTAGGATTGGGATTTCGAAGATTATTCTGGGTATTTAACATATTTTTAACATAATAACAGGTTTACTTCGACATTTTGGATTTTCGGACTTTGGGAGCTCAGAAATGTCGAGAAAAGTAATAAAAAGTGGGGGCAAGAATTTGTTTTTACCATCACGACATTAATACTGAGACTTTTGGGACTCAGTAATAGTAAAAATAAAACAAGCAAAAAAATAATCGTCTTCTGAAAGAAACTAATATTTTCTTTACTTAGGAATACGAGAACTTTGAAATAAGTTTCTATTGAAGAATATCGTCACCACTAACCAAAACTCCACTTTTTAATACTGTTCGTACGTTTTGGCAGTGGCGGCTTGTCCTAAGGGGCCAAAGGGCCATGGCACTGGCGCAAAATTTGTAAATATTTCGGTGACTAAAAATATTTCTTTTTATGTTAATTACAATAATTATTACAATTGTCGGATCAAATTATGGCTAAACGATACATTATATAAATTATTTATCATTATTTAATTTGATCCCGATGAAAAAACTTGCGTCGTATTATTCCTAGACAAAACAAATTTAATAATTCAAGCAATTGACCGTCCGTTGTCTAGCCGAGCACATCGCTCAGTGGCCCGGCTGCTTACATATTAATCCATTGTAAAAGGTTACTCGAGGTCACGCAATTCGCCTGTAGAACGCGCTGCTTATACGTTCAAACGGGGCCACGTTTGAAATGGCTCGGAATGAATAGTTAGAAAAGTATTGTTTCAATCCCGTCATTGGAGAGATCGGCGTATTGTTTAGTTAGAATAGTTGAGTTTTTAAAGTATAATTAAATTAAAATAAATTGAACAAATTAAATGAATTAAATGAATTAAATGAATTGAATTAAATGAATTAAATAAATTAAAAATCGTCCGAGAGTCCGAGGCAAAATGAATAAAATAAGCAATCTGTTATTGAAACCTTTTTCTACGCACTAGCTCGAGGAGGAAATCCAAATAAAGGATCTTGGGAGACCTCTTCCCGATTTGGAAATAACAAAAACGCAGAAGGCTTCCACCTCAAGTTCATCAAACTTCGAAGGCCGGATAAGAAAGTTTAACCGGAATTATTACTTAAAAAATAATTGGATTTGTGGATGTGATGAAAAAAATGCATTTTTTTTTGTTCATGGACGATGCATGGTGCAGGCACCCGAAAATGTTAATCCATGGCTCCACCTATGTGCTAAGGCACGAGCCACTACTGCGTTTTGCTAACTGTATTAGCATCATAAGGAGTTGATGATAAACACATACAGTTTATCATCAACTCCTGATGGTGCGAACATAATTAGTGAAACTTACAAGAGTGTTAAAAAGTGTAGTTTTGGTTAGTGGTAACAATATTCTTCAACATTGTTGAAAACCAAAAATTACAAATTCTCAAGTTAAATAAAAAAAGCACAGATTCTAATAAAAGTTGATTCAGGAGAAATCTGATTTGAAATCTTCAATTTTCGTTAATTTGTATTATTTGTTTTATCGAAATTGTTAGGAAATATCAAAGTATGCCAATTATTATACTCGTTTTGACGAAATCAGAACTACGACGGACCGTAATTAAAAATTATTATCACTGATGATGTTAGTTATTTCAGATAAAACGTCGTTAAAATGACAAGTGTGATATATCACTGAATTTAGATTTTAACCGTTTATCAATATTTGTAATAAAAAAGTCAGGTTCATATTTAAAAACATAACTTGAGGGTGGCCGTTAAGATACGAGACGTCGTATCATCGTATCAAATATTTATTAGTCCCCAAATCGTATGAGGACGTTTTTTGAGACTTAATGGTTAGTTTAAGGACAATTGTTGACTTTGAGGTCCGTCCTCAAACTTTTTTCTTAGGAATTGGTTAGTTTGAGGATATGCTTATTATACAATTAAAATTATGGACATTATTTCGGATTGGATATTTCGAAGGTTATTCTGAATCATATATTATTTCAAATCCTATACGCAAAAAAGTTAAAGTAGTTTAATTAAACGTATTACATAAATGAATTTGGATCGAAAAAATCCTTCATACAATGCCATGGATGTTTCTTGGTATCTCTAATGATAAAATGACAAGTGCATATTAAGATAAATGTTTTCATCTGAAAAGTCAGAGTGATTTATCATAATATCCGACCCCAGAAACTTCCCACATAACAATTTTAAATAACGAATGAACACTGTTCTGAAAGATTGCTCAAGAAAGAGTAAATCCTGGTTCTTGTTATTTGAGATAAACTGAAAAATGTCTCAGGAGGAATTAGCTAATCTCACCAGTCTTCTTGATTTGAGCTGAAACAGCTATACCTATTTAACCAAAATTTTCATAATTTTACAATAAATTACAACTACATTGATTTCAATAAAATTTGAAGTTACACGAACGTTTTTTATTTAGAACACAATTTAATTTAGTGTATATGTTGTAACAATTTAAACTCTGAAAATGGAACAGGACCCTTCTTAGAAAAGTTCCCGAAGTAGAGGTCATTGTCAATACATAATAAAAAAAAATATTCTACAGAGATGAATAGAGAAAAAATTGGGTTTCAAAAATAAAATAAAAACTACGTATTAAAAAAATAGTTGAGTATGGCCCTGCAAAGACGAAACGTTGTTTTAAAAATTGGATACGCTATGTTAAGAGTATTTGACGTTCAATAAAATTTGACCTAAATAAAACGGAAATCGTCAATTTCGGTTTTTCCTAAATATCTCGTAAACCGGTCCTGATATTTTAATTTTGAAAATACCATTCAATTCTTTTTGAAAATGCGCATATTAGTTAAAAAACCCAAATGTTTTTGTATGTTTTAAAAATAAGCTTGAATTTCTATTTAAAAAAAAATTAACTTTCTGTTGAGTAATATTTTAAAACAATTAATAAATTTAAGCACAACTTTTTTGTTTCAACATCCATGTAAACATTTTCCCCTTAACTCGTTGACGGACACAACTGCTTTAACAGTAATTTTGAATTAATCTACTGGGGCACTACTGCCATAGCAGTAGATAATTTTAGTCTTGAAATTAACACATCTGCTATAGAAGTAACGTTTCCCACAACGATGCATGTTAGTTTACACCTTACTGTCCCGTGGGATATACGTTAAATTTGGGGCACTGTCACCTTAGACCAAAAAAAGGCGTATGTTGTGATTTAGGTAGGAGGACTAAACGTCGTCATTACTACCATAGCAGTAGTGCGTGCATTTAATTTGCATGTGTTAGTTGTTTCGCGCCCCCAGAGAGAAAAGAGGTTAGAAATATTTTTGGATCTTTCTAATAGTACTTTTTATACGGAATTCCATAATTTGTACTTAGATATGGATGCAAAGGAGGAGGCAAGACTCCTAAAGTCATTTGCGGAAGCTAGTGACTACAGTGGGGAAAGAGTTCCAGTGCCCGGCTTGTTTCGAATCGTACCACAAAAATAATGATTAGTAGAAGTAGACATATATTGCAGTTTCTTTTGTTCTAATTACTTATTGTTCTCACTTTAAATGTAAATAAAAAAGATGTTCAGTTTTTTGTTGTTTATTACTGCTATAGCAGTACTGCCATAGCAGTACGCTATCCCATAGTGTTAAAAAATTCTAACCAGGGGGACAGTACTTCTATAGCAGTAGTGCATTTTTTCTACAAAAGTCAACTTCTAATCATACACAAGTACCCCTGTTCAAATTTAATGAAAATCTATCGACGCGTTTAGAAGTTACAGCTGTGTATTTCTGAGGTACCCCACCAATTTCTCACTGTCCGTCAACGTGTTAATTACATTATAATATATATATATATATGTACCATTGGATGAGTTTGGGGACATCATTTCGCAAGTAGAAAATTCCCGCATTTTTAGAGAATTTACGAATATATATTTGGCATTTGTACAATTTGGGGACAATACACGAAAGGTGGAAAAAGTCTGAGCTTTAAAACAATACCCTTGTATTTTACTATTTAGTTGAGGACTAATTTCGCTGAGAGAATCATGTATGTGTTAGTAGAGTTCGAAAAGTATTCTACAAATATTTATCCGGAAAATAATGTTCTTTTAAAAGAAAACGATAAGTGCATTGTGAGACATAAAGGAACCAAATATGAGGCATCTGTTTTATTAATGCACGGTAAGTTTATTCTTTTATTCTTCTAGTGAATATAGTGAACATTTAGTTATATTTCATTATTTCGTTTTTAATTTATTTAGTATACAATTTTTAAGGGCTACATGGCGGCCTCTTTTTTAAACATATCCAATAAGAAAAAATATATTTTGAACCCCAACCTGGAAACATTTCGTAAATTATATAGAATCTATATTTATACCGGGTGGCCACGAGTTAATGTACGCCCCCAATATTTTGGTTGTTTTCGAATTTAAAAATTAGGTTTTTGGCACACATCAATTAGACACTAATGTGCTACTTTTAGACTAACAGGAATGAAAATATCACTTCCTGTTGAGCCGGAAGTAACATCAATTTTTTTAAATGGAATGACTATATTTTTTTGACCGGTGTGAACTTAACAGCCATTTTTCAGCAGTCGATTTTCATCCAGCAGTCAAATAACCAGTGGCGTCGGAAGACGATTATATTCTTGAAAAAAATTCTTTTGAGGGACCTGTAGAGAATAACATATAAAATGAAAATATTAAATATTGCCACACATCAGAAACACTATACACATTTTAACAAGGGTTTTCTAGAGCAAAGTTGTCACCCTTAGAATTATTAAAAAATCTAAAAATACTCTTCAGAAAAGATTAGCCAAGTTCAACTTTTGCACAAACATTACTAACTATATGTAGAATAATTGTATTAATATGTGAATTGATTTGCAAGCCGTCAAAGGGGTAGTAAATACCCTCACAAATAGGAAAAAAATCAAAAGTACTCTTCAGAAAAGTTTAGCCAAGTTCAAGTTTTGCACAAACTTTCCTGATTTTACATATATAGAATAATAGTAATAAGATGTAAATTATTTGCAAACTGTCAACGGCGTGATTTTTTTTAAGTTATGAGGATTACTACCCCTTTGACGGCTTGCAAATAATTCACATCTTATTACAATTATTCTATGTATAATGATCAATGTTTGTGCAAAATTTGAACTTGGCTAAACTTTTCTGAAGGGTACTTTGGATTTTTTTCCTATTTGTGAGGGCATTTACGACCCCTTTGATGGCTTGAAAATCAATTCACATATTAATACAATTATTCTACATATAGTTAGTAATGTTTGTGCAAAAGCTAAACTTTTCTGAAGGGTACTTTTCATTTTTTTCCCATTTGTGAGTGTATTTACTACCCCTTTAACGGCTTGCAAATAATTCACATATTATTACAATTATTCTACATATAGTCAGTAATGTTTGTGCAAAATTTAAACTTGGCTAAACTTTTCTGGAGGGTATTTTTGATTTTTTTCCTATTTGTGAGGGTATTTACTACCCCTTTGACGGCTTGCAAATAATTCACATATTAATTTAATTATTCTACATAATATAGTCAGTAATGATTGTGCAAAAGTTGAACTTGGCTAATCTTTTCTGAAGAGTATTTTTAAATTTGTTAATAATTCTAAGAGTGATAACTTTGCCCTAGAAAACCCTTGTTAATATTTGTATAACGTTTGTGATGTGGCAATATTTAATATTTTCATTTTATATGTTATTCTCTACAGGTCCCTTAAAATAATTTTTTTCAAGAATATAATCGTCTTCCGACGCCACTGGTCATTTGGCTGCTGTATGAAAATCGGCTGCTAGAAAATGGCTGCTAAGTTCACACCGGTTTTTTTATGGTTTCTCATTAGGCATACATTTCTAACTGCAACAGTTTTTTCAGTTTTAAAAAATTCAAAAATATAAGTGAGATTCGAACATTTTTTTAATGTATTCAAAATGCGTTGTAAGAAAATTACTATGTAGGCTATGGAAATTATAAGTAAGGTTGTTGTTTATCTAGTTTATAAATCATTACTTCTAATAAAAAAATAGTACAGTTCCATTAATCGAAATTCGATATCACAATTTATGCAATAACAGTTAAAGCAACCCTGTTTCTGCTTTTAAAATTTCATTATTAGAAAATCACTTTGTTCTATACTTGGACCTAAAAATTTGTGCATTGTTATAGAATCGAAGGAGTACTTAGAAAAATATGCAGAGACTTTATATGCAGTTCAAAGCGAGACCACCAAAGAAAACGAGGAAAACAACTTGTCTATGGACCTGAGCAATTTTTCCATAGGCTCAGAATTTATTAACATTAATTCTTCTTCTTCAATGCTACAAACGTCCGTTCAAGATGTCAGTGTGGAAATGGAAGAGTTTGTTAACATTAATTCTTCTTCAATGTTGCAAATGTCCGGTCAAGATGTTAGTGTCGAAATTGAAAAATTTGAAAACATCAATTCTTCTTCTTTTTTAATATTACAAACGTCTATTCAAGATGCCGTAGCAATGGAAGATGAAGAAAATATAGGTGATAATAAGCTATCGGGTAAATATTATACAAATTAAAAATAGAACCCATTATATTTTATTCTTCTTCTAGTAAACCTCTTTTTCTTTTATTCCCTTTATTGTTCAATTTTCGATTAAAATTCAGAACGTATTTAAAAATCCGTAAGAAAAGTCAAAATCACCTTTTTTTAATTTTGTACATAGGTACCCATAAAAAAATATAATTTAACTAAAAAAAAGTATCGTTTTTTTTACAGAATCACCTACTGGATTTTCTGATAATTCTATTGATGACCCCATGTATCAACCAGATGAGGAAAAAGAATGTAGCTCAGAACATAGTGACGTAGCAGATGAATCTAGCTCTTTAAATTCTAAAAACAATATATCCAATAATTTGTTGGAGAGGTCAATTGATACAACAATTAACACTTGTGACGACAAAAACCTTCTTGTGTCAGTATCCAAAGCGAGTGGAGGTGGTGAAAAACTGAATGTTTGCATGTTTTGTTATAAAAAGCAAACCAAACTTGCACGACACTTAGAAACTGTTCATAAGAATGAAGATGAAGTGAAGAAATTCAAAAATTTACCGAAGGGTTGCAAAGAACGAACTGATATCATTGGCCTCTTAAGGAAAAAAGGTAATTTCAAGTACAATACAAGTGCATGTCTAAATGACGGTAATCTAATAGTTTCAAGAAGACCAAATGCTAAGAAGTTGAGGAAGGCAACTGATTTCTTACCTTGTGTTAAATGTAAGGCATTCTTTTCCAAGAATAGTTTGAGGGTTCATTTTAAAGCTTGCACTGGAATTTCTAGTGCCAGAAACCGTTGCGTTATAGTAACCGGAAAAAAAATTGCTGCAAGGTTACATTGTACAGCCAATAAAATGGTAAGGGAAAAACTTTTTCCACCTCTTAGAGATGACGATATTGTAGATTTAATAAAATACGATGAATTAGTCATTGTTTATGCCAATAAAATGTGCGAGAAATATCGAAATGAACGGTACTGCGAAATGATCCGGCAACGTATGCGATTAATTGGAAGATTTTTAAAAGCCTTGAAGGAGATCAATAAGGATATTCAGAATTTGACAGATGTTTTCGAACCAAAATACTGCCAAGATACAATAAGGGTAATTAATAAATTGGCAGGAGCCAATGACGATACTGGTCATTTTCAAAATCCTACAGTTGCTTCATCATTAGGTACCATACTCAAATACATTTCAAAAATTTTGATTAACCAATGTATTATTAAGCACGATGATGAAAAGCGAAAAAATACAAAAAACTTCTTACTACTATTTACCCAAGAAATTGAGATTAATGTAACAAGAACAGTGACTGAATCGCAAGTTCATATGAGAAGACAAAAAACAGTTGATTTACCTTTGACAAGTGACATCAGAAAGTTTTATATGTATTTACAAAAAAATTTAGAAATAACATATAATAAATTAAAACAAAAATTTGATATTTCCACCTGGCTGAACCTATCAGAATACACTCTTCTTAGTATTCAGGTCTTTAACCGAAGAAGACCTGGTGAGCTAGAACGAATACTAATTGAGGATTTCAAGAAATACGAAGGAATCAATGACGTACAAAAGGATATACTGTTATCTGAAGAAACCCAAAAAATGGTTGAGCGTTATGTACGTTTTCTAATAAGAGGAAAATTGAATCGAACAGTTCCTGTAATTTTAGATAAAAAACAAGTCCAGTGTATAGAACTTCTCCTGAAATACCGGAGCCAAGCAAAAATAGATCAAAAGAATCAATATGTATTTGCGGTACCTGGCGTAAAAAATGCAAAATACTTGCGAGCCTGTAATATTATACGCAAACATGCAGTTCTCTGCGGGGCAGAGCATCCAGAAAGGTTAAGGGGAACAAAATTACGCAAACATATCGCAACCACCTGTATAAAATTAAATTTAGAAGAAGATGAAGTTACAGATCTTGCAAATTTTATGGGGCATGATGAAAAAATTCATAGGAATATATATAGACAACCCGTGGCTTCACGAGATATTTTACGGGTGTCAAGACTACTCGAAGTTGCTCAAGGAAGGAATGAAGAAGACAAAGAAAATAGTAGCGATGAAAGTAGTGAAGGGGAAGAACCGGTAAAAACACCAAGAAAAAAAAGATCAAGTAAGATACAATCAAGGTTAATTTTCAATGTTTTATATATATTGTTTCTAGCATCTCCATATGGATTTGTTAATAGGAGAAGATGGACCCCTGATGAAACTGCAACAGCATTAAACGAATTTGAAAAAAATTTAAAAAATAAAAAATTACCATCATTTAAAGAAATACAGGAAATTAAATCGAAATGCCCGATACTGAGTCGACGATCTTCTCCGCAAATAAAAACCTGGTTACACAATCAATTTAAAAAACGTGGAGGAAAATAAAAACTCGTTTGGAGCAATTTAGGCATATTACAAATCAGTTCGTTTTTATTTTAAATTCATTTCAAACGCTTATTTAATATTTTTTAAATTAATCAATACATTCACAAAGTGGTTGGAATTTCATAATTTTTTAGTTTGTTTTAAGCTGTTCGTGTAAATTGAATAAAATTTTATTTCTATACAAGCAAGTATTTTTAATTAAGAGGTAAAAAAAATAAATCATGTGCAACGTAGTTTTATAGCTGTTGTTAAATTGAAGTGGGGGAAATGGCAATGATGGTAATGGCAATATGCCGAAACTAGTTGCCGTTTCCTCGTCTTCAGTTTAACAACTGCAAATAAATTCTGTGGTACATGATTTAAAATTTAGTACCTCATTATTTGACCATTTGTGATAATGGATAACCTCTTGGGCTAATTTTTAATTAACATCAAATTTTTATCTTCTGCTCAAGTTTAAAAAACTTACATCATGTGCCATCTACACTAGAACAGTACAGAATAGAATTTTTCAAAAAGCAATGAATTTTTTATTTAACATTGATGCACTATTTACCCTGTATCTGACTGATCATAACGATTAAAATTGCAAATAAAATAATTACGATTTTATGTATTTTTGGAAACTAAAATTACAATTTGAAATATTTTAAAAAAGTTCCAGCGATGAAACTTTTTTTTTAATATTAATATATAGTGCGACTCAAAAAGTCTGCACCATACGGGAAAAATTTTTATTATTCATTTGACAGAAAATGTTATTCCTGATAAAAGTTGGTGCATTGCGTAAAATTGCTATTGCAATCGTCAAACTTTCAAATTTCTAAATGGTATACAAGGGCGGGCAAAAAATAGGATTTTCGACCAAGAATAAAGTATCCTTATTTTTGACAATATCAAATAGATTTATTTAGGAAAGTTGTTTAGAATAAAAAATTACACTAAGATTTAAAATCACAGCCTCCTACGTAAAAAATCCATTTTTTTATGTTTTTAGCCTAGCTCAAAATAATATCATTTCGAATGCACTTTAGAGGCCTTCTTTCAATCACTATAACACATTTTGGTTAAAAAAATTTAGTTTTCTTCGTTATTTTACACCATTCTCGGCCTTTTTTTAAATTTTTTATGATTTTTGTTTTTTTTTTTGGTGCAAAGTTGAAATTTCACCCTGTAAACCAACATCTTTTTTAAATAATGTTAATAAAGAATTTTGTGCACGAACAATAAAATGTATGGAGATGGAAGGTAGCTATGTGAAAATTTAAAGATTATTAGATATTAAATTATTTTTGTTATTAGGTTGTAAGTAATTATTTTTCTTTTGTAATTTAGTTTTTAATTACTACGATTATTACGGTCATTGTAAACCTGCTGATATGTATTATTTAGTTGCTTCGTTCTATTTGTTAACTTATTTAATTTAAATAAATCATATTGGTAGTTTTTATGTACATGTCTACAGGGTGAAATTTCAACGTTGCACCAAGAAAAAACCAAAAATCATAAAAAATTTAAAAAAGGCCGAAAATGGTGTGAAAATAACGAAGAAAACCAAATTTTTTTAACCAAAATGTATTATAGTGATTGAACGAAGGCCCCTAAAGTGCATCCGAAATTATATTATCAAAAACATCAAAAAATGGATTTTTTTCGTAGGAGGCTGTGATTTTAAATTTGAGTGTAATTTTTAATTCTAAACAACTTTCCTTAATAACATTTTTTGATATTGTCAAAAATAAGGGTACTTTACTCTTGGTCAAAATTCCTATTTTTTGCCCGCCCCTGTATACAATTTGGAAATTTGAAAGTTTGACGCTTGCAAAAGCAGTTTTACGCAATGCACCAACTTTTATTGGGAATAAAATTTTCTCTCAAGTGATTAATAAAAAATTTTCCCATATGGTGCAGACTTTTTGAGTCGCACTGTAATATTTGTCTTGTATTTTTCTTAACTAAACTTACCAATAAAAATAGCAAAAAAAAAAAATAATAACTATTTTATTCTATTTCGAAAAGCATAGAATTTGAAATTTATTCAAAAGAAGTATCAGCAAATAATTTTTTATTTATTTGATGCACTATTAACAAAGTCTCTTTTTAAATTAATCATAGCTATAAACATGGCAAATAAAAGAAAGAGATAAAGTTTCAGTAAATATGACAGATCAGGAATATTTACGTTTTATCATTTTTCTATTTGTACCGAAAAAAGTCCCCAAACTTAACAGTATATAGACAAACTCGCAAAAACCAAATTTTTTCAAAATTTCCTTGTTTCTTTGATTTGTAATGGTAATGTATACGGATGTATACAAAAAAAAGTATAATCAAAAGATGTCCCCAAACTTTACGTTTTACATACATATATATATATATATATATATATATATATATATTTTCATAAATAAATGATAAAATTAATTTAATATAATTGAGCGAAATTACTGTGTGTAAAAAATAACAACATGAATTCAAATCACTTACGTATTGTTTATCACTAAAGAGTAGAAAAAGATATATATTTTGTTGGTATCACCTTCTAGACGAAAAAGCTTTTAACGTATATCTATTTTTATTGTAATAAAAATAAATGCTCCTGTAGGCAAAAATTAAATATATTTTTCTCTTCTAGCATTTTTTAACATTTCTATTTCTTTTCGTTTCTTTTCTTAGATTTTTTTAAAATCCGGAGAGGTATGGATTAAGCCTTTACCTGTACTTACATAAAATTTCTTTTAGTAAAATTAAAAAATAATCCGTAAAATTAATGTACTATGAAACCCTTGCATATAATATATATGCTAATCTTAGTATTACAGAAATAAATTACGTAAAACATAAGGTGTACAAATACGTAAAATTTATTTATCCCTCGTAAAACATCAGTAAAATATATTATAAATTGTTTTCATTCACAAATATTAATTTCTTAAAAATCTAACAGAGGCGCCACTTTCCAGACGAAAAATCTTGCAGTGTAAGGGTTTCGTAGTACCCCACTTTTAAAGTTTATTTTTGACTATTTTTAAAATAAAAAAAATATATGTGTAGGTAAAGGTTAAATCTATGCTCCTCTGGAACCACTTTTTCAAAATTCAATTTAGGTTTTTCTAAAAAAAATTGAGAAAATGGGTAAAAAAAGTCGAGTTTTGTATTTTTTTTTTTTAAAAACAGTTTCAAATTTTAAAAAAGTGTTTCCAGAGGAGCATAGATTTATCCTTTACCTACACGTACATATTTTTTTCTTTCAGAATAAGTCAAAAATAAACTTTAAAAGTGGGGTACTACGAAACCCTTGCATGCTCCGCTCTACAGCCAAGTAAATACTCCTCTTAAGTCAACAATAACGTTTATATCACTGTTTATGTAAAAAAAGAAAATTTTGTGTTTCATAAATTAATTTTAATTTTTTTTTTGTATAAGTATCTATTTAGGTTAAGTAATGAAAACCTGATATGTTAAGAGTTAGAATAGCTTGAAGCTAATCTTCGCCTATCCGGTGTAAATGTTGTACATTTGTGAAATAAAGACATTTTTATTTATTTATTAATATCCTTATCCCACGTGATCTGATTAAAGAAGAAATTTAAAGAAAATGACTATCATCAGTGATGGTTATGACAACTTAAGTATCAGTTCTGTCAAATAGGTCAGTGATATTGTTTTAGAGTTACTACTGATGGCACCAATTTAATCAGGTGGGAAACAGGTATTGTTGAAAACTGTAGTTACCAACTTCAATATTGTATGTGCATAAAACATTCATTTTATTATACTGTTTGGATTATCTCTCCTTCGTGAATTGATTTCAACAAACTATCATACCTACTTACAGTGCGATGTAATTGGTTTGGAATTTAAAAACAATTAAAAATTGCAATTATCCAAATTTAATCACCTCGTGCATCAATACGACATCTTCCGCAACCCATTCATAAATACCTTTTTTTTTTTCATGCCAACATTAAACGTCAGATATTGTTGAAAATGGCGTCGTTGTTTATATTAGTGATATTACTGTCATAGATGTATCATTAACAGGAAAAACGGTACATAAATAAAATAGTTCAGTTAAAATGGTAATAAGATATTTTTCAATATAATAATTTTCCACTATAGCTAACGATCCAATGATTGTTATCTTTTAAAAAATAAAAAGCTAAAATCACTTAGGTATTTTTAATTTTGTAAACTTAAAAAATATTTTAAATACATCTCAATTAAAAATTATTTACTATGCCTTGGTTGAATCTCTCATACAATATGGAACAACAGATTGGGAAGGAATTATGATTGACATCTAAAACAATTTGAAATCTTACAAAAAAAACAATACTAAAATTATTTACTTATTCCTAAAGTGGCGCAGGGAAACAGTAACAAAGCCTACATAGAACACGAGGCTAATGGCCATAGAAGTCGACGCCGTGAAACCAAATTAAAAAAAAGGAATTAGTTCAGGAATCTAGGCAATTAGGATTAAAAACTGCTTTAGACTACACAATTTCTTATACAAGATTTAATACAATTTAGATTATGTAGGATCATACAGTAAATTGTTTAAAAAATCCGATTTTTTTAAAAAATTATTTTATACATACCGTGACTTGGAAAAACGATAACGATTGCGTCATATCTTTTTACTTTTTGAATTTTTGCGACCACTTGATGAAAGCTTTCCAGTGACTTGCAGTAGATCTTTCCATCGTTTGCAAAAAATTTGGCTTCGGACTCGATGATTTTGTATAAATCGCTGGTGTATAAAATAAATAACAGGGGACCCAAGACCGAGCCTCGTGGTACTCCACTTTGAACTGGATGGTTTTTGACAGCTGTCTATTTATTCTTACGCAGAACTGCCGGTTGAATAAGAAACTCTTGATCCAAAATAATAGATTGCCTCTTATTCCAAAATGTTCCAGTTTGCTAAGCAGCCTTCTATGTAGAACTTTATCAAAAGCTTTATCATAATCAAGATATATCACATCAGTTGGCTGGTTATTGTCCTTCCAAGCTGTCCACTGGTTAACTGCACTTAGAAGATTTGTAACAGCAGATTTTTTGGACATAAATCCATGCTGATTGCTTGGTAAAACTCTGTGTTCCATCATGAACTTCGTTACTTCTTTTGTAATATTCTTTTCCATTGCTTTACCGATACAGCTTGTAAGACTGACAACACTAATAATGCAAAATCCACATATAAACTTATTTATTATTTCACAAAAGTCCATAAGAACACTTACGACATGCCACATCTCGAGCCGATAACAAGAGTTAGGTTAGGACCATGTGTCTCCAGCCACGATGCCGGATCGCAGTGGCTAAGGTGACACAACAGTACAGTAGATTTATTATTTTTGCCTTAAGTAAGATATTCCATTTCACAGGACTTATTATGGCTTATTTAGTCCTCTAACAAGATTGCAAAGAAGTGCAAATTCATTAAATTTGTACGTCTCAACAGTTTTAGAAAAGCTGAAAAAAATAGAAGACTTGATATTTTGATTATTTTCATTAATTACTAATTATTTTTATTGATATGTGATAATTATTACTTAATACTCGTCATTTGACTGACTTAAGTATTGGTGTTTATTATTAAATATTTAATATTGTTTGAAATAAATTAGATGGGTCATTGACTAAATGACGTTATGGAGCATCCGCGCCTGCTCGTATGCCATTAATGTCATCGGTTCGCTAAAAGTAACAATAATAACTAGACCTAGGAATATATGCACCCAAAAAATAATTAAATATGCGCATATATATATGCCGCAAAATATTTCAATACTTTAATACTTGAAAAATATGCAGAGCATATGCAATAAGAGTAATTTGTTATTTGATCGAAATAGTTTATTAATATTTATTATTTGTTTTATTTTACAATACCTAATATAATACTTAATAATTATTTAATTTTTACAAATCAACATTATTATAAAACGAATGAACAATTAGATGTTTTTCTAAATTATCTGTATTAAATGATTGTCTCCTATCAGTAAGTATGTACTTCTACAAAGAAAAACTCCTTTCGACATCTACAGAAGTAATAAGAGCAAACTTAAATTTTCCTAAAATATCTGGATGAATAGTATTAATATCTTCAAAGTTACCAGAATAAATATTAGCAAGGTTTCTTAAAACAATAAATCCTTCATTTTTTAAAATTACATTTGAAAATTTATGAAAAATCGTCTTTCCAATATCGCCCTGGACATTTTAACACTCTGATTCAAACGTCTTAATTAAATTTACGGAAGTCACCAAAGGTAAATTTTTTTGTTCTAAATCTAATATAATTTTGGGTACAAATGCATAATTTTTTAAAAACACTAATTGCTTTGGTAATATGTGATTTTCAAACAACTTTTTTGTATTAGATATTTCCTTAGATGAATCATCAAAATCAAATATGATTTCTTTAATTTTTTCATAATTATCTCCGTAAAAAAAGGCAGCTTTAAGCCAGGTATCCCACCGAGTAATCACAGGTTCGGTGGCATCTGTAATTCAGGAATTTTTTTTTTGTACAATTGAGTTCTTAGAGGAGCTTTAAGAAATATTTTTTTTACATTACTAATTAAATCATTTATTAAAGGAAAGTTAGACCTAATTTCTTCTGCAACTCTGTTAAGGCCATGAGCCAAACATGTAACATGTTTTCATAAAACATTTTTAGATTTTTTGCGGCTTTTACCATGCGGGACAGCATCGGATAACAGCAATAAACATTTTTCTGTTGGAACGGCTTCTGGAAGAAAAAAGGAAGACAATTAATTCTGTCTGGATAAAACGAGTTATTGTCAAGTTATTTGTTTTATCTAATTGCTTTGAAGCGATTAGATATGGACCAATTTGCATTTTTTCGCGTAATGAACCTATCATTAAATGGGCTATATATCGATCACAAGAGTGTTGTTTCATCCACAATAATGTAGAAATGGTTTCCAACGGTAATCTCACGAATTTTTTCACGAGTCTCAATGTACAAACTGTCAACACCACGTTTGCGTAATATACTTTGCTCTGGAATATTAAATTTACAGTATTTTTGCAAAAACGATCGGAGATTTGGATTATTTAATCGTATTAAAGGGATATTTGAAGTCACTAAAGCTTTGCATAAATCTTCATTAAAAATAGCTTGTTTTAGTATATAATAATTAAGACTGAAGAAGTGTTGTGCATTGTATTAACTCCAATAATACCGGTGACAATCCTGCTTTAGGCCTATTTATGAACCTCATGATAGCTGTACTAACCCTAAAAATTGTTTGGTTATAACGCCGTAGTAAGAAGTAATGTGTTAACTCTTGAATGCATAATATATCATAATTGAAACACCTCTTATTTATTCGTACTACCGCAATCTATTAGCAGTTTCAAAAACTAGAAAATTATTATATGTGTAACAATATACGTTAAAGCTAAAAACATAGTAGTCATAAAGTTTTTTCAATATTGTAAACAACATTTTTATTTTACTGCGGATTACGTGTTTTTCTTATTTATCGGGGAACTAAATATTTAGTAGCATCCAAGCATGTAAGTAGATAATTTTTTATACATTTTTATTGAACTTTACTAGGTATGGAATAAATAATTTGCATTATTTTATGTGTATCATATGTGAAACAACATGCACTTAGGCAATATATATTTTTGGAAGGAATTTGATAAGAAAAATCATCTTACTGATGAAGAATTGTTGGATTTAGTAAACATCCCTACAGAAAGTGAAGATGAGGTAGAATTTGAAGATTTCTGAGATGAAGGCGATTTATTAGACCTAACTGTGCCCCAAAATGTCATTGCTGAAAGCCTAGAGAAAATTCGTGAGAAAATTGGTACTAACAAAGCGGTTCCATCTAGCAGCGCTACCTCCTCAAAAGAAAAAGTTGTTGAAATTAGTAAAAAAGTTATTTGGAAGAAAGGTAACAGAATTCCCTGAACCAGAAAAAGAGTTTCTTGGCGACACAAATCTCAAACCAGAAATATTAGAGCTAGATTCTCCTTATAGGTTCTTCAATTGTTTTTTTGATGAGGCTTTATGGTAAAAAAATGCAGAAGAATCAACTTTATACACTGCTTAGCGCACTCGCAATAAACCGGAACATATAAAAAAAAAGATATTCAAAAATACATAGGTATTTGCATCTTTACTTCGGTTTCTTATTGCACAAATATAAGAGACTACTGGGCTGATGTAACTGGAAAAGATTTCGTAAAAGAAGTGATGTCCCTAAATAATTTTGAAATATTGCGTTCTAACTTACATGTTAATAACAATGAAACCCAAATTTTTGTTGGGCAGCAAGGATTTGATAAGCTTCATAAGATTCGTCCTATAGTTGCCAGCTTACAAGAAAACTTTCTATCTATTCCTGTTGAAGAAAGTTTGTTAGTCGACGAGGAGATTTGTGCCACCAAAGTAAGACATCATCTTAAGCAATATATGGCAAACAAGCCACATAAGTGGGGGTTTAAATTATTTTTTTGTGGTGTTTCTGGCTATGCCTATGCATTTGAAGTCTGTACGGGACAACAAAACAATTTAAATGAGATACCTGTAGATGAACCAGACCTGAGGGCAAGTTCAAATGTAGTGGTTCGCCTAGCATGAGTTCTTACTAAATTCAAGCGTTACAAAAACTACTTTAAAAACTTTTTTGCCTCTCTGCCCCTCATGGCGTACTTGCGTAAACAAGGCATTTTTCCTTCCAACTGAACAAGAGTTGAAATGAGAGAAAAATCTGTTGAATTTGTTGGAAATGCTGACCGAATTGATATCGCTTGCATATCCCGGAAAGACAACAAAATTGATAATTTCTTGTCTATCTTTTCGGGACAGAAACCGGAAACGACTGCTAGAACATTTGACCGTAAAAATAAACAATATAAAGAAGTTAGCTGCCCAGAAATTATTACAATTTATAAGGGTTGTAATAAACTGAACAGTATTTAATTCTTTATGTACAGTATAATATTACAAGCAGTCAGTAAAATATTTTAAAAGACTCAGTACTTTTATAAAATATGATGAGTAAACATTGAATTTTGGAGCAGTAAAATTATTATTTGGCCTGTATTTCTATGTTCACTTTTGTGATTATAATGGTCAGTAAAAAATAATAAAATGTCAGTATGAATAATTCTACAAATGGTCAGTAAGAATTAATAAATGGCCAGTATGCAGTAGTAGGTAATAATTTTGAAAATGTGCATTAAATAAGTAGTACCTATTATGTTTTTAGGTCAGTTTAGGTGTGTCTGTATACGCGCTAACGCACTTGGCGTGTTATTAGTTTCTGAGAAGTAAGGTTAAGTGACTCGTGCTCTGAGTTTCTTGCAACGGTACGATATGGGAAATGTACCAGAATATGAAACAAGTTCCGAAAGTAAAAATGAAGAGGCGATCACGATGAGAAGGAAGAAAATAGATAAGAAATGGGAAATGGAGAAAATGTTTGAGAATAAGGCTTCTGCAGTGGCTGCAGTTCAAATGGAGCACGTGTGGAGTTTTACTTATAAAAACGTCGACACAGAAGGAAATATAAGTAAAATTTTTCGATGTAACAAAGTTAAAAAAAGAGGAGAGCTTGTTCTAGACGATCCAGATTCTAAATATTGTTTCAAGGGAAGTTGACTTTGTCTGCGAGTGTCTTTAGATTTCTGCTTTGCTATATGTGAGGGTGTTCTCGCGTGTTGGTCGATTTGAAACTTTTTTTTAACATGGAATCTAAAACAAATAAATTCCTGTAATTCCTTTAATTAAATTAAATAAATGCGTACGTTGTAAAGTTGCCCTACTTTTTTTTTAAATGTGAGTTGAAATAATATTTTACTGTCGTTTGATTTACCATTGTGAAAGGTCAAAATAAAATATAAAATAAAAAAGTACTTACAATTTTAGAACATGTTTTACAAAACACCTGGTTATCACCTTCTACAAAAAAATTTGAATAACATTTTACCCACGACTCAATTAATTTTGCCATTTTTCCCACTGGTTAACACAACACAACAATAAAAACTGAAATGAAGTTGAAAATAAACTGAGTCATTTAGAAATTTGAAGATATTAATACAACTAGGTACTTGAAAGGATATTTAGCAAAATTTGTTGGTTTAAGGAGGGTGTTTATAATTTAATCCTCTCAAGTACCTACACCATTAACCGTAATTTATTGCAGGGAAAAGTTAATCCTTCAAATTTTTAGGAAATCGACCTGTAAAGGCATTTCACAAAATATTATTTTGGTCCAAAACTCATAATTTTAATATGTCCAGCCAATTAGTACGTCAGATATATGCCAAAAAATTAACAAAATGTCAATATATGCATTCAAAATCAAAAATTGTATACGTACAGGGTGTTTCCGAACTTGGCGTCCAAATTTGTAGGGGTGGTAGTTCGCATAATTTGAGAGCGATTGGCAGATTTCATTTTTCTAAAAAAAATATAATAAACAAAATAGAGCCATTATAAAAAAATCAAAAATCAGGTCCTACCCTGAGCGCGTAGCGCAATAGTCGCTTGATCTGTTACTCATCCGGCATTACAACTCAAAAACAGATGCGATTTGCAAATTTCTCCCTCCACCCGGCCGGTATCGAAAGACGTAGCCGTTTGTTTTTCTAGTGCGTATTGCTCGAGGGCGCTCCCATCGCTGTGCAGGACCGTAACTGTTTAACATTTTTTAATTATTTTTATTTTAAATATTTTGGAAAAATGAAATCTGCCAATCGCTCTCAAATTATGCGAACTACCACCCCTACAAATTTGGACGCCAAGTTCGGAAACACCCTGTATATGCAAAATAATGTCACTGACCTATTGACAAAACTGATACTTAAGTTGGTCACTGAGAATAGCCATTTTCATTTAATTTCTTGATTTTTGAATTACTTGGGATATGGGTCATTTTGTTTTATAAAATTAAGTGTTAATCTCTACAATATATTGTTTTTACAGCTGCACATTTGAGAATAACGAAAAATGCCAGATTTGGTACGACCGCATCCTCAAGGCTGCAGATCCGCCACGTCAGTTGGAGCAACTATTCGCATTTTACCATTGCATATGGTCCAAAGAAAAAGGCGGCGAGGAAGTCATCATGCGCTTAGAAAACCAACGCCAGTACACTTTTGATAGAAGACTGTTCGAAAATGAGGTAAATAATACATTATACCTTTTATCACTTGTTTTATCACATATTTTTCATTTATTTTTAGATGTGCCGCCTTGGATTCCAAGGCCATTCTTGGAGAATTTCCAAAGTCAATGAAAATTATAAATTTTGTCCTACTTACCCGCCCTATCTCCTCGTCCCATCCTGTATAAATGATGACATGTTGGAGAGCGTGGCTAAGTTTCGCAGTTCAAGAAGAATACCCGCCGTGGTGTGGAGGTAAGTACATAATTTTGGCCGATTGATCTAATCTAAGGGTTGTTTATACTAAATCGATTATAAGTTTAACAGTGAAAATGGATTTTATTAGTCAATGGTCAATAAATGAGTTTTGCCATGTATCTTTCTTTATTTAGACTGGTTCAAAAGTCTTCGATTAAAAAAAATATATATTTAGCTGTGTTACTAAATGCAGTATATTAA
The DNA here is from genome assembly GCA_927349885.1 of Psylliodes chrysocephalus. NCBI lineage: Eukaryota > Metazoa > Arthropoda > Insecta > Coleoptera > Chrysomelidae > Psylliodes > Psylliodes chrysocephalus. The sequence goes on from OV651815.1 coordinate 13,630,153, forward strand.
TATACATACAACATTGGATTTATTGGGATAATAAAAAAGTTGTATCCTTAATATTTAGAATAATACCTCTAAATATTCAAAAATATAGAGAAACGTTTTAAATATTTATTTTACTTTTGAAAAATTGATATTTTTTATTAAATAGATAGTACTTTTTATTAAAGAAAATCGTTTTATGTTTTGATTTAGTTCTTATTATTTTTAGTAATTCGTTTTTAGCGAATTTGTTTTGTATTTTACTCAGTGGCATTTTTCCAAGTTGTACAAGCCAGGCAGGTCAATGCATTTTTTGCGATTTGTATATAATTATTAACATCTATTATTAGACAGGTGTTTTTGATCTAGTTAAAAATGATCAGACAATTTTTGTTTAGTTAAATTACGATGTTTTTTTAAATTTTAATTTTCAGTATACAGGGAAATTTTACATTTATAATACTTAACATTTGTTTTTGTTTTTTTTTTTTTGATATTTGGAACAGTTATTTTTATAATGGTAAACAAAAACTAGAGCATTGCTAAAAGTGTTGAATTGAATCCCCAACATATGCATACAAAATTAAAAATAATTTAAAAATAGACCTCTATATTTGGACATAATACATCTGTAAGACCGAAAACTTTAATATTGTTCCAAATGTTCGTCTTAAAAAAAAAATCATTATCTTGAAATTAAGTCTAAAAATTGTTAATTTGAATCAAGAATTGCGCTTGCCGAGTTTTTTCGTCAGCAGCCCCATATACTAAAACTATTTTTGTCTGTTGTAAGTTGCATTATTAAAAAACACTTATTTAAAAGATTTACAAAAAACTTAAACGACGGTAAGAGATGTCGAAATTTCGCCTTCTGAATTTTTAAAACTAATATACAGGGTGTCTGTAAAAGGTATTTACAAAAACATACCACATATTCCTTAGACCAAAATAAGTCACTTTAAGTAAAATTACCTTAGTACAAAGTTGCTTCGTTTGGGCTCCAGAGGGCCTTGAAGTTACAATTTTTAAATCGTTTTTGCCATATAAATTTAAAACGGCATATGCGATTTTGCTAAAATTTGGTATATTGGTAGAGTTTTATGTGGCAAAAAAAATGGTATTAAAATTTTGTCCGATAATAATACATAGGCGTAGAACTTGATTTTTTAAATAATTGCACCTTTAAAAATTCTACGTCAATGGAAGAAAAGGAGTTTGAGTATGAAATTTAGATTGCGCAACTCATTTACTTTAAAAAAAGGTACTCTTGATAAGACTCGATTACTCTCATGGTTTTCGCTAAATTTCTGTTTTAATAATTTAGAGTGTATAGGTTTCACAAAAATATTTATTTACAACATAATCAAAATAGAGATTTTACAAAAATTGTTCAAAATGTTCACCATTTTCACGCATACAAAGATTTATACGTCGAAGAAAATTAAAATGTATCCTTTCCATAACTTCTTCATCAAATCTAAGATTGATTATTGCATCTTGAATACGTTGCCAGTGCTGTTCCTCATTTTTTACAGGTTCCCTGTAAACTGTGGATTTCAGATGTCCCCATAAAAAGTAATCCATCGATGTTAGGTCTGGGGAACGTGGTGGCCAGTTTACAGGTGCGTCAATACCTCTGCCTATCCATTTGTGTGGATATTGTTCATTCAAGTAGTTTCTAACGTTTAAAGAAAAATGTGGTGGAGCTCCATCTTGCATAAACCACATATCTCTCCGAAGTTGGAGAGGTAAATCTTAACAATTCTGGCAACGTATTTTGTAGAAAATCCAAATAATCTTCTCCAGTTAATCTTCGTGAAAGTATGACAGGACCAACAATAAAATTACCAATTATTCCAGCCCACACATTAATTTTGAATTCGTGCTGAAAATGGTTTACCTTTATTGCATGCGGATTTTCAACGGCATAAACATGTTCATTATGGGTATTAGTTATACCTCTTCTTGTAAAACCCGCTTCATCGGTAAAGAGAATCTTCTTGACAAAGTTTGGATCTCTTTCTCTTTGCATATTAACAAATCGACAAAAACCCAAACGAATTTGAGGATCATGGACTAATAATTCTTGTACTGGCTTTTTATGGTATGGATATAGCAATTGTTCTCTAAGCACTTTATGAACGACATCTTTACTTACTTCTAGTTCCCTTCCAATTCGTCTGGTGCTTAATTCTGGATCATCTTCAACACGTTCTAAAATGTCTTCTTCAACTTCAGGAATCCTTCCAAAACGTTCTCTTCCATTATCAACAGTGTTGGGAGCAAAGGAACCGGTCTCCCGAAGACGTCTTTCAACAGCAGTAAAAGTTAGGTGGCTAGGTACACGACGATTTGGAAACCTTTCCGGGTACACCCTGACACTCTCTCGAGCATTTTCTTCACAAAATCCTAATGTCAGTAACATATCGGTATATTCTGCATTGGTATATTGTACAGCCATATTAATAAACCACGCATTTGTTTTTTTAATTATTGAGTCAGATAGAACACTTTCAATCGTTAACAAGAGATTAGGTGTTAAAACTTGACAATATTTTTATTTAGATGAAACTATGGAAACCAACAATAAATGTTTTTGTATACATATTGCTGGCAAATAATTAATATTCCTCAAAAAATCGTACATGGCAAGAATCGAGTATTTTTGTTGAAAAGTCTCGATTAGAGGTGTTGAAGAAGATATGAAAAAAGTACATTTTTATGTTTTTCATCGTATAAAATTTTGTCCGATAATAATACATAGGCGTAGTACTTGATTTTTTGAATAATTGCACCTTTAAAAATTCTACGCCAATGGCAGAAAAGGGGTTTGAGTATGAAATTTGGATTGGGTACTCATTTACTACAAAAAAGTACCCTTGATAACACTCGATTTACTCTCATGGTTTTGACAAAGTTTGTATTTTAATAATTGTTGTTTATGTTCTAAAATTACTAAAATGCAAATTTCGTCAAAACCATGAGAGTAATCGAGTCTTATCAAGAGTACCTTTTTTAAAGTAAATGAGTTGCGCAATCTAAATTTCATACTCAAACTCCTTTTCTTCCATTGGCGTAGAATTTTTAAAGGTGCAATTATTTAAAAAATCAAGTTCTACGCCTATGTATTATTATCGGACAAAATTTTAACACCAATTTTTTTGCCGCATAAAACTCTACCAATATACCAAATTTCAGCAAAATCGCATATGCCGTTTTAAATTTATATGGGAAAAAACGATTTAAAAATTGTAACTTCAAGGCCCTCTGGAGCCCAAACGAAGCAACTTTGTACTAAGGTAATTTTACTTAAATCGACTTATTTTGGTCTAAGGAATATGTGGTATGTTTTTGTAAAGACCTTTTACAGATTGACACCCGGTTGCAAGAAGGCTTGTAAATTTATCAACAGCTAATGAGCCCATAATTTTATTGAACTGAACTATCTGAATGGTGCGAATGTCAAATTATTTAGTCTAAACATTTGTCAGTTGCATAACAAAATACTGTGCCGCGAAAGCCGTCTCTGTTCCTTACCCACGGTATGAAGTCTAGCGCTGACCAAACGCACCGCTTCGAGAAACTATTTGAGTGCGGCGTATTAGTCATATAGAGACAGTTCTCGATCGTTGTAGAAAGCCAAGAATGTTCTAGTACAGAGCTGGTTTTATATAAATAGCGCGAGTTTGTCGACGGACGGGAAGTTTTAAAAGAAATGTCGTACAGTAAAGACATATTGTAATAAATAAATTAGAATTGTGAGTTACAATAGTGCCTAACTATTATATAAATTAATTAGTACAAGTGTTTTAATTAAATAAACTAGAAATAAATTAAACAAACGTGACATTAGTTTCAGAAGTGTAAATAAAAAGTGGACAAAAATGGCTAAAAAACTGTGTTATTTAAAAGTGGTGAAATTGCGTTGAAATTAGAAAATCGTGATTTGTAGACAGGGAAGAAAACATAATTAACAGAGCTGCTTAAAGTAGCACTAGAATGTAAAGGTTTGAATCCGGAAACGTTTTTATTTTTGGATGATGCTTCTTCTATGGAAAGTAAGATCTCTTGCTTGAAAACTGAAATGTCTGCTGATATAAACGCTATGAAAACAAATATTTCTTCAGACATTTTTTCCTTGGACAGTAAAGATTCTTCCTTGAAAGAAAAGATGTTTTCTGACATATCTTCTTTAAAAACCGAAATTTCTTCCAATTTGGAAAACAAAATCTTATTTTTTTTTTAAAGATGAAACCTCTTCTAATACGACTTCTATGAAAAACGAAATTTCTTCCGTTGAGAAGAAAATAATGACTTCCGTAGGGGAGAAAAAATAAATTGAAAAGAAGATAGAAGAAAAGGATCACGTAGACCAGACCAAGAACGGTAAAATAAAGTGCCATGAGATAGAATCAATGTTGAAATTGGAAGGAGCTGTAAATTCTGCTCGTGTTAAAGCCCCAATTTTCGACGGAAAGATGTCATGGACCAACTACATTAAACAGTTCGAAACAGCTGTCAGAGGAAACGAATGGTTTTAACGAGAGAAGGCAATAAATTTGACCATCGCCCTTCGAGAAGACGCTTTAGATGTTCTTCAAACAATACCCGTAGAAGAGACAGATGATTTTGAGCAACACAAAAAGAGACTAAATATGCGATATAACGACAAACACTTGGAGCATTTATACCAATCACACTTAAAGAATCGCAAACAGAAACGAGACTCTTCAGGAATATAAAGTAGATACGGTTTGCTTACCCATTTGTTGATGGACTTCGTGACCACGAGATGCAGAAAACACTCCGCTTAGCCCGTCACAAAACATTGGTCGATGTCTTGTCCGCTGCTCTAGAGTATGAGGCAGCTACACAGGCTTCTGGAGGGTACAGTAAAGTGAGGAATGTAAAAGAAGAAAACTCTACCAACTAGTTAAGATAATGAAGAGCTTTAGTGATAAAAAGATGAAGACAAAGACCATCAGGTGCTGAAATTGCGGTGAACTGGGACATGTACGCAGTTCGTGCAAACGCCCTAGGGTCCCATTAACTGAAGACAACAAGCCTCAGGAAAACTAGAGCAAGTCAGCCTAGAGGGGACAACTTCGACCCGAAACCGTTTTGAAGACCCTCTCATACTGATAGCCTCTTTAAAATGTAGCGATGATAGTCTATACGTAGACGCAAAGTGAATGGTAAAAAGTATACATTGTTGGTGGATACTGGAGCAACTAAGATCATTATACCATCAACAACCATAAATAACCGTAAGAGATTTTTACCAACAAGATTGCGACTGCGGACTACCACAGGTGAAAGTGTCAACATCCGTGAGGAAATCCAGGTTTAATTGGGAATTGGTACAAAAAAGTTCACTCATATTGTTATTGTTGCTGATATTGAAGATGTTATTCTTGTAATGGATGTAATTATCTTACATGGTTTCCAGTTAGATTTTAAGAACAGAGTGATCAAAGTTGATGCCGAAGAGGTATTCCTACATGCATATAGGGACAGTACCGTGCTAGTGCCTGTACAGGAAGATACGGTGGTACCTGGCAGAAGTGAAACTATTATAGTAGCACGGCTTCAAGAAACTATGGAAGAAGGAAAACCTGTAATGATGGAACCTTGGAACCACGATGAAGAGACGTCAGCAAGCTGGTAAGCTAAACTTAACAATTAAAAATATCAACAATACTCCTGTAATTATTACAAAAAACTAGATTCGGGCAAGCTGGCTGTTTATTACCAGAACGTTAGAGGCCTTCGAACAAAACTATCCCAACTATGTCTCAATGTTACAAATTCTTCCTACGATGTAATTATTCTTACTGAAACATGGCTCACAGCTGATATCAACGACGCCGAACTTGGTCTTAATGGTTTTAATATCTACAGACACGATCGTTCTCCCCAGTCCAGCATCTTTAGCAGAGGTGGAGGTGTTTTAATAGCTGTTAGGAAAACGTTCTCTTCGAGTATCATCAACTCTAACCCATCTATTGAGCAACTGTTTATTCACTTGGATCACAGAAACTGCAAACATATTTTAGGGGCCATATATATGACTCCTAAATCTAATTCTAATCTATACCAACTTTACTTTGATCAACTTTTAATGCTAAATGAGCAACATCCCGTCAGCCAGTTTTACATTTTTGGCGATTATAATCTACCTACAGCAACATGGGATATTGAAGATTTCTGCTCTTCAGCTTCAGCTCATAGTTCATCACTATCTGAAGAAGGTGCTATCGAAATCGTCTCGAACATATGCGCTTTTTACAATATTTTTCAGTCCAACAAAGTGTTCAACCAAAGAGGAGTTATCCTCGACCTTGTTTTGTCCCCGGTGGAACTTACAGTGATGGTAGCCGTTGATATATTGATCCCACCTGATGTTCATCATCCTCCTCTTGAAACTTCAATTCAATATAAGGTGAACTCAAGTGATGCTCCTGGAGAAGAGTATTATTATGATTTTCGCCACGCCAATTTTGAGGATATACACCAATGTTTGGAGGCAATGGATTGGGATGCGCTTCTTCAAGGAAAGGAACTTTCAGAAATGATTCTTACTTTTTATGACGCTTTGTACTCGGTAATTGAGTTATTTGTTCCCTTAAAGCAATTTGTTATAAACAGATTCCCACATTGGTATTCTTTTCAACTCAGAAGCTTGGTTAACGATAAAAAGGTTGCACATAAGATATACAAGCTAAACAGGACTCCCCAAAATTATGAAATATTCAGTCAGTTAAGATCACAATGCAGGATTATATCTAGAAAATGCTATTCAAATTACATACATTCTGTTGAAAGTTCTGTTAAAAGTAATGTTAAAGCCTTTTGCAATTTTGTAAGTAGCAAAAGATCTAATAACATCATAACATAATATGAACCTTGAAGACTCTTTTGCTTCTTGTGGCAGTGAAGTATCAAATCTGTTTGTCAAGCATTTTTCATCAGTTTACACTAATCAAAATCTAAATCAAAATTTTAACGATATTGAATCAAAACTTAATGTTTCCTCTTACCACATTCCTATTTCGACCATTTACGAGAAATTATCTAATCTTGACATAAAGAAAGGTTTAGGTCTCGACATTATTCCTCCCATCCTACTCAGAAATTGCAGCTTAATATTGTCTCGCCCTCTCTTCTATATTTTCAATAAATCTATCGCCACAGGTGAGTTTCCAGATTATTGGAAACTATCTTATGTCACCCCAATATACAAATCGGGTAGCAAGTCAAACGTCAAAATTTACCGACCTATATCTATTCTCAGTACTATACCTAAGGTTTTTGAGAACATTATAACAGACTACCTTACCTATGACTGCTCTGGCATCATAACGGATCATCAATATGGTTTTTGTGCTGGGAAATCGACTGAATTAAATCTAGTTACCTACGTCGACTTCCTGTCGGAAGCTTTGGAGAAGGGTTGCCAAATTGATTCTGTGTACACGGACTTTTCTAAGGTTTTTGACAGGGTTAACCATTCTCTCTTACTTCAAAAGCTCGATAAATATGGCATAAATGGGGTCTTACTGCAGTGGATTAGTAGCTATCTTACGAACAGAACTCAAATGGTTAGAGTAAACCATCACTATTCTAACTCATTTCAAGTTACCTCAGGTGTTCCTCAATGATCACACCTTGGTCCCTTATTATTCAACTTATTTATAAATGACATCATTCATTGTTTTCAGTATGGCAAAGCACTATTGTTTGCAGATGATTTAAAAGTTTTCCTATTAAAACCATTTATGATGCCCTCTGGCTTCAGTCTGACCTTGATAATCTATCAAACTGGTGTGCTTTAAATGGCATGGATTTGAATGCTATAAAGTGCCATGTCATGCGCTTTTATCGATCCCATGTACCAACTACTACTTTTGATTATAACTTAAATGGTCATATCTTGGAGTGTGTTAATCAAATTAAAGATCTTGGAGTTATTCTAGATCCCACTTTAAGCTTCAATCAACACATACCTAAGGCTATCCATAAATCCATGAAAATGTTAGGTTTTATCAAAAGACTAACACATGATTTTAGTGACACAACTGCAATTAAAGTCCTTTATTGTTTACTAGTCCGACCTCACCTAGATTATTGCTCTTCTGTCTGGTCTCCACATTAAGCCTTGGTTTCTTTAAACACTCCGTCGCGGTGAGCGGACAGTCCGTCGACCGCTGAGGACAGCAATTTTCGCCCGAGGTGGTTTGTTAAAAAATATAGAAAATGATACTTTCTCTATGTCTGTACGTGCTGTTTATGTATTATGAATGTAAACGAAAGGTACTAAAATGGATGCAAATAAATTGTTTGCGTTGTTATTATTGTTGGAAGAGGAAGAACAAGAGGAACTAGCAATTGCAACCATCAGTTTCCAATAAGCCAGTGGATGAGTTGTTTTTGTGTCGCAATACAGAAGGTGCAGCGGAGGCTTTTTAGAAATGAAACCAAATTTAGGGAGTATTTTAGACTTTCTACAGATCTTTTTGAATTCGTGTTGAGTTTTATAAAGGACATAATTTCCAAGAAACCTAAAAATAAAGTCATGATGTCATCTGTATGTGTGAATTTGTCACTCATTAATTAATTATTAATTATTAATAACAATATAGTCTCCGCACACGCCGACGATTCCGCTGATATCAAACTCAACAGATATTAACCGACTCTTCGCAACAAATCAGCGGCATGACGCCGTCCTACTCAGCTAAGCGGATTCAAGAAAACCATTCCCATTTAAATACTCTGGTTGGATAAAATCGTCAAAACGCGACGGTTGACGGACTGTCCGCTCACCGCGACGAAGTGTTCAAAGAAACCAAGGCTTTACATAACGCACAGCAGAAACATAGAAAATGTGCAACATAAATTTCTTAGATACATAGCCTACAAATTGGGGTCCTTTGCGAGTATGATTTGATAAAGAATTTTCTAAACATCCCCTCTTTGGAAACTAGGAGGAAACAGAGAGACCTGACATTACTTTTCAAAATTATCAATGGCAAATGCAGCTGACTGAACTTCTAACAAAAATAAATCTTTATGTTCCAACGCGCTCAACTCGACAGCAACAAACATTTTATGTACCTTTTTATCGTTTAAACCATACTTTTAGCAGCTGTATTCGAAGAATGTTAAGATTAGCCAACACTCATAACGATCTTGAGATATTTAACACCCCCTTTCATAAATTTATAAAGCAATTACTTAGTACTGAGCTTTAATTTTTGATCTTTAATTTTAATGTAAATATTTTATTCAACCTTATTGTCTTTTAAATTCTTAACCTATTTTATGAATTATACCACGATTGTATTTCAGCACCATATATATTTCACTACATTTTAATTATAATTTTAAAATTGTAATTTATTTCTCAAATGGGCTTGCCCGTAAATAAATAAATAAATAAAGGGGTTGGCGAGGAATTCTGATCGAAAAGGAGTTGATCACGACTGCTAAAGAGATTCCAGTTCTTTTATACGTTAATGATCGCCCAATTACCTTTAAGAAAGAGACAATATTACACACATCTCCAAAAGTCTTGGCCCCCCTTGGTAACTTTTACCGCGTTCAGTGTAAGGTGACTATTTTTTGTGTATACATTCTTCATTATCTTATCGTACATAAAAATAGCAGTTTGTAAGCTAAAAATTGTCTTCGTTTGAAAATAAGCCCGTTTTGAAGAGAAATCAGTTCTAAACTGACATTGAGCATTAAAGTATCAAGTAAATTTCTGGTAAAATGCCAGGTTATCCGATTTCTCAGGTTCACCGGACAATAATAGTGACCTTATTTTAAGTGGGTTTGTTAAATAACCAGATTGCTGGTCATCTGAATAGTCCACGGACTTCGGTAAGGCGCATTTTCCAGGAAGGGGCAGTGAAGGACAAGAAGACCTTTAAAAGTGCTTAGGCTTTTACCTCGACACAGAGCTACACTTCGCCAATGGGCTCAAGAACACATGAACTGACTTTTATCACAATGGCGTAACGTGTTTTTTCGGACTAGTCTCGATTTGGCCTATAGGAATGATTTAATTTTGCAAGAGTTCTTGTTTTCTATCAAGGCGAATCAGTAGTGTTTTGGGGGTATAATGTTTGGTCGCCACACCCAACTTCATTTAATTCAGAGACCTATGAAATGTACGATATACGCTGAAAACATCATTTAACCAATCAGTTAGCTTTTGCGCACCGAGTTTGGACTATTTAATTTTTCAAGACAATAATGCCAGACAACATCGCATGCAAAGGCTACAATACGTGCTATAGGAAGGAAATATCCAAAAAATGAATAGCCGCCAAACTCACTAGAAATGAATCCCATTGAATATGTATGAGATTAAATATGGAAACTAGAAGGAATTTACACATGGTAACATTGTATCATAAGATCATTTCATTAAAGTCGCCTCCTTATCTCTATAATAAAATTACATTTACAAGGTTTAGAGGGCATATATCTCCACCTCTCCATCGTACCTCCAAATTTCAAGGTTCATTCTCTTATATGATATTTAAACTATATAACCTGGTTCCTCCTAAACTCAAACATCTTTCGACAAATATGTTTAAGCAAAAGTATAAACATCTCTTGATGCCAGAAAATATTTAGTCAAAACAACCATTAGATATTATAATAAAATGTAATATTACATTTATAAAATGTGTATTTATATTTTTGTCTCGATTGTGCCACACTTTATTCGTTGTATTTTATTATTTTAATATTTTTCTTTTCTTTATTAGGGATAGCAATTAATATCAGCTATGCTGTCTGCTATTCCCTTTTTGTAGTATTATACTATTTTGTTCGATAAAATTTATGTATTTAATGCAAATTTACCTGTAATACTGCAAATAAATTATTATTATTATTATTATTATTATCTTGGCAGGGCAATATCAAGTACAGAAAACCTTTAAGCACTTGATTGTAGGTGTTCAAGAAGAGTGGGACAATATGCCTGATCATTTTATTGATAACCTGATCCGCGGGAAACCGCGACATGTTGGCCAATTGATTGAAAGTAGGGGCCATAATACCAGGGTTACCAGGTTTTTGAAAGAGATGACGGACAGACAGGGAATTTTAGGGGAAATAGGGGGAAGTAAAAACTACTCTGTCTATTTTCATTTTTTTAATCAAAATTACTTATTTTGTAAAAAATCCGTACCTATTTTTAGGTAAAGATAGACTGAGGTGTTTCAAATAATAAGGTGAAAATGTTTTCTGACTTTGGATTTCGATTTGCGATTTCTCGATTTTCTAACTTTACATTTTCACCTTATTATTTGTAAAATCACCTCAGATCTTTACCAAAATTAGGTAAGGATTTCTTGCAAAATAAGTAATTTTGATTAAAAGAGTAAAAATAGATCGAGTTGTTTTTACTTCCCCCTATTTCCCCTAAAATCCCCTGTCTGTCCGTCATTTCTTTCAAAAACCTGGTAACCCTGCATAATACAAACTATTAAGTTATGTTTTTGTTACGATATAATATTTTTTCTCAAAATAAAAATTTTCTTACCTACAATTTTTGGATCTTTTTTGTAATTTTCTTTTTTCTGCATTATTCGGAAAGCAAATTACAAAGATTGTGTATCACATAGTTGGGTTTGAAAACAAAGAATAGGATTCACCATATTTTCCAAATTTTATTTCATTATTTTTAAAAAAGACTTTTAGAGATGTGTGTATATATAGAAAATTAAGAATTCTGGTCAAAAAATAAAAAACAGTTTCTTTTATGTTTTTTTCATACAATTCTATGGTGCTATAAATTTGTATTTTTTTTTTTTTTTTTTTTTTTTTTTTTATTGAAACGAATTATAACAATAGTTTAGGAATAAATCATTGTTGCTATTGTAATTTTTTGTTTTTCTCCAGTTTTGAGCATGTTTTTCAATCGTGACTATATATTTTTTTATTTTATCAAAAACTACATGACAAAACGAAAAAAATGAGTAACTGAAGAACTTTGTATAATTTTTCACCGTAGAATTTCTTAAAAAAAGTGTTTTGAATAGAAAAAAATTAATATCTGGAAATATTTTGAATTTTTTAATTTTTTTTCTTATTTAAGACACAAAGGTATAATTTCACCAAATTTCATCAAAATTAAATTATTTTTGAAGAAATGAAAAATATTAATCTTAAAAAATTGGCAAATTATACGATTAAAATACAAATTATATACCAATAATATCATTAAATAAAAAAAAAGGCACTACATAATAGGCGCATAAAGAACTTAAGAAAATGTAGTAGTAATTAAATCGTAAAAGTGTTGTTTCATTTTAAGCCGTTTTATCTCGAATTTATTAGAATAATGTGATAAAAAAATAAAACTACTACAACTAACCATATACCTGTCTCACGCCAAGACACTAAGTTATTTAATTGAATTAATACCTAACTGATTTGTTAATCTTCCCAGTTGATCTTCTTAGTATTGACGTGTTTATCGCTGATTCAAAGTATTTACCTAACTTGGCTAGATATAATATTTGTACGAGGAGAAAATATTATGGAATAATCTAACTTTTTAAATTTCCGCGTTGACGAAGTATAAACAATAAAATTATCCCAGTAAGTTAAGCTCTGAAAATCATAGTTGCCGCTTGACCACAGTGCAATCCGCAAGATGAGTCGCCATCATTTAAAAATTGTTCGAATATAGTAAAATTTGGCCATATTTGACTTTATTATTGCTCATTCCATTTGTATTCAATAGAATACCAAGCATTAAATCTATTTTCTTCCAGACATTCTAGAAATGGGGCTGTCATAGTCCGATCCAGCCAACCGGAGGTCGGTTGGCTAGGCTGGAGGTCGGCGGAAGACGAAGATCTCATAAAGGCTATATCAGAGGCCTGCAATTTCGATCGTTCATTCAAGCATTTCGAAAAAGTCGACAAAGTTGACAAAGACTCCTCCAACTTATCCTGTTCTCCTGGTTCCTACCACTCAGACGAATCTTTGCAAATCACGAACAACGTCATTGGGTCCGAGAAGAAGGTAAATTTGCTTAGGGCCAATATTTTCTCCTCTGAGTAAAGTTGAAAGTAACTACTTGCTGATTAAACAATTGTTTTGGATTAATGAGAATGGACTGTATGTAGTTTTATAAATTTTATTTTAAACAATAATTATCACTTAAACATTTGTTACATGATAGCTCTTTTTTAACGTATTACATCTGATGCTTTCTTATCTACCACGAAAGTTTATCTGGTTTTCTTCGGCGTAAGTCGGTAGCATTTTAAAAAAGTTTAAAACAATTTTCGATTAGGTGACATCAGAATAATAGTTATATGGTCTCACAACTCGCCGCGATACAAAAACGGAGAACAACAGATGCACTGTCTTCGGCGTCGTCCCAATCAGGTCGACAGAGTTAATAAAATACACTAGACCATTAGTCCGGGAAACCAAGAACAAATTATAGTCAGAAACAATAGGTCTATTGTTCGTTAATCTGTCAAGTAAACCTACATGTAACTTTACTCAGAAGTGAAAAGATCGGCCCTTAATTAAATTAATACACTTGCGTCATTCTTAATATTTTTTCTTTTTAGTTTTTAATTATGGATGCTAGATCCTATACGACAGCGGTGGCCAATAGGGCCAGAGGTGGAGGTTGTGAATGTCCTGAGTATTATCCTAACTGCGAAATTCAATTTATGAATCTTGCCAATATACATTCCATCCGAAAGAGTTTTCATGCCTTAAGACAACTTTGCTCTTATCCAGGTGGAGATCAACCCAAGTAAGTTATTTTTACTTTCATAACATTATGAAGTGCTGTCATCGCAAAGTAGTATCAAACCTGATCATTTTTTTTTTATTTCAGCTGGTATAGCCAATTGGAAGGGACCCGTTGGTTATCTCACATGTCTGGCCTTATGAAAGCCGCAGTGACTCTGGTGGCAGCGGTAGAAAGAGACGCAAGACCCGTTTTGGTACATTGTTCGGACGGTTGGGACAGAACGCCACAAATCGTGGCACTAGCAGAGATCATGCTAGATCCATACTATCGCACTATGGATGTAAGTCTTGAGAATGCATAAATACAATTAATATGAGTGACAACTTAAAAAAATTTGAGCCTAAAAAAATTTGGATCTAAGTAAATTGACTACTGAAAGAGAGTAAAAATGAGAGAAAAAAATATAAATAAAAAAATTAAAAGTTTGATTTAAAAAATTTGAAGTGTGAGACAGAAAAAAATTGAGTCTAAAAAATTTAGTTCAAAATAAATTAAGTACAAAATCAAAATTCCAATCAGGCGCTTCATTTGTTTTAAAAATTTTGACATGACAAATAACAATTGTTAATATCATAACATGATTGGTGACATATAACGATTAGTGCTCGACATTTCTTAGAGACAATCGTGCTGGTAATGAAAATGACAAATAACTAAAATAAATTACTGACCAATCATTAAGTTTCAGAAAGGGCAAGAGACATTACAATGTGACAGACGGCTTGTAGTTGCTTTTAAACTCCGTTTCAATAGTAAAAGTACAGCTGTGTTGCAGCGTATGGTAAATTTGATTTTAAGCAGTGGCGTAACGATGTCAATTTTGTTCAAAGTTAGTTTATATTACGAAATTTCAATTATTAAATTACACATTTAATTACCCGGATTCTTATATCTATATATATAAAATTGTTTGTCCTGACTGACTGACTGACTGACCTATCAGCGTACAGCCAAAACTACTAGGTCTAGAAAGCTGAAATTTGGAACATAGGTTTATTTTATAACTTAAGCATCCGCTAAGAAAGGATTTTTGGAAATTTTAACTTTAAAGGGGGGAATTGGGGGGAGGGAGCTTTTAATGAAACTCTTTGTTCTTTAAAGTTAGAAACATGAAAATTTAAATTACAGCTGCTGGGCAAAAATAAATAATGACGTTTTTCAGGGTTTTTGGATTTTTAATATTTTAAGGGGGGGAAACGGGGGGTGAAATTTTATAAAGGACTATCGATTTTTTTTGTTCTCTATGAAGTTAGAAACATTAAAATTGGAATTGCTGCTACTGACTACAAATTATTAATGACGTGTTTCAGGGTTTTTGGATTTTCACATTTTAAGGGGGGAAATGGGGGGTGAAAATTTATTTGGGAGTATCCATGTTTTTGGTTCTCTTTATAGTTAAAAACATAAAAATTGGAATTGCAGCTACTGAGTACAAATTAATAATAATATGTTTTAGGGTTTTTGCATTTTCACATTTTAAGGGGGGGAAACGGAGGGTGAAAGTTTATTTGGAAATATCGATTTTTTTAAAGGTAGGAACTTGAAAATTGGAATTGTAGGTTCTCATCATAAATAAATATTGAAGTGTTTCATGGTTTTCGGATTTTCACATTTAAAGGGGGGAAAACGGGGGTGAAAATTAATAAAAATTAATAAAAAATAAAAATTAATAAACTTTAATTAAAATTAACAAAAATTAATAAAAATTAATAAAAATTAATGAAAATTAATAAAAATTATTAAAAATTAATAAAAATAAATAAAGTTTAATAAAAATTAACAAAAATTAATAAAAATTAATAAAATTTAATAAAAATTAATAAAAATTAATAAAAATTAATAAAAATTAATAAAAATTAATAAAAATTAATAAAAATTATTAAAAATTAATAAAAGTTAGTAAAAATTTATAAAAATTAATAAAAATTATTAAAAATTAATGAAAATTAATAAAAATTAATAAAAATTAATAAAAATTAGTAAAAATTAATACAAATGAGTAAAAATTAAAAAAAAAATGAAAAAAAAAAAATGAAAAAAAAAAATGAATTAAAATCAATAAAACATAAAAATTAATAAAAAAGGAAGTCATGTATTTTTTTATATTAATAACACGACTATATGCGAGCAAAGTTGCGAGCAAAGCCGCGGGCAATAGCTAGTTACTAATAAAACAAATTTAGTTTATTACTTACGACTTACGATCATAAAAAGGGGGCAGCAAATAATGCTCCATGTGATGTACTTTTCTTTAATGAAACGGATTTTATTTATTATTTTAAATGAGTATTCTTTTTAGGGTTTTCGCATTTTAATTGAAAGAGAATGGCTGGCTTTCGGTCACAAGTTTGCCGATAGATGCGGTCACTCGTCAGGTAGCGACGATCAGAACGAACGGTGTCCAGTGTTCTTGCAGTGGTTGGATTGCGTACACCAGCTTCAAGTACAATTCCCGTGCGCCTTCGAGTTCTCCGAACTCTACTTGGTGAGTATGCTAATGACTCGTATATACTTGTTCTAATATGAATTGAATATATAAAAAATGTACTTTTAACTGAATTTATAAGATCGTTGAAAATATGTTCTGCGGCATTGTTAAATATTTATAAAGAGAAAAGAAATATAAAATAAATATGAAACCCAGTATTTAGTTTACAGTAAAACAGAGTGATGAATTTCTACCACATAGAAACAAGTAATTAATTTGCTTGGGCATTTTTATCAGTTCTCAAGTTTTTTTTAGTATTTCAGAATGTTTGGTTGTAAAAACCAGTGACGTAGCTGGTTGAGATATAAATAGTTATAATTTAGTTTATAGTTGCGCATATTTTTGCATTTTTTGGATGGTAAATAATAATTCTTAGCAATGATGGTACATTGAAGTATCTGACAGAGTGAAAATGAAGGTAAAATATTCCAGGCAGACGAGAAAAATTAAAGTTAGATATTTATAATTAAATAGATCAATGATTTTTAAAAGATCTTTTTCAGTATGTATTTTAAAGTACTTCCGGTCTTTATTGTCTTTATTTTCATATGAAAAACTTATTAGATTTTCAAAAGTAGAAAGAGCGAGATGACTATCAATTTGAGTGGGGATAGTTTGTGCAAGTATATTTATTTGGGGCACGAGCACACGTTTTATAAATGAATGTGTGACCACGGCTACGAGGCTTGCTTTACACTGCTGCCACAATTAAATAAATTGCGTACTTTCCTGGAAATTTACTTGAACCATAATAGTTGTACATGAAAATGTCATTATATTTATAATAATTTGATAACTATGTGGATGACGTATTAATGTTTGCAATTCATTGTTCATAATTTGCAAATTTTATGAAATTTTCTTTAGAATCGTGGTTGGATTAGTTTTTGTTTTTTACACTTTTTTTTACTTTTACAGTATCCTAGGTTATAGAAAGATGTATTTAAAACGAATCGTTTTACACTGACTTTCGTTATAATTTATTTTCATTTATAAAAGTCTGCAAAACGGCAATAAATATAAAGGAAAAGGAGATAGAAATGTATACCTTTGGAAAAAATCTTAATTTCTATTTCTTGTTCTGATATCTTTGTCGGTTATACGCAGGTAGTGTTAGGTTTGGCCCATAACACTGCGGCCTCTTGGGTCTATTGTATTCCCCTGCTTTAGCCATATTCAGGTACTATCTTTGGAATAGTTCTGTGTCTTTGGTTAGTTTTAATAAGTTCCCTACTAAGTGTTCCTGGGGCGTTCTTTCCGGTTCTAGGCCAAAAAGGATGAAACGTCGCCTAGTAAGAGCTTCACATTCGAAGATCGCATGGTATGAGATTTCTTCCTTTTCCATGCAGAGTCTACACGTAGTGGGATTATTGTGTAATTCCCATCACATAAAGATGTTTTAGCAAGCAGTGCCCCATTATTAATCCCACAATGGTGGATGTGGATATACGAGTATATGAGGTCTTGCGAATTATAGTGCCTTACTGATTTTGTGCCCTCTTATCTGTTGACAGTGAATTTGATGTTTTGTGGTTATTCACCTGTTCACTGCCTGTCGAGCAAAGGTTTTGTTTATCCCAAATACAGGTTCGGGTCCTGTGAATGGTAGATCTGATCCCTCTTTGGCGAGTTCATCAGCCTCCTTTTCATTTCCTTGGATCTTTTGTGCGCTGGTACCCACGTTAGTTTTACCTTATTGTTGATTATTGTTGTTGGTTGCCAGATCATTTAGTATTCCAAGGCAGTCTTAGACAAGCTTTGACTTGATTCTGTTTGAATCAAGAACCTTTAAGGCTGCTTGGCTATCTGAGAGAATTAGGATGGTTTGTTTTTTGTACTTCTTAAATTCTCTCGTACACATAATTGTTTGCTTGTATTTCAGCCTGAAATACAGTGGTATGTTTTCCCAGTGAGATGATTTATTTATTTACGGGAAAACCTCATTTTACAATAAAAAATATATGTTATATGCACAAATACAAAATAAAAAACATCAAAAATTGTATCATGTAAAACATTTGATTAAAACATATTAAAACATTTGATTAACAAGGCAGACAATAACAGTACTTTCAAGTGTCATTAAGAAAGTGGTTAGCAATACTTCTTTTAAATAAAGGATATGACGAACCAAAAAAATCCAAGTTTATTTCTATACTGTTAGCACTCCTAACCAATCGTGTTGATGGACTATAAAAGCCGTAATTTTGTCTATGGTGTCTAATAAAAAAAGTTTCATTAACTCTGGTTGCACTATTAATAAAATATCATATATTGACCCAGACAAAAGTTTGAATAGGAAGCATAGATCTAATTGAGTTCTCCGGTTCTGCAAAGTTGTGATTTCTAATCTGGAACATAGGTTAGCATAATCATAATCGTAATTATTTATACGCACTCCTAATTTATATGCTGAGCATCTCAGAAACTTATGTTGAACCGTCTATTAATCTAAATGCAATGCAAATGATGGGTCTAACTCCATGTTCCCCAGAGTCTGTTCCCTTGTTAGTTTTAGATCCATCCAAATACCATACGAGACCGCTAAGCAAGTATTTACTATCTCTTTATTTACCTCGTTCCAGTTGCAGTTGACCTGGAAGAGTCTGTTGAAGGTTAGGAGGGGTGTCATGTAATCTGATCCCATGTTTAATATAGAATCATTTACTTTATGTGTTATTCTGGTATCTTTTATATGTCCCAGTGGGTTCCAGTTGTTGGAGATTTGCAGTCTGTATGCACTCATTCTGACCTCCCCCTTTATGACTAGGTCAAGGAATGGGAGGTTTAAAATGATTTCCATAGAGTCTGTCAGTGTATTTCTCAGTGCTCCTGTAATACAAAGGCTGCCAGCCTCTGAACTCAAGAGAGGATATTGAGTGCTGTTTTCTAGCTTACTTTTGGCCACCAAATGCCCGTCTCCCAACAATGAGACACATTTTACATTTGTTGGTCACTTTTGTAAGTGCTGGTTCCAAGTGAGTTTGCTGTCTAGGATTAGATCCAGATATTTTACTTGGTTCGTTTTGTTTAGCCTTCCTCCAAACAGAGTCGGAGTTTCTAAGACCTCCAACCTTGTTTTCCGAGTAAAGGTTATGAGTTGTACCTTGTCAGGGTTTACCAAGAGGTTTTCCCTAATATTAGTCTTTGCATGAGTTCGAAGACTGTGGTTCGAGTTTCCCTCAGGTAAAGATGACTGTGTCATCGGCATATCCTTGGGCGTACAGCCCTTGATTGTTCAGTGTTTTCAGCAGTTCATCCGCCACTTGGTTCTACAGTAGAGGAGAAAAGACTCCACCCTTTGGGCATCTCCTGTGGATGTTCATCTGCATGGTTTCACTGAACATTTATGTCTGTACTTGCCGTCCACATAACATGTCTTCTATCCATCAGCAGATGGTCTCTTCTATTCCATGTTTGCGATCAGCAGCTACCATTGATTTAAAGGAGGTATTATCAAAAGCTCCTTCTATGTCAAGAAATGCTCCTAGGACTATTTCTTGGCTACTGAGTCCCCCCTCTATCTTGGTTATGAGATGATGCAGAGCAGACTCACAAGATTTTCCTGATTGATAGGCATGTTGGTTTGTATGAAATCTTTTAGTAATTTACAAAGGGTGGTTGTTTTACAAAAAGCAGCTATTCGATCTGTTGCAAAAGCAGTCTTTAGAAATCACTGTGTCCCACTGTTCAAACAGCTTAAAATCATGACAATTTTCTCAGCTGTAATATATGAAAACTTACTATATATAAAGAGCATATTTATTTAATACACCTCAAGTCTACTCTTACCATACAAGAAGGAAAGATGCATTAATCCAACTTTGTTGTAGGATTAATAAATCTAAAATACTGGGTGTAAATTACTTCAATGCATTACCAGAAGGGATACGGATACTCCCTGTTAGAAAATATAAACAAAAAATTAAAACCCTTATGATTGATATGTGCTTGTATAATTTAACGGATTATTTTGAAGCAATTAAGCATGTTGACTAGAGTAACTGTGTGACACATTTTAAGATATTTTAATACTAATCTAATAAATTAAATTAATTTTAGTCTTGGGTTGTAATCAATGAACTTTTATTATAATTTGTAAACTATTGCTATGATACAGATATGTATATTTACGGTCTAGGACGTTTCGACGCGGCCATTTCGACGCCGGGTCGTTTCGACGCCAACTGTATTTTTGTTAGGTACAAAATAATATATTTGAAATGTCTTTTTTAATTTTTTTATTAAGGATGCATAATATAATTATGTAATATTGCTTTTAAATATTCGTTTATATTTCTCTGATTATAATCGATTTTTAAAATCCTCTCGTCACAATCGCGATGTTTTTTTTTTATTTAGCTGGTGTCAGCTGGCCCAACAATAATTTATTGTTTTTCTACACCCGTATTATAATAATGCACTTATATGCCCAAAATCCGTTTCATAATGATACCCATTATGATACAGATTTTTCATTATGATACAGATTTTTAATCAATAGAAACTACAATTTTTCAATCAAGCATGATGTTTGACGTTTGTCCTAAATTCCTATGTAATTGTTTTAGTTGTCAAAACGTATTAAATTTTCGTAGATAGCTAAACTTCGATAATTATAATATTAAAATGTCTGATATCAGCGATATAGAACACTCCTCCACACATATCGGAGAAAGGAGAAAATGCAGTACAAAATATTTTGCCCCAAAAATCTGTGGTAATACCAGTACCCAAGGTAATACCATTAATTACAATTTTGTAGAATTTTTTATAGAAATACGAGTAATTACTGTTATTGTGTTCAATACCAATATAAATAGAATATTTATAGGTCTTGATTATTTATCGGGTGTAGAAAAAATAGCGTATGCAACTCTCATGTAATGGTTATTAAAACACTCGCATAAACCATACGAAACTCGCCTTTGGCTCGTTTCGTATCCCGGTTAATGCTCGTGTATTAATAACCATCATTACATGATCGTTGCATAATATACTATTATAAAACAAGTCCCTTCCTGTTTGTATCTTTTTAAGTGCAACAATAAATTTCCATATCGTTAGACGATCTATGGACATTTCATTTTGAAGTCGTCTGTGTGCTACTTCGGCGTGGTTTTTCGTTCTGTCTGTACCCTCCAAAACGCGGTTGTAGACCGACCACAATGTGATCGGAAAGGGTGGATTGAGCTTTCTTCGACCCTGTCGTTGAGGACGTCCTACGTATGAGTCCTCGAACCATTCTATTAGAGGTTGCAACTCGTTAGAAAATTTTCCAAATAAATGGTCGATTGCAATATCTATGTCCTCTTCAGGAACAAATGCCCAAAATTTCACCATTCGTGCATGAAAACTGAAATCAGCATCGGTATTATAACGACCCAGCAAATTCATTTGCGCCAAATGTTTTTTCATATTTTTCTTCAAATTAAAAAACAACCTAGCAGCTCTGCATTTGGAAACTTTTCTTTGAAAGCGTTTATGGCACCCAGTTCAAAATCGCATGAAATCTCCGGATTTGCAGCTGACTGTAAATGTGCCATCATAGCAATAATTTGGGCATATGTAGTTTGCCGTTTGTTGGGTAGGAGAGCATAAAGAACAGGATGAACTCCCCCAAATTATTTAGCTATAATTATGTAGGTAAAAAATTGAGGCAGTTGGTTTAAATGTCCCATTAACAAACCAATGTTTTGTGTCCTTCAAAATCTGTAAATTCATGCGACAACATTCAGGAGGTGATTGCTCGTATGAAATTAAGATGGGTCTTTTCTATAACAAAATTTCCTTTCCTAGATATCACCCTTAAAAAGTGGTGACTAAAATTGAGTTTTTATTTATTTTCTAAAATTTCAGTATAGCTAGAAACTTGAAATTCTGCAATTTTCGTGCACTCGCAAAGGACTGACTACGAGTATTTTTTCATTATTCCTGTTACATTATAAGGGAGTGAAATTAACAACCCTTACTTTATTTCATATCAAAACTTTTTGTCAAAATGAAGTTTTATGAAATAAAATTATAACTTGAAATTCTTGTTTTATTTAAAAAAAAAATTATTCTTAAATTTTTTTCCCAAAACCAATAGCTTCAGAGAAAAAAAAATAAACACCATACATTATAATTTTTTTAATAAATTGAATGGAATTACCCGACGTTGGTCCTTTGCGAGTGCACGAAAATTTCAAGTTTCTAGCTTTACTGAAATTTTTGAAAAAAATAAAAACTCAATTTTAGTCACCACGTTTAAGGGTGATATCTCGGAAAGGGGTGGGCTGAGGAAATTTTGTTATGGGAAAGACCCATCTTAATTTCATACGAGCAATCACCTCCTGAATTTTGTCGCATGAATTTAGAAACACCCTGTATATATTGTAATGAAAATGAATTATCAACATTTAAGATCAAAAATTAGTTATAGAGCATTCAATATAAAAACCGATACACGTCATCAATCAGTTGTGAAGTCATAACCTTGCAGTGTTGCCCAATCTTCAAAATAGTCTAAGAATGTAGGAATTTTTAAAACTATGAGGTTTTGTTTTTTGGCTATGTTATTAGGAACAATTAATTTTAAATGTATAATGAATTCTATACAAAAGCCAATGAAGGTCATTGATAATGTTTAAATTAAAGTTTTAGAAAAACACTGAATTTAATAGTAATAAATTTTGCACAACAGGTTTAAAATGACAAAAAAACGTTAGGTTAAGGATGAAAAAAACAAACAAATTTTATTTAGGCTTGATTTAATTTACAATAAAAAATAATTATGTTCAGTTAGTTTGTAAACATCCATATTTAAAAGAAGTAACAATAGTTAGGTAATAAAATTAACAACACATGACAATAATATTTAAGCTAAAATCAGTCAGAATAATCAGAACTAAAATCAGAATCATCTCTATTTGGTGTAATAATAATGGGAGCAATTTCCAATCGGTCCAGTATATGCTCTCTTTTACACCATTTAAAAATTTCTTTTTCAGTGTGTCTTACACTGTTTGCCCACATTTGTGGGGTAATGGTTCGGAGTGCTTCAGACCACATGTCTATACAATCTCTTTGTGTCTTTCCATCCCGACCAATGTGCCTGTTATGATATTGTTTTGAAATACCCCAAATCAGTTATATTGGATTAAAAATACAACGGTAAGGAGGAAGACGTAACACCTTATGTTCAGCCAGCATATCGGCTACATATATTTTTGGTGGTTTATTACTAAAAAAATAAAATCATAAAAAAAACAGAAAAAGTATATTTCCATTACTCACCGTCTAACAAGGTTCAAAAGTTCAGCCTTAAACATGGTGACTGAATAAGGTATATTCTGATTCGTCAACCACTCTTGAATTTGAACCTTAGTCGAATTACTATTCGGTGTTTTGTGTGCCAATGTGCTATGGTATGAAGCATTGTCCATTACAATTAAAGATGGTTCATGCAGTCTTCGAAGCAATTGTTCTTCGAACCATTTTAAAAAAATTTCATTATTCATCTCACCATGATAATCATAATCATTGCTTTTTGAAGCAAATATGGCCTCGGCACCATCAATAAATCCATTTTCGTTTCCAGCATGAAGAATTATATATCTATAAAAAAGATCAATATACAGTTAACATGTATATATTCATTAGTTTTTTTTATTAACCTTTTACCATCAACTTTTGTACTTTTTACACTTCTTTTATTGCTGTCTTGCCAAGAACGGTTTATGGTGCCATTTTGGAAAATCCAAGTCTCATCAATAAAAACAAACTGGTACAAATTTGCTTCCTTTTCTTTGGTATATTTCCTTAAAAATTCTGCCCGTTTCACGGCAATATCTGGAAGTTTCATAAGACCTCGCCTTGGTTCATCTTTCTGCCATTTAAAACCTATTTCTAATAATAAGGTATGCAATGATGTGCGACATCCATTGAACAACTCCTTCTCATTAAGTTTCACCAACAAAGAATCTAAACTTACATGCCTCCTCTGAAATCATACATTAATTTGTAATGGGGCATGTTCAAAAATTTTGAAATTTTTTTTATGAATAATAGAGTTGAAAATAAAATTACATTTTTTTTATTTTTTTTTTATCTATTCATTTGCCGGAGTTATGAATTTTTTTAAAATTTATGACGTCACCGGGAATAGACCAATAGGAGCTAGCGCACAACGTTGCCGGCTAGAAGGTTTACGAGAAGTGATGTACGTTCGTTTGTGTACTCCTTCTTACTTTTAGACTTCTAAAACATCGTTAAACAAATATCTTTTAAATATATAATATCAAATGTTTTTTTAAAGTATTATTTCTGTTTAAACTTTTACCATATTTAAAGTTTCATTGTTTTAAAAGTCACTTAATAATTCAGAAAATGGCAAAATGGCAGCACTGTGTATGGCATCTGTCATTATAGTAGTGTCTCCATCAAGAATTTATTTGGAATTTGATTGTTTAATTTTGTACTTTTTATAAATATTATGACTACGAAAAAGTGTTTTGTTCCAGAATGTGATAATGATTCACATTCATCTTCAAAAATATTTATTAG
Organism: Psylliodes chrysocephalus; assembly: GCA_927349885.1. Lineage (NCBI taxonomy): Eukaryota > Metazoa > Arthropoda > Insecta > Coleoptera > Chrysomelidae > Psylliodes > Psylliodes chrysocephalus. Next base: position 13,654,968 of record OV651815.1, read on the forward strand.
TGTTCCTAGAAATTTGGAAAGAAGAAAATCAACCTTCTACTAGCGATGTTTCTCGTGAACTTTTTAATAAAAATACACCGGATTATCAAGATGTAGCAGCAATTTCTGCTAATTGTCCCCTTCAGGAAATTGAAAATAAGGCTACTATAAATTCTTAGGTGTATAACCTAAAAACCCTTCTGGAAGAAAATGCAGAATCTCCTGAAAGTTTTGAAGATACCGAATTTATTCATCATTTTGTGGAAGAACTAGTGATAAAGAAATAATGGAAAAATGTGGGTATTTAAACAAACTGGTTCCTGGATCCCATATAATGGCAGATAGGGGTTTCAGAATAATCAGCTACTTGAAAACATGGGATACACTTTAGTAAAGCCACACCTAGTGTATCACAGAATGAAAAAACTTCTCCAGAAGACGTACAATTAAGTAAAAGAATAGCATCTCTAAGAATACATGTGGAAAGAGTTATAAGAAGGGTTAGTTAATTTAACATGTTAAAACCATATTCGTGTGTGAATTTTAAGCAAGTACATTTACTTAGTAATATCTGCATAATTGCTTGTTAACTTACAAGAACCTATTTTGTAAGAGTAAATATTAATTTAATAAACTTTTTTGTTTGTTTTTTAATTTAATTTACCTAATTATCACATTTCAGGGATTATAATGAGTTTTTAAACAGCCAATGTAATTTTTGATAAAAATTTAACTTTTCGAGCAAATCGAAGAGGAATGAGTACCTGTATATGCATAGATTTTTTTGGGACTAAAACTACCAAAACAAAGGCACCTATTTACAGCAGTTTAAAATGAAACATTTTAACAAAAACGCCTATGTCACAGTGATAAATATTAAAAACCAAGTTCAGTTGAATGTGTTAGCAAAGTCTATATATTCCAATAAATCGGGTAACTACATGTGGTATCACTGGTGATAAATTTAAAAATATCACAATGCTTGCCACCTTTTTCAAAAAACCAGAAAGTGTGCCTTCTTATGAAAATGACAACAGTGATAAATGTGAAAAAAAAATTTCATGTTGCTATTCGTTATTACGATAGTAAAACATTTTTGCAGTTCCGTTTATTTTTTATGAAAATCTAAGTAAAAACAACCAATGTCAAAGGGTTTTAATTTTTTTTCTGTCAAACCAAATATATCACAAAATTAAAAATTGATCATAGGTCAAGCTAAAGTAATACCTTTATTAATAGTGGCTTTAAAAAAGGAGAAAGAATAATATTGACTTAAGTTATTATTATTAACATTGGTGATTTTTAATAAAAACTTATTGTTTACAAACAAAAATATAAAAATCTGTGAAAATTTTATTTATTAACCTTTTAATAAAAAATGAGAAAAATGAAGTAAAAAAACAATTTATTTACAAATAAAAAATATATACAAATCCTAAGAATATAAAAGTACTGATTTATTTTCCTGTAGTGGATGAAGAGGTTTCTTTAACAATCTAGCCAAGTGTACATCATTATCAATAACACTGAGTAGATGTTACAGATGGTTCCTCACTTCTTCTATGAAGCCACATGTTTACAACCTCCTGAAAAAAATAAAAGGGTTAGATATGCAGTTACAAAATAACTATACAACCAGCTACAAAATGCCTTATTTTATGTAACAAGACGAGCACTTTACTAGCTCTGAACGAATCCAGTAAAGAACCTCTGATTTTCAAAACTTAAAAAAAACAAGCTCACCACATTTTCACATTTTTGAAATATTATAGAGCCTTTCGAAAAAAACTGCTATTTTTTAAAAGTACCATTTTTGTTTAAACAGCTATGTCTCATTTTAGGCTATTGAGTATTATAAAATAAAAAATTACGGGATGCTTTGTTAGCTTCAAACGAATCCAGCAGAGCACCCCAGTTTTTTTTTAAACCACACCACATTTTTTGGCTCCTACAATATTATAAAATATTCGAAATTTGACATTTTTAAAAAAAATTTGCAATTCCTTGCTGACTTCAAAGTTTTTTTTCTGAAAACAAATATACTTACCACATTTTTAGGATTTTAAAACAGCCTAAACATGTGTCATAAGTAGTTGTTTTTATATATTAAAAAACTGAAGTGTCCTGCTGACTTTGTTCCAACAAAGCACCCTGTATTATTTAAAAATAGCAATTTTTTTTAGTAAAGTTTTACAATATTTCAAGAGTCTAAAAATGGGGTGTGGTTTTTAGAAAAAAGCTTTAAAAAACCGAATTGCTCTGCTGGCTTCTTTCGAAGGTTAGCAAGCACCATGTATTTTTTAAAAATATAATATTTCAAGTGCATAAATATATGGTGTTGTTTTTACAGAAAAAACTTTATAAAACAGAGGTGCTTTGCTGACTTCGTTCGAAGCTATCAGAGCATTTTAAGTTTTGCATAAAACGAGGAGCATAAAATTTTTGAAAAGGGTATAAAAATAGCCTAAAAATATGGCATGTTTTAACTCAAAATTTCATAGGTGCTCTGCAGCATTCTTTGGTATCATAATTATTACTAGGTTCACTAACAAAATGTATTTCTAGATTATTTTAACACTTGCTGCGATTACAAAAAATGTCTTTGTCAAAATTAGAAAAAAAATATTTATAAGAATAAAGGGCCTTATACACTGTTTATTATATGTGATATAAAAACAAAAAAGCATAATAAATATTACAAACCTTGAGATTCAACATATCCTAAGCATTGTGCACTAAAAAACAGCCACATCATAAGGTTTTTGCTGTATTTTATGTTTAGGTGTAATTTGTCTCCTTCTCTCTTATGGAAAAAGTAAATATCTCCATATTCTTGCTTGGCAGATCTAAAAATAAAACCTGAGATAAATATGTTTTACTATAAAGTGTACTGCTTCATATAAGCTGTAACTACCTACCATTAAAACAATTTATAAATAAAGTTTTACCTTTCTATCTTTTGGAAACTGAGTATTGTTAAAAAATGCAGTAATCATCTCGGTAATCATATTTTCGTTTACAATGGGAAAAATACTTGATTCAACTTTTATAAATACAGCTGATAAATTCATATTCTTCTTCCTTTATATATCCTATATCCCACAGGATAATTTACCCAGATAAATTCAGATTAATAATAAAATTAAACCAAAACAAAAAACTAAGGTTAGTTGTTAGGTGCTGTCAATTTTTAAATGTCACTTAGATGTGCGTTCACTTCGACATTCTGTATGTAGGTTTGTTCGTTGGCTTGGTTTTGTAAAACAAAAAAAACTTCGACACAAGCTGATTGGTCTATTCCCGATGACGTATAATTTCAAATTTTAATTGGGCTTAATTTAAAAACTTTTAGCTTTTTTAACGAACTGATTGTTTAGAATAACTTGTATAGCGACTAACTATTACAATATAGTTTATAAAACAGCATATCTCACATGTGAACATGGCCCATTGTTTAATAATAATTTATATACATATACATTTACTAGACTCGTACATGCTATAAATAACATCTCGAATAGCACTGGTATTCAGAATTCTTGTGTTGGTAACTTTCTTTTGCCTAGGTCGCTTTTTTGGTGGTGACTTTAGAACTTCTCTGTTCTTTACAGCTTGTGAAATAGAACTAATAGTAGAAACATTGAGATTAAGTGCTTCTGCGACACGCTGAAACAAAATATATTAATTTGACGGTGATACATTATTAATCAACTCACTTCTCTTACAGCTGTTAAAGGTAACAAAGGCCCACCGTTTTCACGTTCTTTCTCAAAATAATTTATTAGAGAAGCCACTAATTCCTTGCAGCGACTATTTAATTGTTTTGGCATTTTTCAATTGACAACAATGTATTAAAATTAAAAGCTGACACATTTGATGCCAACTTTTATTATGAAATTCACTAGAAAGTATTCCGTTAATAATCTGCCTACAGTACATTTACTACTGTGATATAATTAAAAATACATTTTTAATATGCAATTTTATAAAAATGAACTCCATGCGTCTAAATTTATTCATTTATTTGCAAAATAAAATTTAAATATTTTTATTAGTGTGTGTGGTACCAATGATTGTCACTGACGTCATCTCTGACGTGCATCGGTTTTTATATTGAATGCTCTATACACATACTTTGATTACTATACGAGGCAAGAGAGAGGTCCGACACGCCCAACATAGGGCGCGGCCATTTTGAACCCTGTGACACAGTTTACACCTAAAGAATCAGATCGCTCACTCTGCGTCGGCACTTTGGATCTCAACGTTTCAGTTTACACACTGTGCAACTCGGATAATACAATATATGACAACCGCCTATAATAAAACAGCAGTCTTCTGCGTATCCTGAATTTGTATCCCTGGAGTGGATGTTATTTTGGAACTTTCAATTGGCCCGAGTGAGCTAACTGATTCTTTAGCAATAAACTGTGACTTCAAAAATAATATTCACTGACACTGACAGCAGCAAGCAAAATATCAGGTGCGTTTTAATCATCCGCTTCTGCTTCCGGAATTGTCGGTTTAGTCGTTTTAACCTGTCAGATTAAAACAAGAAAACTGACAATTCTGAAGCAGAAGCGGATGATTAAAACGCACCTATTAAAAATATTGCGCCAAGATGTAGGCAACACGTAATAAGGGTTCAAAATGGCGGAGTTTTCTATCTCCTTTTAAAAGGCACTCAGAAAGCTGCGCAGTGCGACCATTCTCCGTATAGTAAAAGAAAATCAAAGTATGTGGCTCTATAACTGTTTAATCTAACTAGGAACAGGTACCTAAAATGGGATAATGAACTACCTAATATAACATTATGTATCAATATTAATATTTAGGTAATTCATTAAAAATCTTTTTAGGTACCTAATTTTCAGAGATTAATTGTTTATGCCTTTTATAGATATGAGAACATAAGCCAGCTAATGGTTACATATTTACTGCAGCTATATATCAATACTTACTGCGAATATTTAAGGAACAAGATAAATTACCCAATTTTAAACAAAGAATACATCTGCAAAAAATAGACATTTCAAATATTTTTTTTGACTAATATATTACCTACTTAAAAAAAAAATTACCTTTGGCGTCGAAACGGCCCAGCGTCGAATTGGCCGGTGTCGAAATGTCCTCGCGGCGAAACGTCCCATTCCGGTATATGTATGTGTGTGAGTATATATGCATCGTATGTTTTCTTTTTTTTTTTCTTTATATATATTTTTTATATTTTTTTTTAACGAATATAAGGGTCTAAAGTATTTAACACTGAATAAAGATTATTATAATTAATATTACTCTGTTTAGAATATAAAATATTTTATAATGTAAAAGAATTCGACACACCTATGCATACATATCAGGTGGTTGAAATGTGTTAAGGCTGTATGTCACGATTTTTTTTTCTCCTGGGCTCGTCTGACTATGTATCTCCGAATAACACTGAAGCCTATTGGCTTATTGTGTTTTACCCCATGTTAGTTCATAGCACCCACTCTGTCACCTTTGTACCTTGTACAAGTTTGTACAGATCCTTGGGTGAGCGGGTTCTATATGTTGTTGGATCAACCGTGCCCAGTCATGAACCCTGTTATCACTTTCAACTTGTTCCTATTCATTGAGAGTAGTTCTACAGTTCTTTTGGGGCATGGTCTGTCTATGAAGGCTTTTCCATGTGCCTGTTTTGGGGTGTTTCCCCAATAGTTGATATGTTGTTCCCGAATCCAGTCGTTTATGAAACCCCGGACTGTACTTTTTGGTACTCCTGGGTTTGTGTCTGGTTCCGGTGTTTCTTCCTGACCCTCTTTTTGCAAGTTCGTCAGCCTTTTCGTTGCCTTCGATCCCTTGGTGACCTGGCACCTAAAATAGTTTTACTCTATTTCGGTCTGCCAGTGTTCTTAGTTCTTCGATGCATTCCCATACCAGCCTCGATGTAACTTTCTGACTCGATATGGCCTTAAGTGCCGCTTGGCTGTCTGTCACGATACTAAATTTAGAACTAAATTAATGCATTTTTTAAGTACTAAAAAATATTTACGTTGCAAACAGCAAATTTAGTACTAAATTTAGTACTAAAAAAATTAATTAATTAGAACTTGTTCTATTTTCTACTAAATTTAGTACTAAAAATGCGTCGAAATGTTGCGCAGAAGTTTTTCACAGAAAAAGTTGATACGGCGGTATTTTCTGTACCCTTTTATTTTTAATTAGCGACAATTTTGCATTATCGCCTTGAATAAAGTTCGCTTGTTTGATTTTGTAGGTCTTAGGTTTGTTTCAACAACAATCTTGGAACCATACATAAACCAGTCCACAACTTATTGTCGACGACTCATAGTCGACGACCTGTCGTGGATTGGGTCTGAATTCGGAACTTGGATGTGTTGGAACACATTTTTCTGTTGGCAGACACATTATTAAAATAATAAGACTATTATAATCGATAAAAGTATATAATCTTTGGATCTAGACTACGATCTAAGCTATCAAAACAAATATAATCACGAAATTTCCAGAGTTGGTCGTGGTCTATTTACGAGCTTAGTTTCGTTTTGCACATATCTTGACAATTCGTTCATATTCAGACCCAGGAACTGATTTGACAGTACAGAAACTGGTTTGTGATTAGGTTTGGGTGTGTTGGAACACTAGGTTTTTGTACAGTTTTGAGTCCGAAGTTTGTTGGAACACCAAATCCAGACTGCGCAGAATCCCGACAGTACGTAAACCGATTTTCTATTGTGTTGGAACAAACCTATTATTGTCTTTTTTTCGTGGTTTTTAGTAGCATTGCTGTATTTGGTTGTTGTCAAGTCAACTAATGTCAAATTGATAATAAAAACACCATTTATTTCACTTTTCTATTTTACACAGAATATGGAGTCTATTCTGTAACAATTCCTTTATATTTTAACGGCCGTTAAAATATTGGAGGCCTTTAAAAAATTTTTTTTTGTGTGGTTGTTGGCATTGGATGGATTTCATTTGCCACAGATGCGTAGTAGAAAAAGAAAAAGGTAATAAAATAATAAAATTTGGAGTTATAGGTCTAATTTAATTGAACGTAAAAAATTAACCAATAAGTCAAAGATGTCTTTATTGTCATTGCTTAATAAGGATGTTAAATTAATGGGGGTGGGGCAATTTTTATTTCTTATAGCTTCTAGTAATTCGGTACTTTTTTGGTGATTTTTGCATAAAAAAATGATGTGATTTAAATCAGCAGTAGAATTATTGTCGCAAGAAAAAACGTCAGTATTTAAGATACCTATTCTATGTAGGTGAGCTGGACATTTTCCGTGATTTAACTTAAGGCATGTGATAGTTACAGAATAAGCACTATTTACATTAAATTCGCTAATGTGCGAGATTTTTTTAGATAAGGTGGGATGTATATAAGTATAATGATTATTGGACCTATCTACGAATTTTTCCCAGTCTGATTCCCACATTTTATGGGCCTGATTTTTTCCAACATTTATCGAATCCATATAATCTATGAAATGATAAGGAGTGATTGAGAGAGATGTAGCTTCCTTTGCTAAGAAATCAACAGTGTTGTTACCTGGAATCCCTGCGTGTCCTTTCACCCATACGAAATGAATTGTACATTCTAAATTATGCAGGTCTTGAAGTAATTTTTTGACGTCACAAATAGTGTTTGACATAGCAAAACTGGAAAAGGATGAACTATTTTTTATAGCCTCTAAAGCAGATCTAGAGTCTGACATTATTAAAGCATTGGAGGGATTAAGCATCAACCACTCCAACGCATTTTCTATAGCCATAATCTCAGCGGAGTATACTGTACAAAAGTTGTGGATTTTATTTTTTTTTTACATATTTATCGGGGATGAAAACAGCATAACCTGTACCCTCACTAGTTTTTGAACGCCTTTAAAAATATTTTCGTATTTACTAAATTACTTCTGTCATTATTTAAACGGATTCCTTCACAATATATTAGAGAACTATTATAAAGAAATCCGTTTAAATAATGACAGAAGTAAATTAGAAAATAGGAAAATATTTTTAAAGGCCGCCAATATTTTAACGGCCGTTAAAATATAAAGGAATTGTTACAGAATAGACCCCTATTTAATTTCTCTGCTAATTTCACGTATCAATACGTCAATGCGCGTGCGCCTATAGTTAATTTAGTACTAAAAATTGGTGTCGTTGCAAACGGAAAATAGTTATTTATGCAACAAGTGTGTAAAGTTACCCTTTTTTGACGAATGTGAATGTTGTCGCACGAGCCGTAGGCGAGTGCGACAATCACATGAGTCAAAAAAGGGACTTTACACACGAGTGGCATACAATATTTTTTCTACTACCGTACACATAATCCACTAATATTAGAAATATAAAAGTATTTTACTTTACGCACTAGTGAAAAAAAGTAAAATGTGCCAAAAATTGTACACAGCAACAAAAATAAATTTATTGGAACTTTACAAATTTATAATTCTTACAGAACAAAATGACTAACAAATGAAGAAATATTTAAAAAAATAGGTTTTTAACTTTTATGAATATTAATATTGAATGTGCAATTATTGCAATTACCAAAACTTAAGGTTTTGGCCTTTTCCAGCACAGAGTTTGAAAAATGTTGTGATATTACTTCTGTAACCCTATTTTGAGCTTCGAGTGGTATGGATTTGGCCTTTTCAAGTAAAGAGGTTGAAATATTTTGTGTAACTCTAGTTTCACTGTCGAGTGGTTCCACTAATTCTTCATTAGAGTTGTCAACGGTAAAATTGTAGCTTTGTTTGGAAGTGGATGGCATACTGTCATCCATCAAAATTTTATTAGAAATTTTGTTTTTTTTGTGTTATTGTGCTGTCTACGTAGCCTTCTGCAACAGCAGATGATTTCCATCCTCCATGTTTTTTGACCGTTAGAAGGTCTCCTCCAGAATTTGCCAGCATAGTGGCTGAAGACCTCCTAAAGCAGTGTCCTGTAAAAGCCGTTGGATTGGGCAAGTTTAGATACGTTGCTATAACACTTGGCATTTTACCAAGAGTATTTATCCCTACAGGCTGTTTAGAATATTTTCCATTTGCGAATTTTAAAAAAAATCTGTTACAATTTATATTTGATGGTCTTAATGAGGTATATTTTTTTATGAAAGATAAATAATCAACTGCAGAATTATTTGGATTTAAAATCGTAAAAATGCGTTCTATTCCATTTTTGGTTTCTGATACTTTGACAATATACACTGTTTGTTTATCTTCCACATCGTTAATTGTCATTTTACATCATTCTTCCCGGCGACAAGCTCCCGCAATTCCAATTATAAAAGCTACCTAAAAAATAACATATTGTAATGTTACAAATAATTTATTAAACATTAGGAAATATCTTGACGTTGCGCATGTAAAACTCCAAATAAATGCTATTGTAAAAAACATAAAAGTTTTAGGTATAATGTGCTGCCTAACAACCCCGGTGGCCTGTTAGGACAGCAACTGATTTTGTTAGGCAACACACCATACGAACACACATCTCGTTGCAAAACTTTACAGAATATTTTAATTTTATACTGAGCATTCAAGCATTTACTTACTTTGATCATTAAAAACTTGGAATCTGGAGCTTTCAACAGAAAATTAATTAGATCTTCTCGTTCAAAAATTTATGGATTTTTTTGGTTTATAACCTTTATTTTTTTGTTTGAGAAACGCTATTAACTTGTTGAATTTCGAAATATCAACGTTGTTTTTATATTTTAAGGTGCTTTTAAGCATAGAATAAATCGACCATAGGGTAGAAGCTTTGCAATTCTTCAATTCATCAGAGAAATATACTAAAATAACGTTTTCCGAATATTTTGTCACCTTATTCTTCCTACACCATTCTATAAATGCATTGTATTTTTGCTGATAAATATATGCAGATTTTTCTGGCAATAAATTTTCAGTGGCCTTTTGTGCACTGCATAAGATATCTGGGGGAGTATTATCGAATTCGCTATCGCTAGATAAATTTGAATCCATATCGATTATGACAGATATAATAAACTGCAAATAAAATTTGAATTTAAGTAAACAAACATTAAAAAGTAAAACTTTTTACCTTCTCAAACTTGATTGAGTTTAAAAAAATGCTAAATTGGCTTTAGAATCTAATCTTGAACATAAGTATACTTTTGTCGTGTTCTGTTATAAGGTAGGTACTAATTAAAAGTTTAGAGATTGACAGTTCTTCTAATCCACACAGCCACGGCCAACTTACTTTTACCAAAATCGACATCCACTGTATGTTTACTTTTAATTAAATCGATGACATTTAGAGAAAATTATAATTAAAATAAACTGTTGATAATTTGTTGGACACTAAATAGATATAAGCAAAAATAATTTATTTATTTGTCTTAGAAGGAGATAGCAAAAAAATGTTAATATAAAATAAAACGTTATATTTTGTTGTTATGTACAAATTTTGTCAAATTTTACTTTTTCTTAACTAGTGCATAAAGAGTTTTACTTTACGCACTAGTGAAAAAAAGTACAACTTTACACACTTCGTGGAGTGCGTAAAGTACGTACTTTACGCTCGGTAGTAGAAAAAAATATTTTTAGTTCTAAATTTAGTGCTTAATTTAGTATCGTGACATGCAGCCTTTAGTTAAAATATTCAATTCGTATTAGATAAAGTATACGCCGAAATACGGTTATATTTCATTATTATATAATTTCAGGTTAAATTAGTTCAACATGTGTATTCAAATTTGTTTGGAACGTTTTTGTGTAACACGCAGCGGGAGCGTTCGAAGATCGTTTACGGGAAGACATTTTCTATTTGGGATTTCTTGAATTCGCCTTGTTTCAGAAACAATTTATATTCGGCCAGTGCGAACATATTCAATAGAAGGGTAAGTAGAGTAATACATAAGTGTTATACCGATTAAGTAAATGTCTAGTTATGTTTTGAATTGAAGGTTCTATGGCCGCAGTGCAACATCAGAGACTTGTGCTTATGGAACGATCTGTATTTGGGTTCCATCGAGGAGGAATACAGCATTGAGGAGTGCTCGAACTTTTATCCGGAAACGCGCGAATCTTCGCCGAGTTATATGACGAAAACGAGATCGTACGGGGATTTGATTAACGATGGCGAAAATTGCGCATATCACTACAGGCGGTCCAGCGATCCTAGTATCAAATGTGATCCGTAAGTAGATAGCCAATAAAATGCGGCGGGTTGTACAATAGGCAGTTAAATTCACTTTGACCTCTTCATTAACAAATGCATTGTAATGGGTGTCCAAATTTGACCTTCGAATTTAATTTAATAATAAAACAAAAATAGTCCTTGAAATAATATTATTTTAAAGTTTAAATGTTACAGTTATTAATGAAAAATGATATCCGGCATGTGACCCATCTGCTTCTTTAGCATGTTAACATTCTTTTTTCAAAAATTTCAAGAACATTTTTGCAAAAACATTTTGTTCAATTTCTTTAATTTTCTGAATAATGTTAACTCGAAGCTGTTCAGGTGTTTGAGGGTTATTAGCATAAACTTTTCCCTTCAAAAAGTCCCACAAGAAATAATCCGATGGTGTAAGGTCGCACGACCTAGGCAGACAATTAACCTCAGCTCTTCGAGAAATTATTTGAATGCCAAATCTCTCCCCTAAAAGATTTAGTGTTTTATCTGATGTGTGGCAAGTGGCACCGTCTTGCTGGAACCACATGTTCTGGATGTCCATATCTTCTAATTCGTTCCACAAATAATCTAGTAATTATTGTCCTGTATCGCGCTCCATTTACAGTTTTCGATTCACCTAGCTTCATTCTGGAAAAAATAAGGACCAATAACGCCACTAGACCACACAGTCACATTTACTGGATTCAGTCGTTTTTCCAATATTTCTCTTGGATCTTCTTCACTGCATATTGTGCTGTTGATATCTCTTCGTAAATATCTCAATATATTTAACAGATGGTGCTAAATTTCTTCCGAAATGCGTAAGCCATCTTTTTGCAGTTTCAGCAAAACATTCGCCATTTTGGTTAATAAGTTTTCACAATAAAAACGGGGTTTTTAAAGGACAGTTCCATGTTGACCAAAAAAGAAGTATCCGCAAAATGTTTACTTGACATATGTCACCATATAAATACTGTCAATGAAGATTACTAAAAATGTCAAATTTGGACACCCAATACACAATTTCGTTAATGTAATGACATGAAAACCTTTTATAAAGAGTATTCTATCAATACAAATTAAAATGCAAAACCGATACAAATGTGTGTCTGAAGTAAGCATTCACCGGGCCATTGTTATGTATTAATCTAAATTGGCTATTAAAAATTAACTCCTACATCCTTGCAAGTTTTTCTTTTACCAAACATTTTAAATTATTATACCGAATGATGGCCTGGTTTATTTTTATAGAAATCAGTAAAACTGGGAGAAAAAATATACATTATAACCGCAATAATAGATTTTTCCCGTATTTTAGAGAAGAAAATTTATAAATTCGTAAAAAATATTTCAAATTTAGTATCTGTAGATAGATAGAATGCTTTTAAGGTATGAATCGCTTGTTTGTGTCATGTTACCAGCCGAACGAATAGCATGAATCAGTCAATTGGAGAACTTTTTAATTGATGGTATATATTTGTACCACCAACGTTTTTTTGTGGTATGCATATGTACCACAATTTTATGGGAGTTTCACAGCACAGGCGGCTCAAACAAAATCTGTGATTTTAAACAGCCGACAGTTATAAGGTGTAGATTTTAGGGATTTTACCTGTGCCGCCCGGTTTTGTGGAACGTATTAATGGGCTACCCTTATTTTAATCCCTTTTAAGGCTCTGATAAACGTACGGTTGGATAAATTAGGGGGTGTTTGTATTATTTTTTTTGTTAGCATTTTAAACTTAAATAATTGCAATTTAACCGCTGGGGTACTTGTTTTAGGTGAGTCCTTTCGCCACTCACCCTTGAAAAACATTTTTTGGTTGACTAAGGCCAATTTTTTATTTTGCCGTTTGCCAATTTGCCTTCATAACAAGTGATATGGAGGTTTCTAACAATGCTTCTACATCTTTCAACTTAAATGTCATATTATGTCGACCTACATATCTTTTAAATTGGGTCCATATCATTTCAGTAGGATTTAGTTTGCAGCAATAGGGAGGAAGACGCACAACATCAATACCATGTGTTTTTGTAAGTTCATCCACTTCATAACGTACTGGAGGCTTATTTAATTTCACAATTTCTAGTAATTCTATTTTTATTGATTTTTCTGGAAAGTTAATGTTTCTGTCTATTAGCCATTTAATGATATCATCTTTCTTCCATGAAGTATTTGGCACACGTCCAATTAGACGGGAATGGCAACTAGCGCTATCCATTACTATAACTAAACCCTTTGGTAAATGTTCTAACATCTGCTGAAAATATTCTTCAAAAACATCAGCGTTCATATATTCATGGTAGTCTCCGGTTTTTTTAGATTGAAATAGTTTTGAAAACCCGTCATCATTTCCAATATCGTCGCTACAATGCCAAAACCATGAATGTGTATTTTTTTTTGAGAATGTGGTATATTTATGCCTTATTTATTGAAGCAACTGCTTAATTTCCACTTTATCAAAATAGACATCGGGCGTAGAAGGGACACCGAAAACAAAACTAAAAAATATGCAGATTCACACAATAAACCAAACACAAAAAAAAACACGCAGTGACTTGTTAGCTGCCAGCGTCAATCAACATCAATGTCGCATGCGTACGAGCGCGCGCTTTATTAATAATGTTTTTGATATATCGAAAAAATTAAATCGATATTTTTTTCGATATATCGGTAGTAAAATATCGATTAACATATATATTTGTAAAATATATCGATATTTACAAAACATCGATATATCGTTGCCATCCCTACCCATTAGTTTTAATGTGAAAGAATTCGACTCCAACCTGTTGTTTTAATCAGTTTTGTTCTCTATTATTACATAAGCATAACTTTTGCATAACAAAAAAGTTCTTCTTTAGTTGTAAAATTCATGGTACAACTACGTTTTCCGAAATATCAGTTTAGAAAGATGTACTTTCCCTCACTAGTGTGGACAAAAATATATTCTTCATTTTACTTTCACACGCTAGTATGGAAAATTTTTGTTTTATGAAAACTCGAATGATCTATTCCATTTAAACGTTGGTGTTATGTTTGAATGAATACTAAAGGATGATGCAACCGTTTCTTTCATGGTACCCATAACTGTAATAATCACATCGGAAAAGAAAATATCGATTTTTCTAAATATCGATGTTTGTTTTTCCATACATGGATGTTTGTTTTTCTAATACATCAATGTTTGCCAAAAGCGTTCATTGAAGAGCAAAAAAAGAAAAAAAGGAATTCAAACCATCAAATGAACCGTGACGCTTCACAAAAAAACCAAAAAACATTGAAAAGAAAATCATCGATGTTTATTGAAAAATCGATGTTAACAAATAACATCGGATAAATAAAAATCGATGTTAACTAATAACATCGGATTAAAAAACATCGATGTTGAACATCGATAATCGAAACCTAAAAATCGATGTTTTCTTAACATCAATACATCGTGCACATCCCTAATCGATATTTACCTTTTATAAATATTGTATCGCATGTAAACAAAAAATAAATATTTAAAATAGGAAACTGGCAGCTCTGATCGCCAACAACCCGAATCTAAACGTTCACACGGACCACCTGAACTCCAACCAACAGAACTTCCTCGCCAACTACTTGGACGAAGGAGATTGCAACCAGGACTGCATGTTCAATGGTGACACCAACGGCGACTCAAGCAGCACCACCATCGACCAAATGGCCGAACTGGAATCTACAGACTTTGGGGATCCCCTGCCCCTGTCGACGAAAATGTGTCGGGATTCTCCGACGGTGGAATCAAAATCTAAAGACTACAGTGGCGTGCTGGCGAGCGAGATCGCCAAATTGTCTGTTACTAGCGACGCGAACGTGGAGTTTTTTCGCGAAAATAAAGAAAAGACTGTCGGAATGGGTGATATAAATCATAATAGCGGAGGGGATGACGAGACTTCTTGTTTAAGTGATAAGGAAAAAGACATTTCAGAGAGTGATAATTCGAGTGCGTTGGCTACTGCGGACGTTGTGGAGACTTTTTTAGATATGGAGAGGTCGAATGAGACCAGTACTGAGACGCTTGTTGGGGAAGAAAGCATTTGTCCGTAAGTATTTTAGCTCTATTACCATCACGGTATTTATTAACGATATAGGGGTCTGAAATTTAGATCACAGCACCAACTAATGCACTCACCGTAAGCACTTATTTATACATTATTACAAATGACTGGCATTTGTTTACAGGTATAAAGAAACTTAAGTATTTTCATTTTATTTTTTTAATTTTTCTAAAATGATAGAAAAAAGTTAAGGATATTGTGTATTCACTATGAAGGAATTTTTATAGAAAAAATCAGGGTTCGGAGGATATATATCAAATGATATATTTCACGATATATATCATGATATTTATACCTTGATATATATCCGATATATTCGATAATTTTATTTATTAAATTAAAAATGTTTTCCACTATTCTGAACATCCGAAAATGTCTCAATACGTCCCTGTTTAAAAGTATAATAACTAACGATTTATATGTGTCTGTGTTTAAATATTAATGTTGATAAAATAATGTTAAAATCTGTTTATTTTATTAATTATTTTTGTTTTTCTTTTTAATTTGAGTTAGAATAAACGGTTTTGTTGTTTTTTAAAATTTAAAATGTAGTTTGTACAAGAAACAATACTGTTTTTTAACTAAATAATTAAATTTTAAAAATTATAAATATCAGATATATATCATGATATTTTCTTTTATTTTAATAATAAAAATAAATAAAAATAAAAAAAAAATTTAAAAAAATAATTAAAAAATAAACCAAAAAATTAAATAAATAAAAGTAGTAACAAATATTTAAAAAAAAATAAAACAATAAAAAATAAATAAAAATAATTTAAAAAAATAAATAAAAATAAAAAAAAACAATAAAAAAATAATTACAAATAGTTCAAAAAATAAATAAAAATAGGTAATTTATTAAAAATAGAAATTAAACAAAAATAATTAAGAAAAAAATAAAAATAAAAAACAATAAAAAAATAAATAAAAATAATTACAAATAGTTAAAAAAATAAATAATAATAGGTAATTTATTAAAAATAGAAATTAAACAAAAATAAATAAAAATAAATAAAAATAAATAAAAATGAATAAAAATAAAATAAATAATAAAAAATGAAAATTAATGTTTTTTATTTTTATTATTTATTTTTATTTACTTTCTTTTATATTTGTTTTTTATTTATTTTTGTTTAATTTCTATTTTTAATTATTTTTATTATCTTTTCATTTATTTTTGTTAAATTTTATTTTTAATAATTTACCTATTTTTATTTGATTTTTTTAATTAGTTTTTTATTTTATTTTTTTAATTTATTTTCATTTGTTTTTTATTTTTATTTATTTATGTTTTTAGTTTTAATTATTTTTAATTATATTTATTTATTTTTAATTTTCATTTATTTTTAATTATTTTTATTAATTTTTATTTATTTTTAATTATTTTTATTTATTTTATTAATTTTTATATATTTTTATTTATTTTTGTTTAATTTTATTTATATATTTATTTTTATTTACTTTATTTATATTTTTTTTAATTTGCCTATTTTTATTTATTAATTTTTTATATTTTTATTGTTCTGTTTTATTTTTTTTAATATTTTTATTTAGTTCTTTTTTGTTTGTTTTTATTTTTATTTATTTAATGGAACTTTAAGTGGGGACCAAATTGACGGGATATCGTTTTTATAAGTTTACTCCTAATATTTTTCATGTCAGTCAAGCCAATAAGTTTACTTCAAAATTTATTTTACCATATAAATTCGTATAATATATTGAAAATTTCTAAATTAAAATTGTTATAAGTAACTCAAAAAAACAAAAAAAAAATTCCTTAAATAAATTTATAATTTTCTAAGTAAATAATAAAAAGAAACTACAAAATCATTGAATTTTCAGCTCGCTATGATTTTTCCAAGTCATATATATTTTTTTATTTCTAACCACCCTAACTCTGTCAGTTTTAATAATATCAAAAAATGTCAAATATCATTTTCATGTAAAACTTTATGCTTTATAATTTTTATTCAAAACTTTTTTTATAGCACCTACCGTTTTTAAATAACCTTAAAAAAACACTTTATTTTCTTATTTTTTTGACATTGCCGGTGCCTGAAAAACAATTTTTTTTTACCTATCGTTTTCAAATACTCTAAAGTGACTTATATCAAAAATTCCTGTATTTCCTCCAAAATTTTGATTTAAAGGTCTATTTGATTGAACTATTAATACCTATGTCATTTGCGTTAAAAAAATGTTGTTTGTAAGCATATAAAATTGTGCCCAAACAGATAAAAAGCATTATCACAAAAAATGTAGATTTTATTTTTGTAAAGTTTAGTTTCGTTTGTGTACTGCTAAGCGCAGTTTGCGATATTGTGGTTATTCTGCTATCGACAAAATGAATAGACGTCATTTAACGGTAGAGGAAGCAAATCAAGTTATTGGTGCACAGATCGATGTGGCTGATCGGTATAATGTCTCAAAGTGTAAGTTCTCGACTTAATAACAGATTTTATGAGATGAGACTGGATCTCTCATGGACAAGCGAGAAAGGAGGGTAGACCAAGATCGACAAATGCTAGGGAAGACCGAAGATTAGTGAGAGGAGCCAGGATGGATCCTACAACAAACTGCACTTTGCTCAGTCAGCACCTTTTCGTTGCCAGCCGAAAAGCTTTAAACCGATTGAATGAAGCAGGTTTACTTTGCTATATACCCATAAGACGCCCTCCACTGACCGCAGTCCATAAAGCACAACGTTTGCTTTGGTGTAATGAAAGGGCCAACTGGAATGCTGAATGGCGCACTGTGATGTTTAGTGATGAAAGTTGCTTTTGCCTTTGTGCTGATAGACGTACAGTTCGTGTCTGGAGAACAAGAAATTCTCAAGAGTTAATGACCAATATATTCAAGAAGTGCATTCATTTGGAGTTGGAGGTGTAATGGTCTGGGGTGGAATTTTCTACGGAGGCTGAACGGAGTTGTATGTTTGTGAAGATACCATGGCAGGCGAAATTTATGCCCACGACATCATTGATAACCTGGTGAATGATTATCGCTGGAATTTGGAGCCCAATTTTAGATTTCTGGATGATAACGCTTGCCCACACAGATCCAGGGTAGTAAAGATCGGCTAGCATTCCATGAAATCAATAATTTGCCATTTCCCCTGCTCTCTCCTGATTTAAACTGCTTCGAACAAGCCTGGGACATTGCTGGGAATGGAAGTTATTGCCCATCAACCTCCTGTTCAGGACGTAAGGTCACTGAGGCAAGTTCTTCCACATCTGTGGAATACCTTGGATCAAAATGATTTGGATCATTTAATTTTAAGTATGCCTCGCCGAGCTGAAGCAGTAATAGCCAATACCCAGATAACAATTATACATTCTTAGAATATTCTTAGTATATACTTTTTAAGAATATGCATATGCTGAGAATATACTGTATTTGCATTTGGTACATTCTCAGAATATGCTACGTGACGTTGTTTATACGTGCTATGCAGATACTGAGAATGTACTTCAAGTATGTGTACAGTATGCAACAGTTATCTACTTTAATTTGATAGTATGTTCTAAGTATATGCTAGGCATATACTAGACACCTTAATACAGGATGTTTAATTAATATTGAACATTAAAGAATAAGTGTATATAATGAGTCTTTATTTCAAAGAATTCATACTTATTTTTATTACAAATACTATCTTTGGCCTTATTCAATCAATATTTTATTGTATCGATGGCTTGAGTTTCATTTGCTTGATTCCATTGGATCTTCATTGAACCTAAAAAATAAAAAAAATGAACAAACTTGGTACATATACAAATTAAGTGTACATAGCTAATGGAATATTTTAAATATTTTTGTCGAACATATAGAACATACGATGCAATTAATTTTTATTAATTGACTTACCTCTTACAAACAGACGAGATCAAAAAAATTTGTAGGAATTGTAGGTTATGTTATTCTTCTTCTTTTCTTCTATTTTAGTTTAAGAATGTTTTTTGGCCTAAACATTCAACATTGGTGCGTTTGGTAGTGAATTATTAGATCGGCATCTGGGAAAAATTCATATACAGTGTGTCTACTTAAGTTGGAACCATATGGAAAACATTTTTATTATTGATTTTATGAAAAAAAAGTTATTCCTGATAAAAAGTCCTGCATGACCCAAAACCTAAAATACAGTCATCACATATCAAATTTTTGAAGCCGTATAAATCTGAAAAAACAGACTTTCTTATTTTTTATAAACTCTACACTCTACACATTGATTGTAAATATCTGAAAACGTTATAAATTACGTTAGCTACTATAAACATAATACGCTTGCCTTTTGTTGTTTGTGAAGAATTCAGCAAATTTCTTAATGAAAATTTTCGATTTTGTAAAAAAATAAACGTACTTATTTACTCTTGAGCAAAATTAATATTTTTTGACAAACCTCGTATACGGCTTGAAAAATTTGATATCTGATGACTGTATTTTAAGTTTTGGGTCATGCAGGACTTTTTATCAAGAATAACTTTTTTTTCTAAAATCAGTAATAAAAATGTTTTCCATATGGTTCCAACTTAAGTAGACACACTGTAGATATGTATATAAACTTGTTTTTACATGTATTTGGTGTTAATTTTTACCTGCAAGCATTTAGAACATTCTCAGAATATGAGGTACATGCTGGGTATATGACTTTTAGTATCTTCTAAGAATGTCCTGTTATAACACGTGCTCAGTATATACTTTTTGGAATATACTTTTAAGGCACGTACTCAGTATATACTTTCTAGAATATACTTTCAAAGTATATTCTAGGTATGTTCTAAGAACATTCTAAAAGGATATAGGTACTAAAAAGAACTTAAACAGAACGTTCTTGGTATATTCATAGAACATTGATGTTATGTGGGTAGAGGTGAAATTACACGCTATTAATAATTTTTTTCTTTTTGATAATTATGTTTTGTTACACGTTTAAAGAAAAGTAGCCTGTAATTTCTGATTAAAACATTTTTTCAGTTAAACAAATGTGTTTCACTTTTGAAAAAGATGGGAGTAAATGTACGTTATACAACTTTTTTCGAAAACTAGTTTTTCTTGGTGAATTCTCTATATCCTTAACTTTTTTCAATCCGTTTATGATTGCAACAAATATAAAAAATACTTATTTTTATAAATTAATTGTGGGTTTTAGTAGTTGATTGGTTTTAATAAGTTTTTACAAACGTTAATGAACAATTTGTTTCAACCTTTTATGTTAAGACAATTTTATTTTTCTTGATAAGCGATTTATTTTGGTATAATATGTCTCTTTTTTATTTAAATTAGAATTACTTTGAGATTTTTGATAAAACCTATTTAATGTTTATAAGATGATTAAAAGAAACAAAACGAGTGAATAAAACTGAAAATTTAGGAAGCAGTAACGTGGAAGAAGGACCACAAAGTGAAGTATTTTTTAGAGAAATGCATGATAGACAACAAATATCTCAATATGTCCTATTGTTTGGAGTTCCAGAAACTAGAAACCAAAATATAGACCAGCGTAACGCAGAAGAAAAAGACAAAGTAACAAAAGCTATCCAAGAATGCAATGTAACATTCTCCAAAGAGATATAATTCTACCTGTTAGAAAAATATGACCTAAATAAAGTCAGGCAAATTAAAATAATTTTCCACTCTATAGTCTATTTTTATGTATGAGTATTAAAATAATAAAGCGTTCGTAATCCATAGGCGTATCACTTCTTTTAGTAGACAGTTAAAATATTTTTTGAAGTTGTTCCTCGAGTATACACTTATATTTTCACCTAATTAACCTGCTTATAACTTCTAAACAGCTGAAGGTAAAAAAGTGCAATTTTTTCTAAAATGTTTTATTTTTCCACAAGGTATGTTAAGAACATTGTGTCAAACGGGTTATGTAGGTATAAGGGTTTAAACTTTGACTTTTAAACAACGTTACGTTCATAAATAATAATTTTAATATAAAAACTACTTCTTACCTACAAATCCAAATCAGAATCGAAATCAGAACTGTCGTGACCAATATTTACAATGAGTGGCTCGATCATTTCATCAGTAATATTGTCCAACTTCCACATTTTCTCTTCTTTAATCGTATGATTTACTGCCTTTTCCCAGTTTTCAGGCTTCACATTATTTACAGCCTCCAAAAACAACTGTTTAACATCACTCATTTTAAAAGAATTATTTTTCTTGAAACTTCTCCCTTCATCTGTGCCCATATCAGTTCAATCGAGTTTACTTCTCAATGATATGGTGGTGATCTAACCACCGTCATCCCACGATTTTTTGCAATTTCATCAATTTCATATTTTTTGAATTTCTCTTTATGAAGGGAACACAAATGATACAGTTCTTTTCTTACAGAACCGGGATGGAACTTAATATTCTTTGAATTTAGCCAATTCTGTAAATCTTTTTTTATTTTATATTACCTATATTAGTATTAGTTAAGTGTTTAGTTCAGTATTTATTTTGCTGTTTTTATTCTACTTAATATTGTATTTTTTTTTTAAATGGGGTTACCCGTGAATAAATAAACAAATAAATAAACAGAGGCTTGGTAAAACTCTCAGCATGGATTTATGCCCGAAAGATCCGCCGTTACAAATCTTCCAAGTGCAATTAAGCAGTGGACAGCTTGGAATGACAACAACCAGCCAACTGATGTGATTTATCTTGATTATGAGAAAGCTTTTGATAAAGTTCCACATAGAAGGCTGCTTATCAAACTGAAACATTGTGGATCAAGAGTTTCTTATTCTATCGGAAGTTTTGCATAAGAATAAATGGACAGTTCTCAAAGAACCTCCCAGTTCAAAGTGGAGTACCACAAGGCTCGGTCTTGGGTCCCCTGTTATTTATTTTATACTCTAGCGATTTATTCAAAATCATCGAATCTGAAGCCAACTTTTATGCAGATGATGGAAAGATCTACTGCAAGCCACTGGAAAGCTCTCATAAAACGAAACAAGACCTGCATAAAATTGAAACCTGGTCCCAACAAAGGCTACTACCTCTCAATATAAACAAGTGTACAGTATTGCACATAGGCCCAAATAATTCACACACACAGTACACCTTAGATACAAACGCAATTACTCCAGTCGAAATACTGTACAGTAAGAGTACAATAATATATAAATACAATTAATTTAGAAAAAAATATACTAATTGATTGAACAGCAGGTGAGAAAAAAAAGCTAAGATAATTATTTTTCTATATAACACCTAATATTATGAATTGAACTATGAAACAAATCAAGCTGGCAACTTACTGATTCATAATTATTACACATGGTGTATGTGTATATAGAGGATTTTAAGAGAACATTGTTCTGGGTGTATTCAAGTAAAATGTACGGGTGTTCCTGGAAGCTATTCGAGGAATTGCAAAATTAAGACTATGAAACAAATATGAAAAATCAACTTATATGGGAAACCAACATTGCTAATATAGTCAATAGTCTCATTTACCCTATCAAAAGAGCTTTTAAAGACCATTCTGAAGATATGATCCTCAAACTGTATACAACTTACGTAAGACTAAAGATAGAATTTGCACAGATCGACTGGGATAAAAACTTTGTGAAAGACATTGAATTGCTTTAAAGAGTACAAAGGAGAGTCACCAAAATACCACCAACCCTAAAGAACAATAAGTATTGTGATCGGCTAGTCAAACTACAACTTAAAGGATAGAAGAACTAGAGGAGACTTAATAGAAACCTACAAGTGGACCAGCAGACATTACACCTGTGATAAGATCTTCCAGGCCAGCACACCAAGAACCTTGAGAGGTCACTCGAAGAAATTAGATAAAGAAAAGTGTAATAAACTGCAAAGAAAAAATTTCGTAACAGAATTGTATATCTGTGGAACGGTCTCCAGCAACATACAATCTCAGCCCAGAACATAAACCAGTTCAAGGCGTTCAAGTGGATATAGAACTCGAAGAAAGAAAAAATAGTTTTATTCATTATAGTTTATAGTGTATTGAATTTTAACTGTCATGTAGTGATTTAGAATAATTTGTGTCGCTAACTAAAAGAGCAACTTCATCGACTATGTCGCTTGCCTGTTCTAAACAATAATAATGATAATCTTCGCGTCTAGGGAGCCTAATTATCTTGATAAAATTGTTTATTTTTGCATAAAATGTCAAATTAAGTCAAAAATATGAAAATTGTAATCTCTGCGTTCTTTTACTCAACATTGAGGTTGTAAACATTACACCATCTAAGAAGGACAACTCATTAGGCAACTTTTATACACTCTCTTTTAAATACTGTTGCCTATGTTTTAATTATTTTTTTTATTGATTATACTTACTTTTTTTAACTAAAGCAATGAAAATATACTTCTGACTCGTTTTGTAAATCCAATTTTATTAAAACCAAAAAATATATTTAAAATTATACTGTCAATATACGCAAATATTGCCATTTAGTTCATGCATTAGTTGGCGCTGCTGTCATGCATGGGGCTAATATGTCACATATTGATCTGATAAAATCATTTCATATTGCATAGACATTTTTCGTGACGCCCTAGCGTTCTGTCTTCTTCGGACACCCAGTACATTTGTAAAATCTTACAAAATAATTTACCAATACCGCCGTATGAATATTGCCGTCTCTTTATCAAAAAGCAGAAGAATATTGACTTAATAGAACATTAACTTTTAGTAATCGGTGTAACGGCAACGTCAACACCACCCAAGATAGAGACAGTTCGAAATATTCGAATTCTCCACATCTGACGACGACCAGTAATGGCTGGGACAATTCCTTGCACAATTTGACGCAGCAACAGAACATTTATACCTACCAGAATCCCCTAGGCGAGGACGGCTTGGTTATCCTCAGGTCTGTTGTACAAGAAAGGCTGAATCAAATTATCGAAGAAAATAATGTAAGTTAAATTTTTTTACTCACCATTATTTTATCTTTTTTTTTTTGAAATATTTGTCATATTAATTATTTTTTATAGATTTTAGTTCGCCTAATTTATTCTTATCTTTATTTTACCATTGTTATAACGATTTAAAACCTTTTTTTACCAATATTCTTTTAGAGAAAAATTGAGATGCTTGAAAAAGAGTTGCACATAACCAGGCAAAATCTGATCAAGCAATCGCGCCTCAGATGCAACCATATTGACTGTGATCGACAAGATGATAATGTGAGTATATGTAAAGATGCAGTAGCTATTTTTGTTCATTACATTTAAATAATCAATAAAATATTTGCAAACCCTTATAATAAGAAACTTAACATTTTTTTTGGGTGTTTTTTTGTTTTTTGAAAAATACTAAAAAAATTTAAAGAGTAACATTAATCAAGTACGCTATGCCACTTTTTTTTTTCAATTTTACTCTGTTGTGCTTTTGTTAAATTTAATTATGGTTGACGTTCCAAAAAAAAATTAAACGTTATCTGTTGTTTAATTTTGGAAATGATTTACCTACAAAATAATCCGTTTATGATTTTTTCTTGGATATATAGGATAAAACATTAGGAAGCTGTTCTTCAATTTAGAGGGTAATTCTATAATTTTAAATTGGAATATAGTTTGGAAATACATATAAATTCAAAACAAATTGAATACATTTTTAATTATCCTTGTATCACTTCTAAAAAATAGTATTGCTTGACCTCTCTACCTGAATACTGTCTAGTACGTCCTTGTGTCCCCGTGTTGACTCCTTTGCAAATAAGCCACAGACCGCATCATAGATCAATTATGACTATTAAAAAAATCTGATGTGTCGAACAAATGACTTTCCTGCCTTACCTAAAGTTATTGTAAGCTTTTTCCGGAATATTCTGTACAACCTATTGCACCACCCATGTAAATAATTAGAGGATGAACAATCATTTTCCACACGCATCTTACTCAAATTATTGTTTTATTTAAATTCGTTGCCAACGAAAATACTGAATAATTAAAATTTTACACTTTTCCTCAAATTTTTCCATTACAGTCCATTTTAGAGAAATCATGTATACATTGTGTGCCATAAAGTTGGATCAATATGGGATTTTTTTAATATTATGACTGGACAAAAACGTCGTAGGACAATCACATGTGCACTTAAAATAGCCCATATCAAAGTTGACTACTGACATTAGTTTTCTGTCAAATTCGCATTTAAAAAAAAATCTTGATCGATTTTTCAAAAAATACCGCATTGGACAGATAACTAATGCAGTACCTAGCCAACTTTAATATGGTCAATTTTAAGTTTTTAAAAAAGCAGAGGTGAATGACCTACGACGTTTTTTTCAATCGAAATATTAAACAAATTCCAACATGGATCCAACTTTATGGAACACACTGTAGAACAAATATTATAGAAAATGCTGTTGGGATAATTTTCTTAAGTTGTTTATTTAAATGACTTTTATACCCATTTAAAAGAAGAAACATTAAGTTTGGGATTACCCTGTATAAAATTATTTAAAAAAGAATTACTTAAACGTGCTCCCTTTTTATCAACCCAATTATTTGACTACTACCTACAGATACCACTATAAATGTGTATTCGTACAGTTAGTCACGATTTATTCTAATCGAGGCACTTTATAACAAAAAAAAGCCATCCCTTTCATCACCTCCATGTGACAGCCAACACTTCATTTTTTTTTAACATCAAGAGAGGTTCTGTGGTAATACTTCATACAAGAAGTAATTTTATCGAGAAATTCAGCAATACAGCATTATTTTTGATTTTAATTGGATAAAAACATATCTAAATCAAAAATTAACTTACAAATGTTATTTTGTTGCAAGTGCAGTTATTATGGAAATATTTTTTGACTTGTATTAATCATATATTTATAGAGATAATAAACTCTTTTATTGCATACAAAGTTGCTACGTAATATTCAGCTTGAAGTAATATAAGGGTTGCATTTTATATTTCGGGATTAGAGAACAAAAACAAATATTAATCATCGAAAATCGCTTTATTGTTTTTCAAAATATTGTCCATGAAGATCTATCACTTCTGCAAGCGTTTAAACCAATTGTCGAAGCATGTTTGCCACTCTGATTGATGTACCTCCAAAACATGCATTCTGAATGCATCAACCGCTTCTTCAGGTGTCGAAAAACGTTGACTTCTCAGTTTATTACGTACGTATGGGAATAAAAAGAAGTAATTCGGTGCCAAGTCAGGACTATACGGCGGATGGCTCACCACATCGACGTTTTGAGTGGACAAAAATGCATTTGTTTGAGTCGATGTGTGAGAGCTTGCACTGTCATGGTAAAGAGTCTTCGGCGGTTGAATTTCCTCATATTTTGGAAGACAACTGGCAAACAAATGTTTGTGTTCCACTTAGAATTGACTGTACTGCGTTATTCTAGTGGTACGGTTGCGACATGTCCAGTTTTTCCGAAAAAAACGGGCGACCATTTGCTTGGAAGTGCTTCGTGCGCGAACAACTTTTGTTAGATTTGCTCATCTTGAAACACCCATACAGTCGTCTGCTGTTTACTTTCGGGCTCATACACATAAATCCACGATTCGTCACATGTCACAGACGTGTTTAGAAGCACCGCGATCGTATTTTTTGAGCATTTATTTCGACCAATCGACATGAGCCTTTTTTTGAACGATTGACAAATTATGTGGGATCCAACGCGAACAAATTTTTTTTACAGTCAAATATTTATGCGATATTGAATGTATGCTGGTCCCACTAATGCCTAAGGTTGTCTCAATCTCACGATAGGTCACATGACGCTTTCAATATCAGTTCGCGCACAGCATCAATGGTTTCCGGAACAACAACTGATTTTGGACGACCTTCACAAAATTCATCTTGGATTGAACTACAACCTCGATTAAATTCACCATAACATCGATAAACACTGGTCCTTGATGGAGCTTTATCGCCAAAAATTGAATTAAGTTCATCGATGCACTGTTGCTGAGTTAATCCACGTCGAAAGTGGTAAAAAATAATCACACGAAAATGTTCACGATTTAACTCCTTTTTGGCCGAAATTAATCTTTTAAGTTACTGTAAACAACACAAATAGCGCTCGTATGTCAAAACGTTCTGAGTACGCATAACCTCAAAAATGTCAAACTTTACGACAGAGCTGTCAGTTGACAGTTTGCAACGCTAGGGTTGTCCAATCCCAAAATATAAAAGGCAACCCTCTATATAGTTATATCTTCCCAAAAATTTGAAAATGTATGGTTTTTTTAAAAATGTAATTTTACCATTTAAATAATGTATCTAAATGCAGAAAAAAGTATGATTTTATGATACATCCAACAGTGTGCTCTATTTAGTCATTAACCAATAGGAGGGGTATGGAAATTAGGAATTTTTCGACACAAACTTTCAAAAAGAATTTTATTAAAATTCCCTTACTTCTAACTAAAATATATTATAGTAAAATCGCAATCGACACGGAGTAATAAATCCAAAATTTTATGGAAGTTTTCTGTGATTTTAAACAGCCGGTAGCTAAAAGGTCTGGTGAACTTAAGAATTTTGACCTATGCCGCCTGGTTTCGTGAAACATAACAATGGGCTACCCTTATTTTAATCCCTTTTAAGACTCTGATGAGCGCATGGTTAGGTAAATTAGGGGGTATTTGTATTATTATTTTTTTTGTTACTATTTTAAACTTAAATAATTGTAATTTAACCGCCGCACAGTGTGGTATTTAAACCCAAAACCAGGCCACAAATATTTTGTACCTCTAACTACTACATAACTACGTTTTATTGGGATTGGTCAGAAGTTAAAAGAAGTCTATTCAGGACATCCCTATTGCAAGAGACGCGTGAAAACTTTCTTGGGTAGTTCAATCTATACAACCTTATATGCTTGTTGTGAGCTTCAGCAGCTTATGATAGTTGCCCTATCGGAAGAATAGCTTTTTCTATGACATCTGCTCCATGACGGAGAACCTTGTGCAGTGTAGGGGACATGGGGGAAAAACCTTATAGAGACACGTATAGTTCAGCCGTTTCTTGGCAATATTTTTCAAATTAGCTACATTTATTGTATATCTGCAACACAATGCATCCAAAATCACTTTGAGCCGATATATTAAATTTTTATCAACTTCTGTTATTGTCGCCGATATTTCGTAATCCTCAAAAAATCTTCTGCTGGTATTCCCATCATTGGTGTTCCCAAAATTTGCTTTAGGGATATCGACTAAAAGCCTAAGTTGTTGTCTGAATTCATTCTGAATTTCTTTTTTTTTTACTATCTACCAATTGTTTCTCCTCAGCAGAAAGGCGAACATTCCATTTTTTACAGGTAGTCTATATGCTACATGTAATATATTCTCTAAAAAACGTATGCGAGCATATAGAAGGGAAAGACCAAAATTTAAATTTTCTTTCTTGCACGCCTTTTTTGTTAAGTCATTAAACTCTGATGAAGTAGCATCACATATGTAGCACCTTCGTGGATTTGGTATGTGTTGCGGCATTGCACACCTTTTCGTCCACCATGGTGAATAACATTTTATGTTTTATGGAAATGCCTTCAATTTGTGTGCGGGAAATTAAAGTAATTTTTGATTTAATATAATTTATTTCTTCGTTTCTTATCACTTGTCTCCTTAATAAATTTTATTCGTATAGGTCGACAATATCGAGGTGATGATGGTGTTGGGTTTTGCCATAGTGTTTTCTTTTCGGCCCATAAACGAATTAAAGTGGAACTACAGAGCTTTGAAATATATTGGCATCTTAATCAGATTCATGATCAAACTTAATTTTATATTATATCTGCTGTGACCCGTCACAACCCCACTTGCTGATTATAATTAAGGATCGTTTTTCGTTATCACTCAAACATTCTATAACTTCCCCAAGATGTAAAATCAGTGGTGTTGCCTTGTGATCTATCAACTTTTGCATCCTTACTTCAGCACATGTCTCTGTTACAAGGTGAATTTCCGGATAGCATTCTTTTTTACTTTTTGGAGAACAGAGTAGTACGGAAAAAATCATTTGTTTGTTTCTCGTATTCTCTCATATTGGGCTTTAGTGAGTCCCGTTTCTGTATACATGAAAGAAGCACGTAAGGGTGATAAATGGCTAGGTTGCCCTTGTTCACTACTTTTTTTATAGCTGTTGCATTTTTTTGGTCTTTGGGGGACTTGTCGTTAAATATTTCAAGATTTTTGTTACATGGCCTTTGCCTGACTCCCGCAATTTTATTTATGTAGCATAAGTCAATTCTTTCACGTCTTTTGATCGAAGGTCTTCGGTTTTTCTTCTCTTACTTCTTTCACTGCGACCGGGACTGTCTCCTGTAACAAAAATAGGAAATATTTCTCAAAACTTGTAAAACAGTCTTTGCCCCACACAGAAACGCACAACATAATATAAATATTAATAATAGTAAAGAGTTTGCAAGCATCTAGTATTGCTTTTTTTTGAACTGGTGTTTGACTATAAAGAGCTTTTGCTTTATATCAGCTAACCTTGTATTATCTTCAGAATATAATTTTAACAGTTTTTGATCCATACATTGAAGATTTCCATCAAATTTTGACTCATTAGAGCGTTGCAAGATTGTATACAACTCATTTCGAGTCATAATCCTTAATCCAGAGGGACCTGTTAATATAATAAAAAACTTACTTTACATTGAAAATTGTAGGTACCTACTACTACCAAAAGTGGGTAGGTTTCGTGCGCCTGATTTTTTTATAACTGTCTTTAATATTAAGTACTTCATACTGCACAGTATTTTTTATAGCTAAGAAATGTATAGAAATATATTAAAACGCCTTCTAAATATTTAAAATAATTATTTAATTATTAGTTTATTGTACCTATGTTATCGACCGTAAATAAAATAATAGGGTAGATATAAATTAAAAAAAAATAAGAGTTACACAAAGTACATACCTGGCTGAGTACAACAATCCATCACACACACATACATACTCTAAATTGTTTTGGCGTAAAACCACAAGACTTTAAAAAATCACATTTATGCAATTTGAAGAATCATAAATCACTGTAGGCGAACGGTAACTTCCGATTAACCTTTTGACCCGCTGCGTCGCACTTACGCTTTATCCGTTTCGCCGTTAGTTAGAGTCACTATTGGGCTTTTTAAAAATAACAAAAAGGGTAGGCACACGATTAAAAAAAAAACGGGTTTTGGCCAGGTTTTGAGGCTAAATATCACACTGTGCACCGGGGTGCTTGTTTTAGGTAAGTCCCCTCGCCACTCACCACAGAAAAAAAAATTTTTTTGTTGATAACATATCAAGAACTTGGTAAATTAACATTTTCACCACTTTTTTGACATGCTCCTGTTTTGCTTGCGTTTTGGTAATCTTGCGCGCTTTTGAGCTTTTTTGGTGGTTTAGTTTCTGGCAGCGTTAATTGAGTAGTCTCAACGCCGCGCCGCCAGATCCTACTCCTTTTTTACTAATATGATTATACCATTTAGATATATAAATAGACTAGCTATTGCCCGCGGCTTTGCTCGCATATAGTCGTGTTATTAATATAAAAAAACATGACTTCCTTTTTTATTAATTTTTATTAGTTTTATTCATTTTCATTTATTTTTTTATATTTATTCATATCTATTCATTTTTTTTAATTTTTATTCATTTGTATTCATTTTTATTAATTTTTATACATTTTTATTCATTTTTAATATTTTTTATTAATTTTTATTAATTTTCACCCTCATTTTCCCCCCTTAAAATGTGAAAATACAAAAACCATGAAACACTTCAATATTCATGATGAGAACATACAATTCCAATTTTCAAGTTCCTACCTTTAAAAAAAACTCTTGCCCCCTGTTCCCCCCCTTAAAAAGTGAAAATCCAAAAACCCTAAAACACGTCATTATTAATTTGTACTCATTAGCTGCAATTCCAATTTTCATGTTTCTAACTTCATAGAGAATAAAAAAAATTATACTCCCATACAAACTTTTGCCCCCGTTTGCCCCCCTCAAGATGTGAAAATATAAAAACCCTAAAACACATTATTATTAATTTGTACTCAGTAGCTGCAATTCCAATTTTTATGTTTTTAACTTTAAAGAGAACCAAAAAACATGGATACTCCCAAATAAATTTTCACCCCCCATTTCCCCCCTTAAAATGTAAAAATCCAAAAACCCTGAAACACGTCATTAATAATATCGACATCCAAGATTTTGTCCGGATTCCACATGTTCTCTTCTTCTTTTAACACATACTCGATGGCTTTTTGCCAATTTTCCTTCATAACAAGTAATATGGAGGTTTCTAATGATGCTTCTACATCTTTTAACTTCAATGTTGTATTATGTCGACCTACATATCCTTTAACTTTTGCCCATATCAGTTCAATAGGATTTACTTTGCAGTGATAGGGAAGAAGACCCACAACATCATGTGTATACCATATCTTTTTGCAAGTCCATCCACTACATAATTTACTGGAGGCTAATTTAATTTCACAATTTCTAGTAGTTCTATTTTTATTGATGTTTCTGGAAAGTTAATGTTTTTGTCTGTTAGCCACTTAATGATATCACCTTTCTTCCATGAAGTATTTGGCACATGTCCAATTAGATAGTAATGGTAATCATAATTGAACCCTTTGGCAAATGTTCTGTCATCTGCTGAAAATATTCTTCAAAAACATCAGCGTTCATAGCTTCTTGGTGGTCTCCAGTTTTTTTAGATTGAAATATTAAAGAACTACATTTTGAAAACCCGTCATTACTCCAATATGAGTTATAATTAAACGTCGTCCTTTACCGGAAAGAATCTTCAATCCTTGTAGATGATCCTTCCAAAAAAGCCTGTCGCGAAGACTGAATGTTTGTGTTTTGCCACATTTTGCTAACTATGTAACCTTCATTTACCCATGGTTTCGTCCAAATAAAATATTTTTGCATTCTGCATGTAATTTAAAAATGGTTCTGAGGTATCTCCGTCTCTAACAATTTCCCCAGAATCAATAAGTGCTGCTTTCCTGTCCTGTTTATCCCACTTGAACTTCAAATCTATTAGAGTTTCCCGTAGTTTTGTCTTTTTCATTTTAGGAAAATTCGGATCACTATTGATTGCGTCCAAAACCTTGGCAAGTGTTGGTATCTCTTTTTTAAAATAAATTTCGTAAACTTTTTTTTTTATTCCGCT
Organism: Psylliodes chrysocephalus; assembly: GCA_927349885.1. Classification (NCBI taxonomy): domain Eukaryota; kingdom Metazoa; phylum Arthropoda; class Insecta; order Coleoptera; family Chrysomelidae; genus Psylliodes; species Psylliodes chrysocephalus. Next base: position 13,687,333 of record OV651815.1, read on the forward strand.
TTTAATTTATTCAGTAAATTCCACTTTTTTCTTACCTCCTGCATTTTTCTTTAGGGGTTTAACAACTGCACTTTTAAATTCACTTACAACTTTATATATCGTTGATTTGCTTACACCCATCATATTACTTGTCTTTTCAACAGTATTGTCAACAGAAAACGAAGGATTTTCCATTCTTAGGCAATTATAAACATTGCTTACAAATATTTTCTCATTAACTGACAACGCACACTTTTTTATACGTTTCATAGAGGTGTAAACTTTGAACACTGCATTTTTCAATACTGTCACTATTAATCGAAAATAACCACAACTTTTTACTATAATAGATAATATAGAAGGCTAATCAAACAGGGTAGGTAATATTGAGAACTGATCAAGATACTAAACTGTAATTTATCTTTATACCAAATCCTAGGTAGGTAACCATCTTCCATGGCATGAGTAATCTCCAAGGAGATTATAAAATAACGATTAACCCTTAGATTATAGATTTCTATAATCTAAGGATTTATCTCATTTACATTTTTAATACAATAATAGTCACATTTATATATTTTGAACCCTCAGATTACTTTCACCTTGACATCAAAAATTTCCAAGAAGTCATTGATGAATAACGATTTAAACAATTTAATGTAGGTATACCTAATAGTCAAATTTATAAGTCTTGAAAATTATTTGTTATATACTTTGTTATTAATTTACTCAAACAGATAACTCTACCATTTACATAACAATTGCAAATAACTCAAAAAACATTTTGTAAAGTACCTACATACCGAAATAATACTCAATAATACATATTCAAAAAAATATATTTTTAAATGATAATTTTATGTACCCCATAAATAATAATACACCTACACCTGAAATTTCATGATCTGACAGATTTATAACTCCGTGTAAATTACGATTCTACTATAACAGCAAAAGTAATACAAGAAGTTTTATATCTTTATAATTATATGATTAATACACGTACAAAAATGAAAGTAAACTCTCCCATTCCGGTTCCTCATCATTATGTCAATTTTATATTGTGAGTAAAAAAATGTTCCTTTAGAACAATTTATTTCCCATTTACATTATTCATATTTCCACATAATCAATTACCCTATAAATTTGTTGAAAGCTTTAGTAATTGACAGATTTCTATTAAAATGTAATCCGCAAATTGGGTCAATCAATAGATTTTGTTCTATATATTCACGGAATAATAATTTATATTTTTATTGTCGAAAAAAAATTAAATAATCCACCTCTTTTTGTGAAGTTTTAGATGTTCCTTAGCTAGTTAGGCTATACGTTGTCCAAAGTATCAAGAAACCAAAAAAATAAATACTCGAACACCCTGAAAAAAAATAGAGTGAAAAACATTAAAAACTTGAATCTGCTTACTTGTTGAAAAAATATAGTTTGCAAGTTTTTGTAGTATGGGCATATACGGTACTCTAAGGGGTGGCCAGCAAAAATCCTTGATCGATTCAGGGTTTGTCTTTTTATAGAAAAAGTTATTCTCTTTTATTAAAAAAACTATAAAGGTGAGCATTGTTGTTGTTTATTAGGTCTTTATGCATTGGTGTATTTGATCCAAAAGTGCCTGTTTTTTAATTAGTCTTCAAAGTATCACTAATTTGATTTTTGAGTTACCAATTTTTTGGTTTATTAAATGCCATCTTTTTTTGGCAAAAAATGTTGTCCCAATAAATATCCCTTTTTCTCCCTCTTCTATCCTGGCCTAATATTGATTGTTATTTAGTCCAACATTTACCGGTTTTTTCATATAAATATGCCATATATATATTGCTCAAAATGATACATAATTTTTTTGTACACAATTTCAACATTTTTAGTTCAAACATTCTAAACATTTCAAATAAATTATTTTTTGTTTTTTAGTTCAAAATATTTACCTCAAATGAGGTTTGTTGTATTTGGCCCTTTTTTCTACAAAGTGTCACTTTGTTTAATCCAAATAGTGTCACTATTTTGAACTGTATACCACCCTTTTTGGCATGTAATTGCTTTTTTTGTGCTGTGTTGGACTAAGAATTGTCTCTTGTTACTTAGTCCTATAGTATCTCTTATTTAGTCCAGTAATTGGCACAAAAATAGCATCTCTTGGTCCAAAAAGTGTCTATATCCATTTCTATAAGTGCTGCTTATTTAGGATACCACCTTTTTGGTACAAAAGCGCTTTTATAATCTAAATTAAATAATTCCTATAAATGCTACTTATTTGAGATGCCACTTTTGGTGCAAAAGTGCCACTTTTTAATATAAAAAGTGTCTATATTCATTCCTATAAGTGCCACTTATTTTAGATACCACCTTTTTGGTACAAAAGTGCTACTTTTTAATATAAAAAATGTCCAAATTATGTGTTATAAGTGCAGCTTATTCTGGATACCACCTATTTGGCACAATTGAGCTTTTTTTTATCTAAAAAGGGTCACATTGGTCATCTGGCACAAAAAATGACACTTTTTTGATCAAATATACCTCTGTGTGTATGGTGTTTTGTCTCTAACATTTCAAATTTAATTTATTATGTTTAAAAAAAGCATTTTGTAACGTGATTCAATAATAACCAAAATTTTATTATCCTTTTAAATTCGTTTGTGGATTTTTCCAATAAATTTTCTAGTATTGTTGAATTTTAACGAATAATAAAACTGCAAATGAGAGTTTTACCAAATAATAAAAATGCAAATGAGTTTCTACTAATTTTTAACCGCATTGAGAAGTCAGTGGAATAATTGGAACGTTTATCTAAGTTACATAACGTCTTAAGTTTTAAAAAAAATGTTCAGTTCAGGATAGTAGCATTATACATCTTCTAACCATCTTTTTTTTTTTTTTTTTAATTTTATTAAATCTACAAGAGACTGTTTAAATCTGGATATAGTATATTACACACCGAGGTGGGAAGAGTTTCATTCCTGTCGTGAGATTAGTTAGATCACCGAGACGCGAAGCGTCGAGGTTAGCTATGATCTCGAGACAGGAATGAAACTTCCTACCGAGGTTTGTATTCTATTTTATTTACAACAATCATATTTCGATCAAAGTTAATAAATCTCTGTTTCGTTCTGAACATACCTAAAATATTACATTTAACGACAAATTACCAAGCGCGTTACTGTGATTACGGGGTAAACAACTGTCACCAATATAAATAAATTTCGGATAAAGCCGGATATTAAATTCGCGAATAATAAATATCAATAAGTAGTTTGTTGTATTTTAGTTCATTGTTGTTTTTTGTATTGTTTGCCATTAAATAGGCATTATAAAATTTGTCAAAAAAATGTTATTTTTTTAAATATAAAAATGAGGGCGGGAAGTAGAGGTGTGTAATGTGACACTTTCCAACCTTCAATGACGTTAGTAATGACAACATTACATATATGGTTGTAAATAAAAATAGTTACCAATAGAACAGGCCGACGAACTAGCCCGAGAATGCTCAGATATGGCCATGACAGACCCTTAACCCTTCTGTGGAGTCACTAAAGCATTGTGCAAGGCATCCATCAAACAATGGATGCAAGAAGAGCCTCAGGAATGGTGGAACAACTATCCAGGTTTGAGACATTCCAAACAGTTCATTAAGGAACGAAAACCCTACTAGATCAAAAACAATAAATCGTTAGGATAACAATTGGTCTTCTTATAGGTACTGTCGCCTAAGAAGGCTCATTAGCGTGATCAATCCAGCAGAAGAAGCAACATTTTGCAGGTTCTGTGAAGAAGATGAAACACCAATTCACGTCCTGTGCCAGTATAGTGACCTGGCTAGATTGAGGTTTCTACAACTAGGTGAAAAAGAGCCAGATTTCTACAACTAGGTGAAGAATAGCCAGATGCATGCATTTACATGTGGGAGCCACTTTCAAGGTTACTACGTCTAATAAAAAAGACCAAGCAAGGTGACATACTCTAAAATAACGGACTCTTGCAGTAGATCTGAAAAGGTCATGGTGAACAAGGATTACTCCTTTTAAATCAAATATAAACTACTGTTACTGTTAAAGAACTCACCACACAAAATTTTTCAAATTTGATGTTAAAAAGTCAAAAATGAAGTATGATTCATAATTTCAATTTCCCCTTTCCGTCCTCTTCAAATGAGTCATTTAGTTGTTAATGCCACATTTTTGAAGATATTTGAACATCGTCAAATGTTTCTAGATCCCGTGTTTGTGTATAAGAATAAAGATGTTTTCTCAAATCAACATAAAATTTACAAGAATTCGATGTTTCCATTTGAGAACTTTTTGACACCCTTTACTTGTCATAACGTTTGTCTGTCTAGTTTTCTTTTCCTCATACTTCTACATTTTATCTGTCGCAAGCTCTTATTCAAGGACACAACTGAGAAAGATTGATTTCTTGTGCTCTTGTTTTTTGTTTCTGCTCATCTCACCTTTCCTGTCTCTATGAATAATACATCTCATTCATCGAACACTTCCTTATACCTATTATAAATCTCCTGTCAATTTGTCAATTCCCGCAGGATGTCGTCTCGCTATAGTTGCCGCGCCCGACATTCGCCACTGTAAAACAACTGTTCACGTCGCCGTTGACCGCTGTCATTCTCAGCGAAAGAGAATGCACTTCGAATAATTCGATCATTGTTAGGCAAATATCCAAGAGTTGCCAAGAAAAATATTTTGCATACTTCCTGTATTGTAAGACTATCATCTTGTTGACCTTCATGAATCTAAAGATACCTTTCTTTTTATTTTTTTCTGTCATATTTAACACAAAAGTTTTTTGCTCTAATCCGTAAATTCACATTTATATTTGTTCTTCTGAAATTTTTTTGTTACAGCATTTCTTGCACTTGTCTCCACATGGATCTTTCAATAAATTTTTATTTTTCTTATCTTCGACTTTTTGTTTTTTCTGCTTTGTAAAGACGTACTGAATCTTCTGCGTTTTCGGAGCTCTCCTGTTTTTGAGTATAAATGGCGTCTCGGTTTTCGGATTGCTCAATTGCAGCATCAATCGCGTTATCGACAATTTCGGTAACCAAAGCAATATTATTATTATTTGAATCTGAAGCTATAGCGTTTCTGGGACGAATTACAACATTTTGATGGATAATAATCGAATGAAGTTAAGGTTCCACTTCTTCTACTGCTTCTGAACTTGATGTGTCAGACGATGATGGGATTTAAAAATCTGGATTGTAATGATTGAGGTTAATAAAACGTGTTCAATTTCGTGTTTCTATCTAGAATGTTTATTTCATCCTCCAACTGTACAATCTGTCAGGTACCCACTGCTGCCAAATCATGTACATCGTTAGACCTATTACTGTTGGCGCATCTACTTCTACTACATAAAAAGTTAACATGTGTATCTCATGTTGGTAACTGCATTCCAGTGTGCATTTCCTTATTACTCTTAAGGTTTCATTAGATAATGTTGTTGCAACCTGTTTTATCTAGGTTTACACTTGTTTCTAATGAGTTTAATTTATTTAAGGATATTACATTGGCCATTGCCCCTGTATCTAATCTACATTTTAAAATGTGTCTATTAACTATAAAGTTTATCATGAAATCATCATTGTTATCTAAACTTTTGTTTTCAGCATTAACTAAACCTAAGAATAGTTCATCTGAGTCCGAATCACTATCTCTATTTATTAATTTTACCTTTTTTTTTTTTGAAACAAACTTTTGAATAATGCCCTATCTCATGACAAAAATCACACTTAGCTTTATAGGCTCTGCATGGTTGGCCTATGTGGTCTGTCCTACATCTGTAGCAATTGGCCCCTTCTCATAGAGGACTGGGTGCTCTGGGCTCCTTTAGGGTAGCTCTGGTTTGTTCTGGATCTGCTCTCTCCTCCCTGGATGTTCTGATATTTGTCTTAATTTGCCTTTGACTATGAAATTTACCTCTTCTGATTGGACTTTTGAGTTTTCTATACTTTTACATAGGTTGATTGCCTTCTTTAAATTCATGTCGTCTTCTTCTTTGACGCATATTCTCATCAAGCAACTCCGCATGTTATGCATATCTTGATTAAACTGTCCTCCAGGTCATTCAACTCACATCCTTTTGTTCTGTTTATTATGTCCGTTATAAATTTGTCAGCAGTTTCGCCTTGTTCCTGTTTTCTTGTGAATAAACAGTATCTTGCATTCAACAGATTACTTTTGGGTTTGAAGTGGTTCTCAAATTTTTGTATTAAAGGTTGCAATTTGTTTGCTTCTTCATTAGTGAATTTGAAGGTGTTGAAAATTCTAAATCCTTTAGTTGAAGAAGTTGCTTTTTTTGTTAGTTCTGTTGTTTGCAGATAGTTCTTGAATCTTTGTATGAAGAACTCCATTTGTTTGCATGGAAGAAATTGCCGTCTTGAAATCCATTTTAAGGTTATGATTTTTTTTTAAATTTAGTTTTATTTTTGTTATCCACTAACTAAATTTCCTGTATTTTTTCTTTTTTTTTTTATTTCGCATTGTATTTAAGTTAAATACGTTCGTTTATGTTTGATTCTGGTTTCGACACCATGTGATGATAGAGGTTAATAAAACTACGTGTTCACTTTCGTGTCTCTATCTAGAATGTTTATTTCATCCTTCAACTGTACAATCTGTCAGGTATCCACTGCTGCCAAATCATGTACAGTGTTACCAACATATCACATGGATCATCTTTTTCATAATTTTTTGTTAAGCGTGTTTGAGCTTTTTATTCTAAATTCGTCTAATTTAGTGGCCATCTCTTTGTTTTTTCTTACTACTGCTTGCAACAATCGCATAGATCTGCTATTATTACCATCCATTATCCTAAAAATGGGCTATATGTTAATAAAAGGCTTTGCCGGCTACATACTGATGTGTAGGTATAAATCTGTAATGTAATACTTGTTATTTTATCTATTTTTTATAGTGTTTTAAGCTCAAATGATTTTGGGAGTGGGTCAGGTTATTAAATAACTCGTATTACCTTGAAAAAGAAGTTGGGCACCACTATATTTAAAACTTATTATACTTGACTAAAGATTAGTGATAAAAATATAGAAAATCACTAACCATTAAGATATTATATTTAAACCAAGTTTTAGATAAGGCAGTAACAAATTCTAATTCACAGAGATTTACTTATTCAAATTTAGATGATTTATTCAAATAAACACTTATCTGTTGTAACAGGAGGTAGAATATAAGGAGGGATGATTTGCACGGTATTCTAGGCCTTTCTTCAAAGGGACTTGAACGATATTCTTCGAATAGCACCAAACTCTTAGGTATAAATCTTCATAAACTTAAATCTCATAAACTTCTTTAGATGTAACTCGAACTAAACCTCTTAGATACAGCTTGAACTAAACTTTTAAGATACAGCTTGAACTAAACTTCTTAATATAACTCGAAATAAACCGTCTAGATATAGCCAGGCTTATAAAATCAGACGGAATATACGATAGATAAAATTTATTTAGTACATCGAATGACCCAGATAATTTAAAATTTAATATCAACTGATTTGTTGACAGATACAAATCAAAATGAAATACCAAATTTTGACGCAAGACATAAACGACAAATGACATTTGTGTAGAGATGTTGGTGTCAAAATAACGAAAACGGTTCCAACCGTTATAATGTAGAATGACAACTTACTTTCTTTTTAAGTCCTATAAAGTAGCTATCACTTCAACAATAAGTTTAAGGCCACAGTTCACTTAGTTTCTAAAGAAACATACAAAACTATCTGAACAGAAGTAAATAAATACTTTTTTGAGGTTATGTACAAGGTCTAAACGTCAAAATACTCAAAATGTCAGACTGCGCGCCAAATCCGTTATTAGAACGATTTGTCGTATCTACTTCATTGTTAAGTAAATAAATCGTATGTACGCTATGTTAAGATTTAAAACTATGCAGTTTGGGCAGTTATGCTTAACAAACTGATGATAATTTCACATACGACAAAGAAATAATATGATTTTTTGATCGGTGATGAAAGTTATATGAACTGATGTGATATACACGAAAATTTGCCAAACATGTAGATACGACTCTTATACTTAACACAGCAGAAATTGTTATTTTTATTCTGTGTTTCTCAGATTAATCATTTGTTTGGTGACACTATGTATTCTATCTGTCGCTCTTTTTCTTCTTCTTTTTATTAGTGAGCTATACAACAGACGAAAGTAACGGCATCAATATCAAACAATACAGATACATTGGTCAACATTTGGTGGCCACGCACGTTACCGTTTTATTCACTTACTTAAAACTTTCCAAGTTTGTCACATTTAACGTTGATTCGTTTTTCGTTAAATCGGTTTTTCTTTCTGCCATATATAAAATTGTAGCTGTATTTATGACTTGAATTGACCAGACCTCAAGTTTTGGCATGGTGGACTGAAACTTCTCAATGTGATTCTAAGCTACGGTCTTGCACAAGACATTACTTTCAACAATAAAAGAAAATATATCGGAAAATTCCATATCGCGAACCATTTTGGAACAAACCCCCAATTTAATTTCCAGAATTCCGTGGTTGAATCAACCTGTAGTACTAGTGAAGGACAAGCCTCGGCGGCCGGTGAATCGTTGCGTTCCGATCTGTCGTGGGTGGCGGTCGAGGAGGGATTGACCACAGATTGTCATCGGACTTTATGGGTACCTGATCACGCCGTAAGTAGATGTACCGGATGCAGCACCGAGTTCTGGCTCGGAAGAAGGCGGCACCATTGCAGGTAAGTTGGTATCGAACGTCAAATATCAACTGTCACCTTTTACGATTGAATCGTTTTGAAGCGATCGCCGTAGGTAGTAATGAAGGAATGTTTTTAATAATTAGTTCAACATAATTGGAATAAAAATAAGAAGCTCTATCCAACAAATTGATGTAGAAATTCCAATTTGATTATCATTTAACATGTTAATTAAAAACCTTTCACTGCAAATATATCTTCAAGACCTATAAAATTAACGGATTGATCGACTTTCCTGTAAGGATGATCGATTCGAATTATTCGAGCTGTTGTCTTTAATGATTATTACACCCTCATACTGATCAGTACAAAAAACTACTGAGATAAAACAATTTCTATATAACCATCTGCGGTATGTGAGTGATTCACTGCATTATTGTGATTTATTTTTTCTTGTGAATAATTTTTATATGCAAGGTCTCTGTACCTTGTGGCAGCTTTTACATTTTCATTCTATCATTTTTTGTATTTAGGAAATATTTTTATTTGTTTTCTTGGCGTTACAGAATCTAATACGTTTAAAATATTTGTTACAAAATCATATTTTGCATTAATGTCATAAAAATGATAGTTCCATGCTAATGTTGAAAATTTGTTATTAATTAAATCAAAATTTAAGTCCTTACCTCTGCTTTCAATTTTTGCCCATCACTATTTAATAGCACATTTGTTAAAAGCATAAAATGATCTGAAATTCTTGGTGTTTTGATAGCCCCAGTTGAACCGAGTCATTATTGTAACTTGACAAACCGGGCCCTAACCTAGTTTTCCAAATACCCTTAACCTTGGTCTAAATTTCTTCTAGTGGATCCGCACGAAGCGATGTTAAAACCCCCAGAATTACGTTTAGAGTTCAATGTAGCTGTAATGGAGGAAGAACAAAGTAAACACAGAGATTAATTTAGAATACTGTTTATTTAACATCTATTCTTTCGAACAGCCGGACATCTGGATTATGTGCCGTTTTTAGGCTTAACATTATGTTTATGTAGGCTTTCCAATGTGTCATTTTTAACCTCGGAGCTTTTAGTTCCCATAAAAGGGTAAAATAGAAGTCGGAAGTACTTTGGTATATTTGTTAGTCTCCTAATATACAATCACACGTTTCCACGGAAATACTGAATTACGCATTATCTAATAAAATAGAGTACAGTGATAGCACGGGGAGTTCGGTGAAATATAAAATGATTGTAACATGTGTAAAACCCGGAGTTTAGATTTACCTTACCGTACGTCACGCCTTTCCCTAATATTCCAATGCCGTAATGTACTGACATACTCAGTCCTGTATGGAAAACACTGAACGGTCGATTGGAGAACACCTGATATAAAGGGCTATGCCCGTCAGTCCCACTTTTGGGGTATCTCAGTAGAGATCCATCCAAGCCTCTATCAGGCTTTAATTTACATAGCCGCAAGGGAAATACCATTTTTAGGCCTTTACTATTGAGGTCCCTGGCGGTCTATGGTGGCTTAAGGCTCTTTTTCGGCGCGATGCTCTTTTGCTCTGTCGATTGGCAAATCATTGTTATTAATCACAGTTCTGAGGATACGTTAGCTAGTCTACAAACACAATTTCACCTATTTATTTTAAATAAATAACAAACATACCGACTACTTCCGCGTAATGTCCCGCTAAAGATATGTGGATATGTACAAATAAATCCGACATATCTCCTTTTTCCCGAAAAATCGATATACAAAACTAACACTCCTTACGGCTAAAATGACACATTTGTCTACCCAATTTTGTTTTACAAAGAACGACAGAAAACATATTTTTTTAACTACAATCTAACTTTAAAATATATACAAATCTGTTTGCCATTTAAAAGTAAAACCGAAAGTGCGTTTCCTCTTTACTGAAAGGAGCAGGTATTGTTTACAGACAACCAAAACTTTACAATTCGGCCTTTTGGCCATAAATCTAAATGACATAATTTATTACTTGAGAGTGTTGACCGACTTTACAATAATTAATATTTATGACAAAACCTCACTATCGATTCTCTAAATAGTATAATTTAGCACAATATAAAAACCCTACAATTTTTCCCACAATAAACGTTTATCAATGAATACCAAAAATCTGACAATAACACACAGACGCGAATTTTCCCGCTAATGAATATAAAAGTAATAAAGTGATACCTGTAACCCATCAATAGGCGTTTTCGAAAACTTACTCGGATTAGAAAGATGGATCCTATTGTTCGTTTACTTATGGTTACTAACCTTATCCGTGTTCGGAAACTAGTAGATTACTGATCCAGCTTCGTGATCGAGATCAATATTTTGTGACCCACTCTACGAGTAGATTAGTAATAGATCCGCGAGCGCACCGCAGGATTTTATAAAGGAATTACGCAATTTTTTGATATTTGGTGTCTGCCAGTAGTAGATTTGTAGTTTTTCTACATTCAATTAGTTATAACTTGTAATATTTATGCTCATATTGCGACTTTATTATTCAGATTACAAATATGTTTAATTAAAATGGTTCTTTAACAAATAGGGGGGAAAAGTCAAAGATTGACAGCCGTAGGTAGACAGGATCAATAATCCAACTCGTTCGTAAACTGTCGGCACTAAGTTCAGTGATCCACGTGATCCATCGGGTAAAACCAGTAATCTGGATTTGTTATCTATAGTAGGTTTTCGAAAACGTCTAATGTTAGTCTAAACTCTCCCCCGGAATATATGATTATTAAATACTAGTTTGATTACTTTAATAGTGCGATTATCGTTTTAATTCTACGTAAAAGAAACCTTACAGAAAAAAAAGTATACCGCTGATAAAAGCGTCTACCTGGCGCAAGTTCATCGGGTCAGCCTTAAGGGTGACGAAATCCACTACGAACGTCGCCTAGAGTAGTACTTTTAATCATTTAGTAACATTTTATAATGTTGAATCGGAGATATAAAATATATGGCGTTTAACTAGACTAGCGTGGTATCACCAGTATCAGTTACGCCAATATTTTAGTCGCTCGGTAGATATTACCTTACAAAACAGTTCTAGGAGCGAAATTTGGTTCTATTCAACGTGTATCTGCTTTGTCAACCTGACTATATATCTCCTTTTACACCTAAGGACAACTGGATATCTATGTAGAAGCCGTCGTTTATAGAAACTAATTTCTCTACTCCGTCGATATCTTTTATTTCTGTTCTCAAAGTATAACAAAAGCTCGGCCACCGTAAGGGTAGCGATTAGAGATGTGTTGCGATTTCGCTATCAGCGATTTTGTCGCCGCTACTTTCCTGTCGCTGGAGCGAACCGCTTCGGTTCTTTCAAAATCACTGCGACTTTTTGGAGCTGGGTTTGATTTAGGCACGTTTTCATTCAGGCACTATTGCTAAAAATAAATGTCGCATCGCATATTTATCTGATGTGAACTGGAACTGCGATCGGAACGAAAACTATTATATTATATGCTACTAATCGCAGTCGCTGAAATTTGTATAAAACAAATAGGACATCTACAATAGGGCGACGCAAGAAAACGACTATTTTTTTTTAGTCTTGTGCGAAAATATGGTAAAAGATCCCCTCCAAAAGGCAGTTAAAAAAAGTTTTTATGGGTCGCTCGATTTTTAAAAATTTTAAAATTAGCCAAAATTGGATTGTTTTTTCAAATTTTTTTGCTCATGACGGTAGAATTTTGTGCCCTAAAAAGAAAAAATCTCAAATTTTTAGCTCAAAATATTAAACTGAAATTAATTCTTGATATTAAAATTTAAAGGTCGCTCAAAAACATCAGAAGCAATAATTTTGTATATAAAAAAAATCTTGAGCGACCTCTAAAAAATATTTTTTGAGCTGTTCTGTTTTTTGCGCCACCTTAATCTACAATCCTTAAAAATGTATCTTGGCGGCAATAAGTAATCGACTGTTTTTTAATCTTTTTTATAAATTTATTATTATTTTCTTAAAAAAATATTGCACAAAAGAGCATAGATTGCCAAAAAAATTACGGTCATTAAAACTGCTTCGAAGAAAATGCAACGATTTAAAAAAATAGCAGCTATTTCTTATGTGAGGACGTGACACAGGTCACAAGTCGCGATCTAGTTAACAGCTCCGAAAAGTCGCGGCGATTTGTCACTGCGACTTTTTCGGAGCAGTCGCTGTTTGTCGCAGCGACACGAAAATTTCGTCGCAACCCATCTCTAGTAGCGATATCTCTTTTTAATTATATTTGAAGAATATAAAGAAAAAGGAGTCACCGTAGCGGTAACGTGGATATTTGCGTTTTTTGTTAACTTGACTCGGTGAAGAAGAAAAAGCTAATAATCCCCCAGCCCACAAAAACCCTGGTATTTATACTTAAATTTCCCATATATGCAAATGTATCGAAAAGAGAACGACTGTGAATTCGGTGCATAAAGACTATAAAGCTCTGTATTAATTCCTGAATATAGCCCTAACGTTTTACATCTGTTTTGTTCTAGCGACCGTTACAGTCTACACGTCGACTCTTTTCCCAGAAGTAATTAAACGGCGCCTACGAGGCGGGATACACTGGGATGTTGTTTGAATTCGAAATAAAAATTTGAATATAATATGTAATATATAAGAATTATTTAAATTAATTATCAACTCCCGGTTGTTGGATTTCATTATTTGTTATAACTAAATCTATTAGTGTACCTTCACCACTTCTATTTGGTTGTGCATTATGTAACAATATTTTTTAATCCAGTATCAATCAAAATATCACGTAATTTCGCACTGTAAGTATTTTTAGTTAACAGGTCAATATTAAAATCTCCAGAAACAATAACTATTTGAGAATTATCACATACATTTTCTTCAGCCCAAGTGCTAAAACAATCTAAAAAAATTATATAGCTACTGCTAGGTGACCTATATAAAGATACAATTAAAAAAAATTTGTTTCCTAATATTACCATCACAGAAACAATCCAACAAATTTTTGGAATACAAAATTTAAAATGTTTTAAAACCTTCAGTTCACTTTGTACATAAATTAAAGTACCCCCTGTGTGTCTACTTTTACTGTTAACTCTATAATTTTTGTATCCGTCAATGTCTATTTCTGAATCATAAATATCCTCAGTCAAGCAAGTTTCAGAAACACATACTAAACTTGGTTTTTTTGACAACACATAATTAGAAATTTCATCAATGTGGGGCCACCACGCTCTCAGCATTTAAATATAATATATTTATTGTACTTTTTAATTTGGATCTTGAGTTTGAGACTTTGTGGGAAAATCTTTATTGACTGTAGGTTTGATAAATACGTTATCAAAAGGAGGAACAGTTAAATTATTTAAACATGTTACTATTATCACAAGGAAGAAGAGTTAAATTATTTAAATCTGTCAAATCTATAGAGCCCAAGTTACTATTATTAATAGGAAGAACAGTAAAATTATTTAAACCTGTCAAATCTATAGAGCCCAAGTTAGTAGACATGCTACAGTTTGTATTTTTAGATTTCACAGTGTTAATAAATTTTAAATTTTTACAGATATTTTTGCCATTACTTATTGCTACACTATTGAATGTTGAAACTTTTGAATCCAGAAGACGATCGTCTCATATATTTATTTAAGTTAATAGCAGCTTCGTCGCCTAATATTAATGTTTTTCGAAGAAGTACTTTGCACATTTTTTGAAAGGTTTTTTCCTGGCTCTAAGTCAAACACACTTGTGGTTATTTGGTTTTTTTCGATAACAAAGTGTCGATTTCAGATTTATCAACTCGTTTTCGTAGGTTTCTTTATCCTTTTCTAGGGTTTCAATTGAAATTAACAATCTCTTTTGGATGTCCGTTAGTTCCTCTTTAGTTTTCTCCATTACAAGCAAATGTTCCTGACTTAGTTCCAGTTCTGCTCTAATATCTATATTTTTTTCTGTTAAAATTTTTAATTTCATTCTTTAGATTAGTTATTAGCATCTGTTGCTCGGCCCTATCTGAAGCAATTTTTCTGTCAATTTTAAAAAAGTGAATCTTCAAATTTTCATAAGATTTTTTTAAGTTGCCTATTTCTATATCTTTATTTTCTAACATTTCTTTTAGCTCTTTCAATAACTTTTTAGGATAATTTTCAACTCCGGCACAGCTATCATCTTTTTCAGCACACTCGATAGAACAGATCCTATACCCCTTCAAAATTTAAACATATTTCATCCTCTCGAGACAACTCTGATGAAAAATATTTATACATCTGATACATATATAATTTCTAAATATTTTGTTCTGACAGCACCTACAAATATTTGCCATTTTCTATATTTATCTATCCTGCTGAGCAGTGGCGACTCGTAATAATTGAAAATGGGTGTTCACTTTTTCCAATACGCCGATCAGTACAAATAATACAATGAATCACATACCACAGGTGGTTATATAGAAATTGTTTTATCTTGGTAGTTTTTGTACTGATCAGTATGAGTAATGCATTATGTTATGTTATGTTGATAATGGGGTGTTAATACACTGCGACCTAAAAGATCTATTGTGCCCCCTTCTGTCGCCACTGCACTAAGGAAATGTCTCAATGCCTATAGCGACCCTTCCAATCCTATTTTCTCAAGGAAGTGTAGGATTTGAAGTGGCTTCAAGTTAGGTAAGTCTCCCTCTTCTATTTGATATCTTCCTAGATATAGTGCCCTTGGATTCTGGAGTGCTACACATTCAGTTAGGATGTAAATGGAGGTTTCGTCCTCCTCCTCACAGAATCTGCACTCACTATCCTCTACTACTCTCAGTTTACTTAGGTGTCCTTTTAGTCGGCAGTGCCCGGTAAGGATCCCTGTTACAATACGTAGCCTGTTCTTGCTCAGGCAGATGCAGGCTTCTGATCTTTTTTGGTTATATTCACCCAGAAGTATCTTGGCCTGTCTCAGCCCCAAGAGATTGTTCCAATTATCGGTTCTTCTACTACCCAATTCTTTTTTAATCTCTTCTAATATTATGTTACTGCTGATATCGCAGAACGGCTCAGGTCCTACAAAGGCTGTTTGAGCCCCTTTCCTTGCAAGACTATCTGCAATCTCGTTACCCTGTACCCCGTTATGTCCCGGGACCCAAGTGAGAGTAACTCTATTTTTCTCGCCTAGCTCATTCAATTGTTCTAGGCATCTCCATACCATTTTTGAGCTGATTACGTAAGAACTCAGCGCTTTGATGGCTGCTTGACTATCGGACATGATGATAATCTCTTGTCTATGATAGTTTCTCTCGATGTTAAACTGGATACACTTCTCGATGGCGTGAATTTCCGCCTGGAAGATGCTTGGGTATTTTCCCAAGCTTTCGGAGTACTTGGTTCTCGGCCCATACACTCCTATTCCAGTTCCTTCTATGGTTTTGGAACCGTCCGTGTACCACTGAATAGCACGTCTTTCGGTTGCAAGCGCGATGGATTCTTGGCTCCATTCTTTCTTGCAGCCCAGCTCTGTGGTTTTGAAGTTTTTCACAAAACAGTACTTCTTTTGCATTTCATCCTGGTGCATGTCCCAGGTATCTTTAGTCCTGAAGCAAGTAGACTTTCGTCTGATTACTCCGCTCCTGATCATTCTATATCGTGTCCTTTTTGCCACATTCTCCATCATCAAATGTAGAAGGGTGAGGTTTAAGATCACCTCCATTGCGGCCGTAGGACAGGTTCTCATTGCACCAGTAATGCAAACACAGGCTAGTCTTTGTACTTTTGAGATATTAGCTCTCGTAGTAACTAAACTAGTTCTGTTACTCCAGGCTATAGCCCCGTAAGTGATGATTGGTCTCACTATTGCAGTATACATCCATCGCAGTATGTTTGGGTTACATCCCCATCGTTTACCCGCCATGTTTCTGCATACCATTAGGGATTTTGTGGCCTTATTTACTACTTCCTTCTCATGTGTGTTCCAGAGAAGTTTGTTGTCCAGGGTTAGGCCTAGATATTTGACTTCATTTTTCCATTCTATATCTATCCCGTCTAATTTAACGGTTTTTGAGATTAAGATGAGTAATGCATACTACAGGGTGTAATAATCATTAGGGACAACAGCGAAGAATAATAAACACAAGAACTACTAAACGTATCAATTTCAACTTTTTTCCATTCTAGATCGCCTGTACAGTATTTTTTTTGCAGAAAATGCGGCAGAATCTTCTGCGCGGACTGCTCAGAGAACAGCACGCCCTTACCCTCGGAGCACCTCTACAACCCCGTTCGAGTGTGTACGAACTGTTATACGGAACTGCAAATGGATTGTTCAGAAATTCCGAATCAATGCAAGCATACTAACCCCCAACCTACAAATGCAAATACCCAAATTGCAGCTTCAAGTAACTAAAAACAAAAAAAAAACGTAATGTTTATTATTTATTAAATTTTATTATACCGTTGTTTGCGGCGATCTGAAAGGGAGAGTACAAAAAAATATGCAATTTCAAATGGATTTTTAATGGTATTTATTTTTTTACTAAACAAAAGTTTAATATTTGAGGTTTTCTATGAGCAAAAGTTGATGTGCTGTTGCGCCACCATGTCAAGAAAGTCACATGACATCTGTCATAAATGTCATATGTCTAAATTCTCAGTTGTCATTTGTCATAGGTAACTAGATTGAGACCTCGTTTACAGAGGACGTGTTACTTAAGGACTTTTAGAATTTTTAACTGTTGTAATCGATTTTATATAAAACTATGGTATGGACAGAATCTTTTTTTTTTTTTTCAATGCTATATTTTTAAATAATTTAAATCTTTTTACCACAAAAATCTATAATTTTTTTGATGGTAAAAATGCTTGCTAATGAGTATATCTTTAAGAAATTGCTTGCTGCTAGTTCTACCAAATTTTCTTCCTTAAAAAACCAGATAGTGACAGAATATCGTTGAACAAAGTCCTAACATATTTGCAAGTGTAAAAACTTCGCAAAGGTATTAAGACATTGTCAAAATAAAAAAAATGCAAGCAGATAAGTTAAAAAATTTAAAACTTCTTAGTGTAACACCTTGTATTTGTATTGCTACTTAATAATTACCATTTGTATTTTTTACATACACTGCCGATTAGAGCATACTATAAATAATTAAATTTCTATTTCTAAGGTATAAAACGATAAATTGACAATTGACACTGTTGGCATATGACAAATAACATTATTCACGTTTTTCTAATGTTTTAAACTGTCTACGATTTTACTAAAAAAAAATTAGAAACAAAAAAATTAACAAGGAAATTGCAAATACTTTTTTTTAAATAAATTATTCATGTTTTGTATTGTTTATTAATTTATGTATATATATTTTTTAAATTAGTGTTTTTTTAGCTGTCATTTTTTACTTGCGTTCAGAAATGTGCGTTCAATATTAATATATAACAACAAGTTTGTATTTTTTCTAAGTTATCGAAATGAAAACTTACAACCAAAGTTGAAATTGTCCATAATTTTTTTTGTATGGCATTTGTTGTCACATATAATTCCTTTGAGGTCATCGCACAGAGTTTTGTATAAAATTTCGATACATTGAGAGATTTGTAAAAAAAAGGGATTAAGAATAAGTGACTAGTGTTTTTTTAATTTGACACTACAAAATTGCTGTTACATTGTCCAAGAGTATATTATAAATTTGTCATTAGGTATATTAAAGATATTTAGTGAATAAAACTTATTTTAAATTTAAATATTTTTTTTATTCAACTTCAACATTACAAGTCGACAAAAAATCTTTCGAAAGGTAAGTTTTATCCAAAGATATATAAGTAATAATAATAATAATATTAATAATAATCGTCTTTATTATTTTCAAAATACAATCTATATTGTTTGTCCTGACTGACTGACTTATCTATCAGCGTACGGCCAAAACTACTGAGCCTAGAAAGCTGAAATTTGGAACATAGGTTTATTTTATAACGTAAGCATCCGCTAAGAAAGGATTTTTGGAAATTTTAACTTTAAAGGGGGGAAATGGGAGAAACTGGGGGAAGGGGGCTTTAAATGAAACTCTTTGTTCTTTAAAGTTAGAAACATGAAAATTTAAATTACAGCTACTGAGCATAAATAAATAATGACGTGTTTCAGGGTTTTTGGATTTTTAACATTTTAAGGGGGGAAAACGGGGGGTGAAAGTTTGTAAGGGACTAACGATTTTTTTGTTCTCTAAGAAGTTAGAAACATGAAAATTGGAATTCCAGCTACTGACTACAAATTATTAATGACATGTTTCAGGGTTTTTGGATTTTCACATTTTAAGGGAGGAAATGGGGGGTAAAAATGTATTTGGGAGTATCCATGTTTTTGGTTCTCTTTAAAGTTAAAAACATGAAAATTGGAATTGCAGCTACTGAGAACAAATTAATAATAATGTGTCTTAAGATTTTTATATTTTTACATCTTCAGGGGGGGAAACGGGGGTAAAAGTTTGGATGGGAGTATAACTTTTTTTGTTCTCTTTGAAGTTAGAAACATGAAAATTGGAATTGCAGCTAATGAGTACAAATTAATAATAACGTGTTTTAGGGTTTTTGGATTTTCACATTTTGGGGGTGAAAGTTTATTTGGAAATATTGATTTTTTAAAGGTAGGAACTTGAAAATTGGAATTGTAGGTTCTCATCATAAATAAATAATGAAGTGTTTCATGGCTTTAGGATTTTCACATTTTAAGGGGTGAAAATTAATAAAATATAATAAAAAATTATTAAAAATTAAGAAAAATTTATAAAAATTAATAAAAATAAATATTAATAAAAATAAATATTAATAAAAATAAATATTAAGAAAAATTATTAAAAATTATTAAAAATTAATAAAAATTAATAAAAATTAATAAAATTTAATAAAAATTAATAAAAATTGATAAAAATTAATAAAAATTATTAAAAATAAATAAAATTTAATAAAAATTATTAAAATATAATACGAATTATTATAAATTAATAAAAATTAATAAAATGAATAAAAATGAATAAAGATTAATAAAAATTAATAAAATTTTATAAAAATTAAGAAAAATTAATATAAATGATTAAAAATTAAAAAAAAAAATGAATAAATATAAAAAAATGAAAAAATGACTGAAAATCAATAAAACTAATAAAAATTAATAAAAAAGGAAGTCATGTATTTTTTTATATTAATAACACGACTATTTGCGAGCAAAGTCGCGGGCAATAGCTAGTATATTATAATAGTATATTATTAAACGAGCAATTTATGGTAGCCATTATTCACGCAGGGTGACGTTTGCGTCCCGAGCCGTAGGCGAGGGGCGCAAGTCACCCGAGTGAATAATGGCCATAAATTGCAAGTCTAATACTATACTTTGTCCACGACCATTATGGTTTCTTTATTAAATAAAAGTTAAGTGTAGAATGGAAAGTTTTTATTAAACATAACTGTTGTTTTTTCCACTTTTCATATTTTCGATTATTCGATTTTTGATTTTTCGACTTTTTGATTTTTCGATCTAGAAAATATCGTTATGAAAAGTATCGCCTATCTTTAGTTATCTACCGGAATTACAAAAGCGTGAATTATCATAATTCACTCCGTGATATATGGGTACTATATGTTCTTAGTTAGGAGGTAGAATATTGCTTTATTATTAAGTGGTCGTGGTCAAAATATATATTTACAATTATACTCGTGAAAATAAAGGGCGAAGTTCATTTTTTCTACTGAATAGCTGAGTAAGATAAAATGTTCTTCCACTTAACCCAACAAAAGTGTCTATATGTTTGATATTTATTACAGAAAACAAAATAAAACATGTATTAATAGTAAAAAATAAAATAGATTTTGTGAGGATTGTTTATAACAGAGATTAGATACATTGTTTATTAAATAAGAGGACTTTCAGCTTAGATTTAAATGCGAATATACAAAGATTTTTTAAATTTCCAGGAACAGAGTTACATAACTTAAATATTTTATATTTAAATGATCGTCTAAAAAATTCTGTTCGAAACGGTGGTGGCGTCAGTAAACCTTTAAATCTTAAATTTAGGTTATGTACATATGTTCTAAAAGTTATTTTATTATATAGATACATTGGAGTTTTATACATAATAAGTTTGTGATAGAGGGTAGAAGCATGGTGGATCCTTCTATATTCCATGTTCAACTACCCAACTTTCCACAGTTTATATGTTATTGTTTGACGCCTTTTTATGCCATAAATTAGCCTTAGACAACAGTTTTGAATTTTTTGAATTTTATTTTTATAAGTGGTAGTTAAACTTGGACCATAGACGGCGTCCGCAAAATTGAAATGCGATAGTACTAACGTTTCACAGAGGGTTGTTTTAAACATTTTGAGGCAGGAGATTACGGTTACCATATATTAATTTTATTGAGCTGTATGCACGCTGAATTAGCTTATTAACGTGTTTTTCGAATCTTAGATCCCAGTCAATAATGACTCCTAAATTTTTAGCTTCATTAACTAGAACTAATTCTTTATTATTAATTTAAATATTTAGGGGAGTTGTACTCGAGTACGACTTAAGTTAGTAGCAAATAGCATTAGGTTAGATTTTGTAGGATTGATCATTAAACAATGCTCAGATGCTGCCTCAATAAAAGCATCCAACTCTTGATTTATTAATGCACAAGCATTTTCTGATAAATGAGGAGGGAAACTGTAGTAGATCTGAGTGTCGTCAGCAAAAAGATGAATTTTACATTTGTCTAATGAACTTATTAATTTTGAAGTATATATAGCGAAAAGTAATGGCCCTAAAATGGAGCCTTGAGGCATTCCTGTCTTAAGAGTCAAATATTCGGACTGAATAGAATTAATTTGTTGTAAAAAACTGTGGATAAGCAAATTAGCATTATTGGAAAACCCTATATGATGCAAAATTTTAAGTAATAAATCATAGTTTATAGTATCAAATGCTCTGCTAAAATCTAACAATACCAAGAGTGTACATTCACCTTTGTCTATTGAGGTGATGATATCATCAACAATATGGAGTAATGCCGTAGTGCAACTGTATCCTTTACGAAACCAAGATTGAACTGATGGCAATAAAGAGAAATCTGTCAAGTGTTGCCTGATTTGTACCTCAATAGCTCGTTCCAACATTTTAGACAGCGTCGGTAAAATACTTATACCCCTCAGATCTTTAAACTCAGTAGGATTCTGTTTTTTCGGCAAAACTTTCACTATAGCTTTTTTCCAAACAGCAGGCAGATTCCCATTTACAATTCGATATCGAAATACTCGATTTCGTCAGTTTGGTGAATTCCGATTTGCGGGAAATCATATTCGCATCGACTAAAACGATTGCGAGTCACTCGCCAACTCTATGGTGCCGAATTGCTCGATTTCGGTAGATTATTGAGGTTATCGCATAGCACGTGGTTGTAGCCTTATAGCGGTTATAGAGAAAGAAACAGGTAAATCGAAGTTTGGCTTAAACTTATGTTGTACGAAAGTTCAATATCTCGTTGGTATGACCCAGTTGCATAAAAACGTAATTCAGCAAAAATCTTTATGAAATTTGGCAGAGAATTGTTGTAGACTCTTTCAACAAGGTGGGGCTGTATAGTATCAAATATATACCTAGCGGCTTTTCTGTTAAATCTGTAAAATTCAATAAAGCGCTCTTCCGGAAGCTCAAATGAAATGCTGTGGTTCTTGAGTAGACGCCTTTGTAAAACGAGGGCTCTGTTTTACCCCCTGTGTCTAATTCGTTGTATTCGGTTATTAAAAATTGGTAGCATACTTGCGTGGCTATTTATTATAATTCACTTTCAAACAAGAACACCAATAAAAATAAATACCAAATACCGTTGATTTGTTTACATGGGTAATTCTCAAAAAAAAAAAAAATACATTTTGCAGTTACAAGTGGATAACTTAATTATTTCACAAAATTATGTTATTTTTTATAGTAGAATATAATATTTCAAATGATGTTTTAACAAATAAATAGATCGATTCTCATTTTTTTTAAGTATCTTAGCTTGTAATTTATACTTAAAGGCAAAATGTCATCTCCGTGAGCTGTAACATCATTGAATTATCTATCATCAGCATAAGGTTTTAGTTTTTTTACATGAATTTTAAAACTAACTTTATATGCATTTTGCTAAAATAAAGTCTAAGTAAGCTATTTACGAAATATTATTTTTTAATTACTTTATAAATATGGCAAATACCCTTTAATTATCCTTGTAACGTATGTCGCCGTCACCTCCGTGCAGAAATCAAAGTGTTAAAAATGTCCTTTAGATGTCACTACCTAATTAACGCACAATTCCTAAAGTAAACCGAGTTGCACCGCCAGTTTGATTTATGTCCTTCGAGAGGTCTGTTGGTGAGTCAAAATCGGCAAATATTTAAAACTAAAAAAGTGCTGTGCATGTTTTGTCCCCTCCGTACAACATATTTAAAGGTATGTATATTTAGTAAAAATTATAATTTATAAACAAATACTATTCTTATTATTCGCCAATTCATTATTCTGATTTTAATATATTACCTTAATTATCAAGAAAAAAGTCACCTCCGTTTAATTAAATACGAACGGAGGTGACGGTTAGCGAATGGAGGTGACTTTAATGAATGGAAATAATAAATACGGTTAATTTATATTGACTTTTGTAGTGTTTAGATACGAAGATGGCAAAATCCAAACAAACCAAAACAGATGAAGAAAAAAGAAGAGAAAATAGGGATAGAATGAGAAGAAAACGAGAAGCTATTAAAGAAAATCCCGAATTATACAATGAAATGAAAATGAATGAACGTGAAAGATATCACAGACGTGTTCAATGCGGGAAAATAAAAAAGGTACAAGAGTTCAGTGACAGATCCAAGAGGAAACAGAGAAAGATATGGAGAGAGAAGAAAATAAAAAGCCGTCTAAATAAAAAAAGACAAGAAGAACATTTCCAAGCGATTACGGAAAATACTCCACCTGGGACTCCTCAGCCAAGAGTTTATTTACAAAATAATGAAATTCTCGGAGATGCTCAGTCATCTCACCAAAAACAAAGTGGTCTGAGAAGGGCTCGCAAAAACAGAAAACAATTAAAACAATGCATACATGAATTAAAGAAAAAAGTTGAAAACCTCACTAGAAGCAACGCCACTTACCGAGTACGACTAAGTAGGTTAAAAGAAAACAGAAAAATAATTTATCTGATACACCACGTAAAAGAGTTAATAATTTATTAGATGGACAACATGTTAATGAAAAAATTCGAAAACAAATTCTTTTTGCAGAAGTATTAACAGAACAATTAACCGACAATTTTAAAAAAATCAAATCAAGAAAAGGAAAAAATGAATTTGCTTTGAGTATAACAGGAAATCTGATGAAAAAGTATCGATTTAAAAATGTAGTCAGTTCTATATTATCAAGAAAATTTGTAAATAAAACACATTGTATATCTAATAGAAGAAAAAAATTATTAACGGAAAAGTATAAGCTGGTGAAGGAGTTTCTGGAGAGAGATGAAATAAGTCGTTTGTGTCCAGGAAAAAATGATATTATTACAAAAAACAAAATCAAAAAACAAAAAAGGTTACTGACCGATTCGATAAAAAACATATACAAAATGTTCAGATTTGCTTATCCTCATACGAAGATAAGTTACTCTTTGTTTTGTAAACTAAGACCATTTTATGTTCTTTCTCCAAATGCCAAGTCCCGAGAAACATGTTTATGCGTTATTCACGAAAATATGTTACTGCTTGTGAGCAAAATGAAGCTTTTAAAAATCATAAACGAAAATTCCCCTAGTGAAATAGTGAACTCGCTCTGTTGTAGAGATCAAACAGAGCTCTGTCGTGAAAGAAGTTGCGCAGCTTGCAAAGAGAAAACCATAGTAACCAATGAGTTTAATTCTGATGATATTACGTCATATAAAAAGTGGGAGACAGCAAAAGTAACTCTTTTAATTAAAGGTGTAGAAAAGCAATGCCAAAAAACAATAAAAAAGCAGATAACTTGTACAAAACGAGAACTAGTTGTTGTTTTGGAAAATTCAATAACCAAATTTATGGCCCACACAAATAATATTAAGCATCAGTATCATGCAATCTCTGAAATAAAACAAAATCTCAAGTTTGAAGACGTATTAATACACCTTGATTTCTCTGAAAATTACAATACTAAATATACAAGAGAAGTTCAGTCTGCCCTCTTTGGAGGTTCCAAAGAACAAGTTAGCTTGCACACTATGGTTTTCTATTACAAGAGTCGCGAGTCCAATTCCGTGAAACCAATTTCAATGTGTACTATGTCTGAAAGCCTCAGACACGATCCGGCGGCAATACTTGCTCATATCCAGCATGCCGTTACTGAAGTAAAGGTTTTGGTACCGATCATTAACAATGTTCACTTTTTAAGTGACAGACCTGTAACGCAGTACAGGAACCGAAAAATGTTCTACTTAATGGGAATTGAAATTCCTAAGCTAATGAATGTTAATAGTCTTCAGTGGCATTACTCGGAAAGCGGACATGGGAAAGGGGCTCCGGATGGTGTTGGAGGTTGCATTAAAAGAACTGCAGACCGAATAGTGGCTACTGGAACGGACATTACTAATGTTTACCAATTAGTTAACGAATTAAATGGAAATTTACAAAAAGTAAAAATTGGTCTAGTTAGCGAAGCATCGATATCAAAATGTGATGATTTGATTCCTACCGAAATTGCGCCTTTTCGTGGTACACTACAAATTCATCAGATAGTTTGGAATCGTAAAAATCCATTTATTATCCATGCCCGTCGTCTTAGTTGCCTTCAGTGCACTTCAGAAGAACATTGTATCCATTATGGCATAGGAAGCATAATTTTTCAAAATTCCAACTTGGCGCCAAATTGTATCCTTTTTTTAAATATAGTATTTCTACAAACAATTATTATCAACATATTTTTTTACAATTTCGAAAACATCCTTAACAAATTATATTTAGCACTTGATGGTGTACAGTCTACAAGACTTCGCTATTCGGATGTATATGATTCAAGCAGCGAAAATGAAAGTGAATTCGCCAATTTCAAATCAGAAAAAACTTTAGCAGTAAATGACTTTGTAGTTGTAAGATTTCCTGGTAAAAAGTCTTCTACAAAACACTATGTAGGCATGGTGTTACAAATTGACGGTCCAAATGAGTATTTTGTTAAATATTTGCGAAAGTCTGTTGGTGGAAAATTTTGTTTTCCCAACGTTGATGATATCTCAACAGTCGAGTTATCTGATATTGTTCGCGTTCTAAATCAACCTACCTGTAAACGCGATCATTTTATGTTTAATGATGATCTTTTAAATTTTGAGCATTTGTGTTAGAATTTTATTTTTTAGTCTCTCCCTGCTTTTAAACGGGACCATTTTAGTTTAAATGTTGATCTCCATAATTTTAAGTTATTTTATTTGATGTTAGAATTTGTAATGTAAGAATTAATCATTTATGTTAGAATTAATCTTTTATCTTAGAATTTTGATTTTTGTTCTTTCTAATTTATTCTTACCAATTTTTTTATTTAGAATTTTAGTATTGATAATATAATAATTTACACAATATTACATATTTTAAAAATAAGTCTTGGAGTTTATATCTTGTAAAATACCTGTAACAGTGACCCCCATTCATAAAGCCGTCACCTCCGTTCAGATGGCATTTCTTTTTCAAAAAAATGGAAAATAACATACCTCATGTGTGACCACTTATAAAACTTTGTTTGAAATCGCAATATAAACACAATAAGGGTAAACTCCTTATAAATGAAATATTTTTTCTTTTTTTTTTTGTAAATTAAGGAAAATGCACCTTTTCACAAGAATCACCCACATAATATATCAACTGTCAATTAAAACACGTATTGCACATGCTCGCTATGAATACTACAGGTTTCGGAATCGACCAAAACGCAGGGAAACTCGATAGTGAATAGGAATAGCAAATTTCTCGATATCGTATTTGGTTGCGAGTATCGAAAGCGATTCGATTTCGCATTTCGCGCTGATTTGGAATCTATATGCAGTAGGAAAAATGCTATTCACTAAATAAAAGTTTATAATATGCGTAATATATGGTACTATAATAGGACAAAATAACTTGATTAGCCTAGCATTCAATCCATCACATCCCATTGCATTTGATTTTATTTTGCATATATTATTAAAAACAAACATGTCATCAACCTCTTTTAACTTAAATGTAGAATCGACAATGCTACTGGAGCTATAAAAATTTAACAAATGTTGAGGAGAGTTAATATTTGGTACATAATTAATTAAGAAATTATTGATGTTATTGGGATTTCCTATATATGCTCTCGGGAATATCACAAGTTTTATCTGCAATAAAATTATTAGTTCTTAGTGTGCGCCATAAGTCTTTGGATATGCAATTATTGAATCTCTGTAAAAAATAAGCTCTTTTTTCCCTTTTTATTGCTTGATTTGTATAATTTCTTAAATTCCTATAAAATTGTAAATGTGCATGTGAATGCATATAAAATGATTCTCGAGTAGAGTACACGTGTTTCGTTGAGGTCCGCATTAAACTGATGTTTTTCATGGTTATATAGTTAAAAAGTCGAGTAAATTTTTGTCCTGTGATAATTAAAGGGCTTATTCATAGAATACATGTGAAAATACTAAAGTGCATATTAAAATAAACCAGATTTGAACTAATTTATAGAAAATTGTGCAAATATCTAAATATAAAAGCCGGTGAAGTGAAACCAGTGGCGTATTTAAAATGCCGAACACAAGAAATAAATTTCCAGAAAGTGTGAGTGACCAGCAGCAGTTAATAGAAGGTATGTTGGAAAAACACACTAACAAAATTTGTGAAAGACTAGAAAAACAGATGGATAAATTATATAATAAATTCGAAAATTTAGAGCTAAAATTAAAGCAAATGGAAGATAGGTTTGAAAATTTCGACAAAGAAATTAATGAAAATATATCTAATATAAAAGAGACAAACAAGAAGTTAGAGAATGTATATAAAATTCAAAAGAAAAATACATTAAGAGTAGATGGAATTCCGGAAACAAATGGAGAAGATGTATTAAAAACATTCTTAAAAATTGTAAGCGATAAATTAAAAATACACTGTAAAGATCGAGATATTAATGACATTTACAGGATAGGAAAAACCCAACAAAAAGGAAGAATCCGAACAGTTATTATCCAATTTGTTACGTATCTTAAGAAAAAAGAAATATATAAAGTTAGGAAAGCATTAGCAGGTACTAAAATATACATAAACGAGGATCTTACTAAAGAATACATACTTTTCAAGTCGGCTAAAGAAAAATATGGCAATAAAGTTGTTTGGATTGATAATGGAAAAGTTTTAATAAAAAAACAGAACAATATTCAAGTTATTCATTCTATGGAGGATTTAATATAAATAGAAACCAGTTCGCTGTTGGCCTGCCGCGCAGTTAATCTATTCGCCACCCATGACCTGGGGCCCTATCCTCGGCTATCGTTTTCTAAAAAACGTATACGCTTTAGCAACATACGAGCTATTCGCTATTCTCGACATTCGTTTTAAAAGCGTGTACGCTTTTAAAAGGGGGGTTTTACAGCGAGCGGAATTTTTCACACGTTTTTGATAAAACGTGCATGTTTTCAAGGATTTAGTCAATGTCACTTATATGTCACTTTTAGGATGATTTATAATATTGATTGATTTAAACAAATTCTTGGTAAACTACTTTTTATTAATACCTACAAAAGTATCTAGTTTCTTATAAATATGGTTTGCAGTACTAAAAAAGTCCAATAGCTGAGAATTTCTTTCAATTCTAATATCAATAATTGTACAATTAGAAAACTTGGAAGATAAGAATGCTTAAAGATTCAGACTTGCAGAGGCAGAATCCATTTTTTGATTTTAATTGATATTGAATGAATGTTTTTTATATCTTACCGTGTAAGAATTTAATTATTAATTTATGTATGTTTTATTTACAAATGTTAATTTGCTTGCGGTTTCTTACAAGTGGTAGTTCAAAGCTCTTCTGTATCACACGTTGTGTCCAGAAATTTTTACAATTTTGTAAAATTGCCACAAAATATTAAAGAACTGAATAAGATAAGCACAGTTATTAGTTAAATGAATTTTGTACCATAAAAACTAGGTTTTTATGATGTACGATTTTCCTAGAATTATAGGTTGCATTAACTGCACCCGTATAGCTATTTTTACGCCACCAATTAATTCAGTTTATCCTGAACAAATTTACAATTGGTTTGTTGTAATTAAATTACATAATCCTTATTCTTTTATGGCCTGCACATTACTTGAATTCAACGATATATACAGTTTACAGTGATGCCAGACATATTATTTGCTTGTTAAAAACGTACACGTCTTAAAAAACGAATACTCATCGAACGTCAGTCAAGAATATAGATTTCAAAAACTACTCGCTTTTCAACCACTCACTTTCGAAAACGGTTCGTTTTTTTAGCGATTGTCGAGGATAGCCGCCCTGGTCGTCTTATCAGATAGCTTGTTTTGCATGGCATTTACTTCAAAACTATTAACATTTTTTTTTGCTTTGTATAAATTTTGTTTTATTTCAATAATCGAAAATTAGGTTTCATTTTATTTAGAATGTATAATTTAAAATAGATGTGACTATACAACCGATCACAAGAATTTATGAAATTTTTAGTTAAATATTTCCATACTTTTATTATTTTTTTTCATTCTTATAATACATTAATTATTTGAACAATGGGATTTTGGGCCATTATTACAGTTTTTTGTTTTTGTTATATACAGGGTGTTATTGAAATACACGTACATATTAAAACTGGGTATTGCGCAGATCCCCACTGAATGTAGAAAAATATTATTTTTTAAAAATACCCCTTATTAAGGGAGTTATTAATTTTTGAAAATTAATTCTAAAACAAACGTACTTCACTGATATGTTGAGGATGACCTATATAAATTAGGTTTATTTACCTATTTTAAACATCAACAGTAATTAATATGCAAGTTTTTGTCAGATGATAAGAAAACTAGTCTTGTAAGAAATAACCATGTTGCCAAGATTTTCGAATTAATTTCTATTTCCGAAGACTGGTTTTTACTACCCTCGTTATCAAAAAACTAGAATATTTGATAAATGATTGTTTTTAAACTATACATTTTTGAAATTATAGATTATTAAAATTTTAGTTGATTTACGAATCTGGCTAACACGAGCGCGTCATTTCCAAGTTGGTAAAAAGTGTTGTTACGATTACTTTTAAATATTTTTTTACGATGTCACTATTTACGAATATTGAACTAACGGATATAGTGCTGGTTTATGGGGCAGC
This sequence comes from Psylliodes chrysocephalus, assembly GCA_927349885.1. Classification (NCBI taxonomy): domain Eukaryota; kingdom Metazoa; phylum Arthropoda; class Insecta; order Coleoptera; family Chrysomelidae; genus Psylliodes; species Psylliodes chrysocephalus. Next base: position 13,717,382 of record OV651815.1, read on the forward strand.
TGGAGAAAATTCTCGACAAGCACAAATCCTGTATCGCGAACGGTTTCCAAATCGGAGAATTCCGGACTGTCGTACGTTTATTTCAACTGTTCAGCATCTAAAAGACCATGGAAAATTTGAGAGTGTCAATGCAGATCGAGGGAGAACAAGAACACAAAGAACATTGGCGGCCGAAGAAGAAATATTGGAAGCTGTTGAAAACCGGCTTCAATTAAGTTGTAGAAGACTAGGTCTTGAAATTGGAGTGTCCTCATTTGTTGTGTGGCGGACACTTAAAGAACAAGGTTTACATCCTTATCACATCCAAAAAGTCCAGGCCTTATATCCAGGTGATGAAGAAAAGAGAGTGGAGTTTTGTGAATGGATGATTCAAAAATGTGTTGATATTCCTGATTTTCTAAAAATATTATTATATACTGACGAGGCTTCATTCACTCGTGATGGCGTGTTCAATATGCACAATACGCATATTTGGAGTGATGAAAATCCTCACGCCATTAGGGAAACTGGGCATCAAAGAAAATTTTCAATAAATGTTTGGGCTGGCATAATAGATCAGTATTTAATCGGGCCTTATGTTCTCCCGAACAGATTAAATGGGCCAGGATATCTCCACTTTTTAGAAGATATTTTGCCAGTACTCCTAGAAGAGATACCGTTACAATTAAGGCAACGGATGTGGTACCTACTAGATGGCGCCCCTCCTCACTTTGATTTAAACGTACGGCAGTTTTTGAACATTAGATTTCCTCAAAAGTGGATAGGCAGAAATGGACCTACTAAGTGGCCTCCGAGATCTCCGGACTTAAATCCATGCGATTTCTTTTTGTGGGGTCACATGAAACAACTGGTTTATAATGAACCTATTAATAGTTGTAATGAAGTCAATTTTCATTACTATATTTCGGCCTATTCCGGATATAAATTTCAATTTTTATTTTTTATTTTATTTCAACTTCATGGGTAGACCCTGTATATCAAATTTTGTTTTATTTAAATTCGCGTATTATACCCATAGAAATAATATAGAAGACCAATATAAATATAACATCCAAGCAGAAATTGAAACCTACTGTGCATAAAAACGCGTTTCTGCGCCTGACATCTCAAAATAGTGTGTCTAGAAGCTTGCGCAGTATGCATGACTTGTCCCTGTAGTGTTGCCAAGTATATTAAACATACCTAACACAAAAGAATTTTAAATTAATTTATTTTTAAATTACATGATTTAATCAACTTATATCTACGAAATATCGCCCCAAAATAATTTATAAACATTTAAATAATCAACTATAATAGTAGTAATATTTATGTGTAATTACATTCCCAAAAATATATACAAATACGGTATTAATGTACAACAAGCGATTCACCTACAAATTCAATATTGACCTGGCAACACCACTTTAATCCGGTGTTTCAAGGCTCTATGACGGTGCCGTTACAGGACCGTTTGTGATATTTTGGCTTCAATTTGTATTTTATTATTTAATTACACGACATTTTATTTTTAGTTTCGTGTAGTGTTAAGTTAAATCCTAGGTACAATAAAAGACATTTTTACATTGGCTAATGAAAATGTAATCAATGTATTTAGCAGCTGTTATATTTATTACAAGATTTATGTCTAGAAATTCAAACCTACCTAAGAATTATAATTATGTAAATAGAGAGCTGTATATTTATATACAGGCTGTCCAGCGACGGGGAGACGTTATCGGTATCTGACAAAATAATGAATGATTTTTTGTTAAAAATAGTAAACAGGCTATGATCTTTCCATCTAAAATATTTTGACAGTTCTGTTATTTCCTTTTTATTTTAAATGAGATGCCACTTCTATTATTCCTGATAGCGATGGAACATGAAATGTTGCTTATTTGGAATATATACCTTTACACAACGCTCATGACGTCAGAGACAGTTTCAGTCGGGTATAATTTAAAATAAAGAATTTTAAAACGAATCGTATTAATTTGTACCTGTACCTAACATTTATGGCATCACTAGCCGAGTTGGCATCGGGTATATTTTCAAATGTAGAGACTGAAAATTAACCCTATTAAATTGTATACTTTTAAATGCGGGTTTCAAGGCATTTTAAAATATAAACTCGATCTCAACGAACTTAGAAACTTCTGTCACTCGATATTTTAATCGTTACTTCCTCTTCGCTTTTTGGTCGGCACAACAATTATTTACATTTCTTCATTCTTTACCGCGTGCGAACCAGTACAGTTTAAAGAAATTTTAAAAAACCTACTTTAAAAATGAAGATGTTAATGATTTTCTCATGCATCCCATCTTCAGATCCTGACTTAATTTATGTAGTATTATTCATTTTCTAACAAAAAGAGAATCATAGAAACCGGGCAACGTGGTAAAGAATTATCGCTCAACATACATAAAAAAATATTTCAACGAATTGAGAATATCCTCCCATTTTAAAGTATGTTAAAAAAAATTGTTAATAAAGTGCAAAGTAGGGTGATAATATATATTATGAAGAATATAAAATGATAGATAAAGCCAGTGTAGAAAGTATTATAAATAAACTGTGGAAATATCGAGAATCTCGATTTTGAATCGGAAGAAGAGTATTCTATGCAATTTAGAATGAAAAATGATCAAAATGAAACAAATGAACGACATGCTAATGTTATTGACAACTTTCTTCAAACATTTTCTAGTTTTCCGAAAACTAACTGGATAGTTCGAAAATCATTTCCGCCGTTAAAGCGCCTCTTGTTCCGAAAAAGATACACGCCTGTCAACATTCATCGTTCAACAAAAAAAGTATTAGATACAAAACGCTTCGTATTGTAAAGCCAAAATATATTTGGAAATCAAAAAAGTCATATAAATAAAAAAATCATTATAGTGAGATAACTACCAAATTAATGATTTACAAGTTTATTCTTATTATCTATAAAATAGGTTTGCAATGTGTTGATGTGGAATGTTATCATCGACTAAAAACTTTAAATCTTTGTATTAAATTGATCGAAAACAATCCATAAATTGGTTTAGACTATACAGAATGTTTCTAATAAGCAGCGACTAACTTTTATTATGAAAACGAAAGACCCTTTTAAAAGGGTTTAAAATTAAAATAAAATATGTACCAAGTACCAAGTAAATGTAGTAGTATTTTTTAATTTTGAATCTTGAGAGATGCAGACATATTTGGATACTTTATATTGAAAATGGTAACATGAAAGGTTTTTTGTTTAATTGTAAGTAACGACTCACAGTCTTGGCTGACAAAATATAAAAAAATATCGAACATAATATTCCTGGGCGAAACGCACCTGCCCCCTATTTTGCACTACTCAAATTAAATTTACTTGTAGCAAATGATACTAAATCAAATAAGATCTCGTGACTGCAGCACTAATGATTTCTGTAAATTAACCAATTCATTTTTCATGCCATATTTTTCTTTCAAAAACATATTTATCCTACTTGAATTTTTTTCATCGTTTTTTATATAGAAGCATCTCTAAAAATGTATGAATAAAACATGGTTTGAACTATTTGTTCGATCAATAAAAAACTTGCACCGGTCCTGTTCGAGCCAGCACCGTTATACGCATGAGCTCCGACACACTATTTTCTCCTTAGGGTTTCAGTTTTGATATATGGAATCGGCTTTCTATACTATTTCTATGATTATACCTGAGTAACGATAGCGCGCGCGATCCGCGCACATCAAGTGGGGAGCTAGCCTGCTTGGGCATAGACTCGGATTCGGATTTTATTATTAAAAATCATTCTATTCACTTTAATGATTCGACTAGCTTGCATTAATTTTTCGCTGTAAAATCATCGCCGATACCGTAGTTAGGTACACCGAATTTGTTTACATTTTTTTTGTCGACGTTTCTTGAGTTAAAACGTTCGAATACCGGTTTCATTTGAAATAATTATTCCGTTTTCGATTTTATTTAATAGAAATAATAATTGATTTCAGATTTTCGTTAAAAATATTTTGATTTACAGATAAATTATTTAGTTTTGATTTTATTTAGAAACATTGGAAATTAGTTTTGGTTATTAGGAAATAGAAACTTTGTTTCTATTTTATTAATTAATTAATTTTATTACGACCGTGAATTGTGTTTCTATTTTACAGTAATAGTAAACCTAATTTCAAATTAAATTCCGTATACAGTTGATTAGTTAATTTTCATTGCGACCGTGGATTTTGTTCCTAATTTTTTTTAAGTAATAATAAATTTAAATTAAATTCCGTACATAGTTAATTACTTAACTTTTACTACGACCGTAAATTTTGTTTCTATTTATTCACAATCTGGTTTAACTTTTTTTATTTTATGTTTCTTTACTTGGGAATAGAATTAGTTCGAAAGTTGGAAAGTTGAAATAGTATCATTTTTCATGTCGAGTGGACTGGTTGTAGCGAGAAAGCTCACATGGGATTAGATACTATCCCGGTTTTAGATTTTATTTAGATTAACCCCTATCCGTGATTAACATATTAGTGTTTTTCTTATGTTTGAGAGGGCTGGTTTTGGCGAGTACACTCATCATAGGATAAATACTGACCCGGTTTGATATTTTGTTTTGTGTTTGAGAGGGCTGGTTGTGGCGAGTACACTCATCATAGGATTGAATACTAACCCGGATTTTGATTATTTTCTTTTAGTTACCTCCGCGCCGTGATTAAAATGATAGTATCATTTTTATGTTGAGCGTGCTGGTTGTGGCGAGTGCACTCCTCATAGGATTGATATACTATCCCGTTTTCTTATCATTTATCTATTCCCCATTCACTAAAACAAGGAGGTTTGTTTCAGTTTCAATACCGACTAGAGAGTTAACCAGATAACTTTTTCTACGACCGTGATTTTAATTTTTTTTTACGAAACAAAATATTTAACTATAATCTTTATGCCGCTTTAAGAGTTAACTAATTAACTTTTGCTACGACCGCCATTATTTGTTTTTGATTTCGTTTTGGCTCAACCACCGATCCGACAAATTTATTAATTAGATACTATTGCCACCGAGCATCTTTCTTCTAATTTTAATTCTACCGTCTGATTGAGACTAATCATTACTGGCCGATCTGTTTGTTTTTATTTTGTTCAGGGTTTTAAAATTACGAGCGGGGGTGGGCGTTGAAATAATACTTACAAATTATTTATTGTAAATAGTTAAAAATTCAATATATGTGTCAACGTTACCTTGGCTATTACTGAGGTTACTGATCCCTAATTTACTTCCCCCTTTATTTCAGCAGTGAGAAATTCTTTATCACCACAAGTAACGATTAAAGCCCGTTACTTGTGGTTACTTATTACCTGTGTCTGAGTGACCAACGACCCCTGGAATTTTTCATCTCCATCTGTGCTGCCCGAGTACTTTCGACGCCGTTTCGAAAGATTGTGGAGTAAACCACACATCAAATCTGGCGCCCGAGAGCCGTCCCGTCAACAGGCGTCATTTGTAAGTAATCGTTTTCTCTGAGGCGAGAAAACCCCTTACATAGTGTTGAACAATTAACCAATAAAGTTAATGCGGTAGCCGAGGAACTACGACAAAATCCAAGACTAATTTCTAATGTTCAAAGTTCTTTGGAAAGACGATTGCAAGTGTGTGTAAATAATAATGGACGGCATTTTGAACAATTACTGTAATAAACTTTATTTTGAATTAATTGGTTTTGCTACGGCAACAGTGCAATTTCTATGGGTAAGTTCAATTTCGATTTATTTTACTTCTTTAAATATGGAAACTAGTAGGTCGGAAAAGGGGACTCTTCCCCAATATTTAAATTTTAGAATTTGAAGTTAAAATTGGTGCCAATCGTTTTTTGTCATTACATGCTATTCCCCATTTTAATATGTACGTGTATTTCAATAACACCCTGTATAAATATATATTATTATGATTTTGGGTAACTATTAACTAACTACTGAGAAGTTCTAATATATATTCAACTCAGTTGTTACGGAATCAATGAAACAAAATGGTATTTAAGTAATACCTTTGTATACTTTATATTAAATTTTTAAGTTTTTAAGTATAAAACATATATTTAGTGTTTAATTTTAATTTAATATTCTCATGACAAAATTTTCCTTTGCTTTTTTAATGCACAATCTCTTTGTAATAAATTTAATGAATTTAAAACATATATTTTGCGCGAAAATTATGATGTTTTAGGTATTGGAGAGACCTGGTTTAATAAAAATATTCAACATTACATGGTGCATATCGATGGGTACAATGTTATAAGAAATGATAGGGATTCGAGAGGAGGTAGAATTGCAATATATGTTAAATCTAATTTGGCATTTAATATTTTAGAAATAGAAAATAGGGACTCTTTAGAACAACTATGGATAAGCTTTAAGCTGTATAATCGTAAGTTTGCATTTGGAAATTTATATCGACCACCGGATAAAAGCTTAAGTGATTTTTTAACTGACCTTGAAGAAAATCTTGTCGACATTTATACACAGTTTGATGAAATTATTTGCGGAGGTAATGTTAATATCGACTTATTAAATGGGTCTTCTAACAATGCAGTTAATTTTATTAACTGTGCAGAGTTATTTAATTTACAGCAAATTATAACTGAACCAACACGGATAACAGCTACTAGTGAAACTCTGATCGATGTCATATTAATATCTAATCAATATAACTCTTATAATCACGGTAATAAGGAGCTATATATATCTTCAGATCATCAATTTATTTATTGTATATTGAATTTCGAAGTTAGTAATTGTGAGAAAGTTATTTATTCTAGTGATATAAAAAATATTGATAAAAATTTACTACAAAACTTTTTAAATATGGCTCCCTTTGAAGAAATTTTTTGGCTTGATAACCTAAATGATAAAGTCTCTCATTTTAACAATCTGCTGATTAATATATTTGATACACTTGCTCCTGTAAAAGAAAGAAAATTTAAAAAATGTAATCCTCCGTGGCTCACAGATAATATAAAATTAATGATAAAATTAAGAGACAAGGCACTTAGCAAATTTAAAAAAACAAAAAATCCAGCTCATTATCAATATTACAAGGAATTAAAAAACTATACTACCAAGGCTATTAAAAACGGAAAAAAAGGTTACTTTAAATATTGTGTTGAAACGTTTGGTCGAAATAGTAGGGTAATGTGGCAAAAAGTAAGAAGCATGAACATATGTTCAAAACCTGTTAAAAGTGAATTACCCGCAAATTTAAATCATCCCAATGAAATAAATGATTATTTTATATCGGCAACTTGCAATCAAAACCCCGCTGATCAGGACTTGCTCCTCTTTTATAATAACAACTCTAAAGTAAATTTTCAGGAGCCACTCAGTTTCACAGCCGTTAATCAATCTATTGTTTATAAATATTTACTGGAAATTAAAACTCAAGCGATGGGAGTTGACAATTTGCAAATGTCTATGATTCTGCTGTGTTGTCCACATATTCTAATTTTTATAACTCACATCATAAATACTTGCTTGGAGCTATCTGTTTTCCCAGAAAACTGGAAAATATCAAAAGTGCTACCATTGCCAAAAAAATCTAATATAAGTAGTATTAATGAACTAAGGCCTATTTCAATTTTACCGGTTTTATCAAAAGTATTAGAAAAAATTGTTAAATATCAAATTGAATTACACATTAAAAATTATAATATCTTACCAATTAGTCAGTCTGGTTTTAGGCGTGGTTATAGTTGTACAACTGCCTTACTGGAGGTTACAGATGATATTTTTAATGATATAGACAAGGGAAATACAGATGTTTTAATATTGTTGGATTATACAAAAGCATTTGATACCATTAACCACAAATTACTTTATAGCATTCTACATTATGTAGGGTTTTCTAATAAAGCTATTAAATTTTTTAAAAATTATTTATCAAATCGTGTTCAATTTGTTGAAACAAATTCTGGAAAATCAGATATAAAAAAATATCACATGTGGTGTGCCTCAAGGATCTATACTAGGTCCGGTTTTGTTCAGCATTTATGCAGGTATCATTTGTACAATTCTTGACAATTGCAGGGCTTATTTGTATGCTGATGATACACAAATTATATTTACTGTTTCGGAATTTAATAAAGTACTCACAAACGAATTCATTAATTCAGAATTACTAAAAGTAGTCTCGTTTTCGAAAAGGCATCAGCTTAATATTAATCTTGCAAAAACACAAATATTAGTATTCGGCAAGGATAAAAAGCAAATTTCAAATCAATTATCGATAAGTATTGATGGCATTAGTGTTCCTTGTGTTGATGTTGCTAGAAATCTGGGTCTTCAGCTAGATACGGATTTAAGATTTAGAATACACGTCAATAACTGTGTAAGAAAAGCATATGCAAATGTAAAAATGCTTTTTCCTCATCGTCATATATTAGATCAAAAAACAAAAATTTTATTGTGTGATACTATGGTTCTAAGTCATTTTAATTATTGTGATGTCATTTACGGTCCTTGCATAGATAACTCAGATGCCAATCGAATTCAAAGAGCTCAAAATTCTTGTCTTCGTTATATATACGGTATTAGAAAATACGAAAGGATCAGTTATAAATTGAAGGAAGCTAATTGGTTAAATATGGAAAGTAGAAGGCATCTTCATATGGTAACATTTTTTCATAAAATAATAATATTAAAATCGCCACCCTATTTATATAATAGAATAACATTTCGCAGCGATGTGCATACTAGATTTAGGGGGCATATCTCACCTCCTTACCATCGGACCTCTAAGTTCCAGGCATCGTTTTCCTATATGGTCTTTAAACTTTACAACCAGGTTCCTTCGCATCTAAAGCATCTTACAGTAGGTACATTTAGGGAAAAATATAATAAGTACTTACGTACAGGTATTTGAGAATATTTAATTATGTTTAGTTATGTTTAATTGTGTTTAATTAAAGTTAATTATATTTAATTGTATTTAATTAAATTAAGTAGTATACAATGTGATATTAATTTATAAAAATAATTAAAGGGGTAGCACTTTGTATCAGCTCTGCTGTCTGCTGTCTCTTTTTTGTAGCATGATTTTATTTTAATGTATAATATATAATTTTTTTATTTATCAGTATCATTCTACAAATAAACGTTATTATTATTAGTATTATATTATTATTAATTAGAATGATTAAATTTTCTCAGTGCCTTATCCCTTTCTTTCATCATCTGTTTAATCGTAAACGTTAACCAGGGTGCGTGTTTTTTTCGTAATTTTAGATGTAACTATGGGAGCATGTCTGTCAAAAATGTTCAATAAACAATTAACTAAATATGATACTTTATCATCTACGCTTTCTTGGTCAAAAGAAAGATGTGTTTTGCAAGTCATATTGAAAGAGATCATCATCAAAATTTTTAAAGCATCTGTAGGTATATAATTTAGGTATCACTTGCTCTCTCATATTAAGCTTACAATAAACCATGGAGTGATCGGAGATAGCATGCTGAATTACACCCTTATCCATTACAGTTTCCTCTCGAGTTATAATATAATCAAGTAAAGTTGCTGATGTACTAGTTATCCGCGTAGGAACATTTAAAATTTGAGCTAAACCAAATGCTTCAAGAATATTATTGAATTTATGGAACACCGTATTTTTATTAAGAAAATTTAAATTAAAATCCCCTAAAAATACTAATTCATCAACAGTTGGAAAAATAGTTCCCAGAATATCTTCAAATTCATCCAAGAAATCATTTTCATTTTGTTCATGAGGTTTGTAAATAACTCCTATATCTATTTGCCTTTTTTTACTTTCCTATCTGTATACAGATATAAGGAAAGTATAGGAATCATGATTTTTTTCGACCTCGAGTTTTCGACGGATTTTTACGTTTTGAGGTCCCCTGAATCCGTTTTGACTATTTTCGCGATGATGTCTGTCTGTGTGTGTGTGTGTGTGTGTGTGTGTGTGTGTGTGTGTGTGTTTGTGTGTGTGTTTGTGTGTGTGTGTGCGTGTGCGTGTGCGTGTGCGTGTGCGTGTGCGTGTGCGTGTGCGTGTGCGTGTGCGTGTGTGTGTGTGTCTGTATAACGCATAACTCATGAACCGATACACGGAAAAACACCAAATTTCAAACTTAAGCTTTGTTCTAGCGTCTAATGAGCTGATTAGATTTTGGGCAGAGTCGGAACATCTGGGGGGGTACTTTATAGGTGGCCATTTTTATATTTTATGGAATATATCTGTTATTTACGTTTGGGGAAGAAAATTTTCCTAAAATGGTCCGTATTCGCGAAATTTGACAAAATGTAAAAAAATATTTTTTTTTATAAAAATTGTTCAAACAAAAGTTGTTTGTAATATAATTCTCTATAATTTTTATCCTATAGATAATTTCTCTAAAATGGACCGTATTCAAGATATTTGAGAAAATGTGTAAATTTCAAAATTTGAAGAAAACTCAAAAATGAATAAAGAAAAAAACATTAAATTTTAAACTTAAGTTTTATTTCGGCCTGACGTGAAATGATTAGATTTTGGACAAAGTCGGAACATCTGGGGGGTACTTTATGGAAGGCCGTTTTTATATTTTATGGAATATATGTTATTTATGTTTGGAGAAAAAAATTGTTCAAATAAAAGTTACTTCTAATATTATTATCTATAATTTTTGCTTTTTGTAAAAATTTCCTGAAATGGTCCGTATTCGAAAAATTTGACAAAATGTGCAAAATTCTGATTTTTATGAAAATTGTTGAAATAAAAGTTGTTTGCGATATCGATCTCTATAATATTTGTTCATACATGATTTTTTTAAAATGGACCGTAATGGAAAAATTGTAGGAAAAGTGCTAAATTTAAATTTTTCAGTATTTTCATTTTCAATGAATATCTATAGAAAAATGTTTCGCGGTAGCTGTTAGAGATGCTGCAATAGGTTGTACAAAATAACCGGAAAAAGCCTGTAATAACTAGATAGGAAAGTCATGTGTTGGACACATCAGATTTTTTATAGTTACTTTTATCCATAATTGTTCCCAATTATTGCCTTCATTTTTTACTATTACATCACAATTAAATTTATTTTTTACATAAATACACAATCCTCTACCTCTTGCATTTCTATCTCCTCGATACATTTTATAACCATCTATTTATAAAATATCATTAGTGACAGTAGTCAAAAGCCACGTTTCACAAATCATAAAAACCTCAAATGAATAAAGATCCAATAAACTTTTTACATCGTGAAGAGATGGTAATAAAGATCTTGCATTCAAAAATCCTATACTAAAATAAGCCATAAGTATTAATATACAATTCTTATTTATTTAAAAACGATTCAAAGTAACCTCACAAAAAGTATTTAAGTTTCAAGAGAAATGAAAAACTAATACTTAACAGAGATTTTATCTATCCTATCAGTTTTGCAAAAAGAAACAATTGAAATTCGAAACAGTCAAGTAATTGTGGGGGCAGCAAACTGCACATAATAAATAAATAATAAATAAATAATAAATAAATAAATAATGTTTATTTCATAATAATTTACAAAATTGAAAAAAATAATATACATGAACAATTTGCTTTATAGATGGAATTTTTTTTTTTTTTTTTTTTTTATGTAGTGACTGATAACCTAAGTATTTGAAATAAATAAAGCAACAGAACTCTAAGAACCCGGAGGTTGTGTAAAGGTTGTCATTTTGAATATAACAGTGAAGCATTCAGATTATTAATTTTGTTTTACTCACACTAATACAGCTAAATGAAAAGTATGTTTATATAAAATAATGTAATAGATTTTTTAATTTTTTTTTTTTTAAATATATATCAAATGTATAGACCATATAAAATAAGGGATTTTTTTTTTTAATTTTTTTATTTAATTAAAAAGTTCATATATCAGGGATCTTTCGTTCAATAGATAGTTTTTAAAATATTTTTTAATCATGCTCAGATTATTTAAGTTGTATATATACAATTTGTAAATATCAGGTAAGTTATTCATTATTTTACCTGATAAATAAGAAAAACTTCTCTGACCAATTGATTTTTTTGAGTATTCGACTAAAACACAATTTCTACTTTTTAATCTAGTATTATATTCGTGGGATATATTACTTAATATAGATTTATTTTTATAAATGAATATAATTGTACTGAACACAAACAATTGCCTAACATTAAATAATTTACTTTCAATAAATAATAGATCAGTAGGATATAATACAGGTTTATTGTAAATAATTTTAATAAATCTCTTCTGCAACACTTCGAGTGGTTTAAGATGAGCAGATGCGCAGCTCCCCCAACATATAATGCAGTAATTTATACGTGACTCCACTAAAGAATAATATAGGATTCTTAATTGGTTGACAGTGAGTATGTTTCTTAAATTCCTAAATTTAAACAATAATATTCTTAAGGTTTTCATAACTTGTTCAATATGATAGTTCCACCGCAGGTGTGAATCTATCGTGATACCCAAATATTTTACAGAATTTGTAGAATTTATAATTAAATTACCGTCTGGTGTTTGTATGGTTAAAGAATTATACACGGGTAAATTATTTTCATAACTTGTGAAGGGAATAAAGAAGGTTTTGTCAAAATTAATTGTAAGTAAATGGTGATTAAACCAATATTGTATTTTTAGCATATCTCTTTCGACAAGATCCTTAAGCCCATCCCAAGTATCAGAAGACCATATAATGGCCGTATCATCTGCAAAACAATATATCTTTCCATTAATATCCTGTTGTAATAGATCATTAATGTAAAGCAAAAAGTATAGAGGACCTAATACAGTTCCTTGTGGCACACCTATAACTAAATTTTTTTCATTACTTATTTTATCCTTAATTTTTACGACCTGTCTACGATTTCCTAAATAACTGTTAATTAAATCAAGTGCTGTGCCTCTTACTCCTGTTCTCTCAAAAGCTTCCGACAACTGGTAATGATTTACCGTGTCGAAAGCCTTTGCAAGGTCCAGAAATACACATAATGTTGGGATTTTTTTATCTATGCATGAATACAGTACTTTAACCACGGTAGCTGTTGCATTTTCTGTTGACACACCTTCGCGAAACCCAAATTGTCGGTTTGAAATGATATTGTTTTTTTCAAAGTACAAGTAGAGATGGGTATGGAGACTTTTTTCAAAGATTTTTGATAATGTACTTATGAGGGATATTGGTCTATAATTACTAACATTATCTCTTTCTCCCTTCTTAAAAACAGGGATTACTACTGCTTTTTTAAATTCATCGGGGAAGATTCCTGTTGTAAATATATTGTTTATAAGATGAACTAACAAAGGAGATATTTCTTTCGAAATGCTTTTTATAGTCTCACTTTTAATAGTATCTATACCTGGAGTCTTGCCACTTTTTAAGTTATGTATGATACTAAGAACTTCCTTGTTGTCTATTGGTGAAAGAAAGAATGAATGTAATTTATTTTCAGTTTCAGGTTTATTTGTAGGGGGTTCTTTGATAGATTCAGCTAATTTGATACCTATACCAGAAAAATAAGAATTAAAATAATTTGCAATTTCTAAGTGATCAGTAATTAATTCATTCTCAGCATTACATATTTTATCTATTAATTGATTATTTATATTTGAACCTGTCAAAGTTTGAACTGTTTTCCATAATTGTTTTGAATTGTTACTATTAGCATTTATCTCATTTTGGTAATACTTTTTCTTTACTTCAATTATTTTTCTGTTTAATTTATTTCTAAAACGTGTATATTTTAATTTTTTGTTAATGTTTGTTGGATCCTCTTTACATACTATAAAGTGACCGTTTTTCTCCTATTAGCTTTACAATACTATCGCATATCCAATTTTTACGCGGTTTTTCTTTTTTCTTAACTTTTAATTTCGTTGTATTTTTTTCAACGAGTTGAATTAATTTATTGGCATATAATGCCACATTTAATCCACAGAAATTAATTATATTCTAGGCACTGATATTTAACCAAATAAAATAAAATTAAATCATAATTCTTAATATATATACCTAATTATAGTATATAAGTAAGGAAACAATTTGTCCACCCGTTTACAAGCTAATCAGCATTGCTATAGAGATAAAGCAGGGACTGAACGAGGGACTTTTGATTGCGGTTATCTCGAAACCTGTCGAATTCCCGACAAAAATGATAGGGACAATTTTTGTAGATAATGATAAGATCTTTCTTTTTTGTCTAAACACAATTCTCTAATTTGCACATTGTAGAAGATATTGGCGGGAAGCCAGTTTTATGGTCCATTTTGGGCCTTTTCCGACGCAGCAGAGTTGGTAAAAGTTTTCGACCTTGGAAGCGACCGCCGAGACCTAAGAGTCGAGCCACAACAGAAATCTGGACCGACTTAATAACAGGTTTGTCCCTTCAGTTACTGGACTATCACATGCTAAGCGTTCTTAGCAGAAATGCAATATTCTGATTAAAAATTGCAGCCAAGTTTACAGTCGTTCTCATATGAAATTTGAAATCTAACAACAGCCCAATAAGAAAATCGATATTTCGCTGTCCCAGTTCAAAACTGTAACATCTCTAAAGTTTTAGAATTTGAGATAAGAATGTATTCTTAGCAAGGAGGGCATAATTTGTACAGTTCAACACTAATATATCAAAAGATTTTGTATAAGAAAATATAGAAACAAAATCTTTTGGGATATGTGTTGAACTGTACAGATCATGGAAGAAGAATTATAAAGAGTTGTCATGTCTTTGTAGAAATTTGGCAATAAGTTTGCGTGCAGTGATCTGTGGGGGGAGTTTTAAAACTATCCTACTCTGTCGGTAATGTAGCTACCCGTATTATATTAAATTTGAAAATTGGCAGGATTATTTACTTCTTTTAAGAGGAGAATTTACTTTAGCAATTATTATTTTCTATCTAATTCGAAATATAGCCATCCAAAATTTTAGTTAATTTTTTCATTTTTGGTGAGAAAAAAATTCACTTGCAGGTAAACGTTAAAAATGTTCATCTGGGGCCACTTTTTCAAACCTTTCATGCAAAAAATCGCAAAATTTTGTTTTCTAAATTTTTGAGAAAATAAATAAAATTTTGGAATAGTGGCTAAAGAGGAACAGATATTTAATTTTTACCTGAAGATACATACTTTTTATTTACTAAAAATTAAAAATAAACTATAAAAATAATGCATGGGACTCTATTTCGTATTGGTTAGAAAAAGATAACACAGTAGTACAGTGATTTTGATGTTTGAAAACTCTTTGCTAATTTGTATGTTTTTGGGGGCCCTTATTCCAAAAAACGCCATATTTTTGCTATATCACGTCATTTTTTTTATAGTGGTATATATCTTAAAAATTTTATTTTATAAATATACATATCTATGACGTGAATTATGTTTGTTCCATGTTAGGCATGATTTTTAAATGAATTGATTTTTATGAAATTAAATATTATTTGGGAACACTGGATAATATTAGATTTCTCAGCTAAGCAACAGAGTTGTCGCAGAAACGTCAATACAGCGTTGAATTTGCTTATATACAGTTTGGTTTTTGGTTGTGTGACGAAAGTCTAATTTATTTTTAGTTTATTTTTTTAAAAACACACTATTTACAATTTATTTGAGACGTACTATTTATTTATATAATACTTAGACACTAACTAACAATTCTAATTTATTTCTTACACTTTAAATTTTCAATAAAATGCAATGTTCTGTATTAAACTAAACTCGGCGCTGATACGTCGGCTATTTATATTAGTTCAACTCCGCTACTGGAAAATGCTAGAGGCTCTCGAAGATTCCATTTCTATGACTAAACGGCACTCCCGCCGTTCCAGCTGTTTCTAGTACATCAGCGGCAGGCATTCCATCGTATTTTTGTATATTCGAGATGCGGTCCGGCTGTTTCCACACGGCAGCGTTGCTTCGATCACGAGTCGGTTGCCATGTGAAGGCCGCGTGCGTACACAGAGTCGGATTAGGAATTTCATGACAGTTGTATTAGTCGTCGTACTACTGTGTCCGCGGCTGTTGTCTTCGTTGCGTTGTTGCGTATTATTTATAGTGTTCTAGAACGTATAAACATGGAAAGAAGACATTGCGTGAACAATCCAAATAACTTTTGTTATATCTGTGGTAGTTATGTCGTAGTAAAGCAGAGGCAAACTATAACTTCTTTTGTGAAAAATGTATACCACGCTTATTTTGGTGTAAAAATTGGCAACCAAGACAAGTCCTGGGCTCCTCATACTGTTTGTTCTGTTTGCGTTGAAGCATTAAGAAACTGGCAAAAAGGTAGGAAGAAAGGTTTAAGCTTTGGTGTTCCTATAATGAGGTGAGAGCCTAGGAATCACAGTGATGATTGTTATTTTTGTTCGTGTAATGTTCAAGGATTCAACAGAAAAAATAAGAAACACATTGTGTATCCCAATCTTGACTCTGCTATTCGACTAGTTCCTTATGGACCAGACGTTCCGATACCTATCGCCCCAAAAGAAATAGAATATGTCATATTGTCAGTATCAGAGGAATCTAATTCCGACCCATTTGACTCAGATTTCACACCAGATTTCAGAGAGTCCGAAGTGTTTAACCAGAGCGAACTAAATGATTTAATTAGAGATTTGCACCTTCCAAAGGATGCATCCGAATTGTTAGCCTCTAGACTTCGTGAGAAGTATTTACTAGCACCTGGCGTCACATCAAGCTTTTACCGGGATCACGAAAAAGAGATGTCAATATTTTACTCAAGAAAGACCGCTAGTGTATTGCAACAATATTCCTGACTTAAGTTTCAAAAGTAGGAAATGTGCTGTATGTTAAAGAAGAATGGCGCCTGTTTATTGACTCAAGTAAGCGTAGTTTAAAAGGCGTTTTATTGCACAATGGTAACGAACTGGCCTCGGTTCCCGTTGCTCATTCGGTGCATTTAAAGGAAACGTATGAAAATTTAGAACTTCTTTTAAATAAAATAAACTACCAAGAACATCAGTGGATGCTTTGTGGTGACCTTAAAGTGCTGTGCATGCTACTAGGACAACAGGGGGCTTATAAAAAATTTCCAGGCTTTATTTGTGAGTGGGATAGTCGGGCAAGAGATAGACATTGGACTCAAATAAAATGGCCCTCTAGAACAGTGGTCGCCAACCTGTCGATCGCGAGCTACCGGTAGCTCACCTACGCAATTCTGGTAACTCTCACAACGAATTTAATTTAAAAAATACAAACTGCAAAAATCAGAGAAGCTTCCGAAAATTCCACAAAAAAATCTAATTGTCATAATATTAAACATAAACAGCGGCAACGTTGCGGTGAGCGATCTGCCGCTGACGCCATCAAGCTAGAATCGGCTAGAACCGGCCAGCCGGACCAGCGCGTTAGTGTTCGAGAACGATCAGGATTGCTTTGAACGGGATAAATACGCACGGCGCGGCGACATTGCGCTTAGTTTAAAACAACGCGTAACCAACGTCCAGCGGTTGGGTTAGTAGAGAACAACAAAAAATAATATTATGGCAAGCGATTCTAAGAAAGTAAAGACATACCACTTTCATTCGGAATGGGAAGAACAATACTTTTTTACAGAAGTTAAAGATAAAAATGTGTGTTTGTTATGTAATACTTCGGTCTCCGTTGCTAAAAAAGGAAATATTGAGAGACATTATAAAACTGTACATTCTAATTTTGAAAAATCATTCCCACTACATTCTGCCGCCAGAAAGGAGAAACTGAAACAGTTAAAAAAGCAGTTAATTGGACAACAATCAATATTTTTAAGAACAGTCGACAAAAATAAGGCTGCAACTGAAGCATCGTACCGTGTGTCCCAGATAATTGCACAAAAAAAGAAACCTTATGAAGACCGGGAAATGATAAAACAGGCGTTTTTAAAAGCTGCTGATTCGTTATTTGCCAACTTTAAAAATAAAGACGAGATAGTTTCAACTATAAAATCTATGTAACTTTCTGCTAATACAGTGATGAGACGTGTAGAAGTAATGAGCAATGATATTTTTTTACAGTTAAGAACTGACTTAGATAACTGTGTTTATTTTTCACTTCAACTGGACGAATCAACAGATGTCGTTGAGACTGCCCAGATGGCCATGTTCGTCAGGATGGTTTTTAGTGATTTTACGATTAAAGAAGATCTTTTGAAGTTTATTCCACTGAAAGGACACACTACTAGACAGGAGTTGTTTTCTCATTTAAAAAATATTATTTCTTCCGAGAAAATTCCAATATCGAAAATGGTAGACTTGACAACCGATGGCGCTCCAGCTATGGTGGGTTGTGATAAGGGTCTGGTGGCGTTATGTCGTAAAGATGAAACTTTTCCGCAATTTCTCTGTTACCACTGCATTATCCATCAGCAAGCATTATGTGGAAATTTCCTGAAACTAAACGTTATGAAACTGGTGGTAAAAATTGTGAACAAGATTAGAGCTCAAGCGTTACAAAGAAGATTATTCAAAACCTTGGCCGATGAAGTTGACTGTCAATACGGGGACCTACTCCTTCACTCTGAAGTCCGATGGTTAAGTAGAGGACAAGTGCTGAAACGTTTTAATGATGTCCTACCTGGCATAGTTCAATTTTTCAAACAACGCGATAAACCGACTCCGGAACTAGAAAATTCAATCTGGCTTAGAGATTTTGGTTTTCTCGTGGACATTACAGAGAAATTAAACGAACTTAATTTGCAGCTTCAGGTCAGAGACAAAGAATTAGCGGAAAAGATTTCTGATATAAAAGCATTTATCAAAAAGCTGGAGTTTTGGGAACAAAACCTAATTGAATCGTTTATTTCAGAAACAACCTAAGTCACTTTTTGTCCGTATTGGATTTATAACATTAACATTGTAGTTACAGAGTAACACACGTCTAATGCAGAAAAACCTAACTTCCGTAAACGTCCTAAGTTATATGACAATTTAAAATTTTCGTTTATTTCTGAAACCACCTTAGTCCTGATCCTAGTTCAAAACGATTTTTTCACCTCCTGAAAATTCTCAAAACGTGACTTAGGTTGTTTCTGAAATAAACGATTCAATTAACAGCGATGCCAAGCATTTTCCTATTCTTTCAGAAAAAATATCTCAAAATCCATTAGAACCCTATGACAGCAAATATCATGTAGAAATAGTTTCTACCCTGAAGAATAACTTCAAAAATCGTTTTAAGGATTTCAACGAAATGGCTTTAGTAGCGCAGTTTGTTGTTTCACCCTTTATGGAAATTGATATCCAACAGTTTGCAACTTGTGTTATGCAGAACTTTGGCGAAGACATCGCTGCAACAGAAATGGAAGTAATTGAGTTTCAAAATGATTTAGCCTTAAAATCGTTAGTCTGAAGTACCAAATGTATCTGGCCTATTGTAAGTAAAGACAAATATTCAGTTCTATGCCGTGTTGCTTTGAAAGTGAAAGTATTATTCAGTTAATTTTCTTCGACGTATAAATCTTTGTATGCGTGAAAATGGTGAACATTTTGAACAATTTTGGTAAAATCTCTATTTTGATTATGTTGTAAATAAATATTTTTGTGAAACCTATACACTCTAAATTATTAAAACAGAAATTTAGCGAAAACCATGAGAGTAATCGAGTCTTATCAAGAGTACCTTTTTTAAAGTAAATGAGTTGCGCAATCTAAATTTCATACTCAAACTCCTTTTCTTCCATTGGCGTAGAATTTTTAAAGGTGCAATTATTTAAAAAATCAAGTTCTACGCCTATGTATTATTATCGGACAAAATTTTAATGCCATTTTTTTGCCACATAAAACTCTACCAATATACCAAATTTCAGCAAAATCGCATATGCCGTTTTAAATTTATATGGGAAAAACGATTTAAAAATTGTAACTTCAAGACCCTCTGGAGCCCAAACGAAGCAACTTTGTACTAAGGTAATTTTACTTAAATCGACTTATTTTGGTCTAAGGAATATGTGGTATTTTTTTCTGAAGATCTTTTATTGCGATTCGCTCGTCGGCAATGTATACTCTGTTTTTTTCTATTCAATATATACGATTGTGTTTCTTTCCGTTCTTCTGGACTCAGGACGGCAGAGTTAACGCATCATATAGGTTTGTCTATAAGTTGTAACTTTGACAATAAACATATTCATTGATTAATTGATTGAAGTATCAGTTGTATTTATTTCAGAGCCGTGCGTGTCTCGTATATCTATATTTGTTGGTAATGGCCTACTTCACAAACTTGTTGTGGGTCACTCTTTAGTTTGTAAAAAATTATGAAGTTGCCTATGGACTATTTCAAAAATATAACTAGTGTAGCTCATTCATATTATACAAGTATAACAAATTGAATTAATTTCATGTTTCACTATATAGATAGACATACAACCTATATTAAAACCAAATAAACTACTTTAATTACTGTATTTTTGTTTAAAGGTGATCTAAACACAGGTTTATCAGTTTAGACAACTTTATCAATCCATGTTAGAAAAAACATAATTAAACACGTTCTTTTACTTTTAAATTCATTCTAGAAAAATATATCCAATACAGAGAACTAAAAAAAATTAAAAATGAAAAAATTGGGAATATTTCTCTTCATTTTAAGCTTTTCTATAAGCCACTCTCACGAATTACCGAATCTTATTCCAGAAAATAGTTGGCTTGGTCAATTAGCTGAACAAATAAATGATTTTACTAGAGAAGTGAGTGGCGAACTTTTCGTAGCTGCGGCTAAAATGTCCAATAATATGGTTAGATTATATGAAAAATATATAAAAAATGTGGACGATATTCTTTGGGATACTACAGAAGATCCAAGTAAGTAATCATTTAAGACGAAATTTTTGTTGTATTTTCGGACTACACTATACAGTAATTCCGAAAATAATAGTATATTATTAAACGAGCAATTTATGGTAACCATTATTCACGTAGGGTGACGTTTGCGTCCCGAGCCGTAGGCGTAGGCGACCTGAATGTATAAGTGCATTTTGGGGTCGGAAAATTTTTCTGATGAGGAAAATCGAATTTTCCATGTGTTATCCCCAAGAACCACTCGTAAATTTTCTTTTATTCTACTCAACATCTATGTACTTTTCAACCCTCTTCGAGGCTTGTATGCGAAAATAGGACACCTAAATCGGTCACTATCTGACGGTCTAATATTATCCATGATAAACATTTACACGGAAGAGAAAAATATACTTTACAAACTAAAAGACCTGCGGGATTTTACGGTGCTTTTTTAAGGTATAAAAATTACAAATAAATACTATTAAACTGCTTAGGAGACAAAACTTAATTTGCCTTCATTCTTATTTCTAACGATTGCATAGGTCCGTGAAGTTAGCACCGCCAAATCTGAATTTTTATAAAAATAAATTGCCATTCGTTTGTCCACGATTTGTCCACGATTGTTCAACAAAAATTTTCGTTTGTCCACCCTTCAAAAAAAAGTTAAAGCAAATTTAAAAATTTGAGCCAAATTTCACAGCACCGCCATAAAAACTTTTTGATAATTTCAAAGTGGCATTCGATTGTCCACGATTTTTCCACGTTTGTCCAATCAAAATTTTCGTTTGTTCACCCACCAAAACCGGGATATTTAAAAAATAAAAGAAATAGTGCAAGTGGTCTTTGGGGACAACCTTAACTCATTTCATACGAATTAGACACGACAATAGTTTGTCCACATATTATTTTCGTTTGTCCAAGCCAAATGTTTGTTTGTCCACCCATCAAAAAAAAAATAAAACAAATTTAAAAATTTGAGCCAAATTTCACAGCTCAAATTATTAAATATGCTATAATTTTTGTTTGGAGGGTGAACAAACAAAAATTGGGCCTGGACAAATGAAAATAATGTGTGGACAAACGATTGTCGTATGTAATTCGCATGAAATGTATTAAGGTTGTCCCCAAAGACCATCTGCATTATTTCTTTTATTTTTTAAATATCTCAGTTTCGGGGGGTGGACAAACGAAAATTTTGGTTGGACAAACGTGGACTAATCGTGGACAATCGAAGACGATTTTGAAATTATCAAAAAGCTTTTATGGCGATGCTATGAAATTTGGCTCAAATTTTTAAATATGCTATAAATTTTTTTTGAAGGGTGGACAGACAAAAATTGGGCCTGGACAAACAAAACTAATGTGTGGACAAACGATTGTCGTGTTTAATTCGTATGAAACGAATTAAGGTTGTCCCCACAAACCGTCTGCATTATTTCTTTTATTTTTTAAATATCTCGGTTTTGGGGGGTGGACAAACGAAAATTTTGGTTGGACAAACGTGGACAATCAAATGACACTTTTAAATTATCAAAAAGCTTTTAAGACGGTGCTGTGAAATTTTGCTAAAATTTTTAAATATGCTATAATTTTTTTTGAAGGGTAAACAAACAAAAATTGGGCCTGGATAAACGAAAATAATGTGTGGACAAACGATTGTCGTGTCTAATTCGTCTGAAATGTATTAAGGTTGTCCCCAAAGACCACTTTCATTATTTTTTTATTTTTTAAATATCTCGGTTTTGGGGGGGTGGACAAACGAAAATTTTGGTTGGACAAACGTGGACAAAACGTGGACAATCGAATGTCACTTTGAAATTATCAAAAAGCTTTTAAGGCGGTGCTGTGAAATTTGGCTCAAATTTTTAAATATGCTATATTTTTTTTTGAAAGGGTTGACAGACAAAATTTGGGACTGGACAAACGAAACTAATGTGTGGACAAACGATTGTCGTGTATAATTCGCATGAAATGTAATAAGGTTGTCCCCAAAGACCATCTGCATTATTTCTTTTATTTTTTAAATATATTAGTTTTGGGGGGTGGACAAACGAAAATTTTGGTTGGACAAACGTGGAAAAATCGTGGACAATCAAATGCCCATTTTGAAATTATCAAAAAATTTTTATGGAGGTGCTGTGGAATTTTGCTCAAATTATTAAATATGCTATAATTTTTGTTTGGAGGGTAAACAAACAAAAATTGGGCCTGGACAAATGAAAATAATGTTTGGACAAACGATTGTCGTGTGTAATTCGCATGAAATGTATTAAGGTTGTCCCCAAAGACCATCTGCATTATTTCTTTTATTTTTTAAATATCTCAGTTTCGGGGGGTGGACACACGAAAATTTTGGTTGGACAAACGTGGACTAATCGTGGACAATCGAAGACGATTTTGAAATTATCAAAAAGCTTTTATGGCGGTGCTGTGAAATTTGGCTCAAATTTTTAAATTTGGTATAACTTTTTTTTAAAGGGTGGACAAACAAAAATTGGGCCTGGACAAACTAAAATAATGGTGGGCAAACGATTGTTGTGTTTAATTCGTATGAAATGTATTAAGGTTGTCCCCAAAGACCACCTTCATTATTTTTTTATTTTTTAAATATCTCGGTTTTGGGGGGTGGACAAACGAAAATTTTGGTTGAACAAACGTGGACAAAACGTGGACAATCGAATGCCACTTTGAAATTATCAAAAAGCTTTTAAGGCGGTGCTGTGAAATTTGACTCAAATTTTTAAATTTGGTATACCTTTTTTTTGAAGGGTGGACAAACGAAAATTTTTGTTGGACAATCGTGGACAAATCATGAACAAACGAATGAAAATTTATTTTTATTAAAATTATGATTTGGCGGTGCTAACTTCACGGACCTCGATTGCATGCGTATACGAGCGAAATTGTAAAACGCGAAGTTAAGACATAAGAGAATTGAAAAATAATTAATTTCATTTAATATTGCTAAACAATATTTTTTATTGGTGTCTATGGCTTTGACCACTTAGGCCATTGGCCTGGAGAATTAGTAGTCTAATGCTCAATATTGCAGGAGTGCTAGTACTTTAATACACGCCTACATACTGTTTCCCACTCTTTGTGTTTTTTTTTATGTTTTTAAAAAATCTATTTATGTTTCAACCATAATAAACAAAAAAAAATTAAAATAGGAGATGAATTACTTTGTCACACCTGTACTCATTTTGATCACTCCTGTCTCTTTACATTTTTTGCCAATAAAAAATTATTTCATAATGTTGTAGTTATTTTAACTTCAAAAGCTTCTCCATTTATCTCCAACTAAGCAATAAAAAAACATACTATGATCAAATTAAGTAGTAACTGTTTCAGCAGAGAAGAATTAAATTAAAAATATATACCTAGTTATATATTGAGAATATAATAGACTCTTTTATATATTATCTTTGATTAATAATCAGTTTTACTTTATAAATAGGAGTAGAACCTTATTATTGTTGTTATTTGACTCTAGCTATTCGGTATTTGAATTTATGAGTTATTTGAAGTAGCTTTAGTTCAGATATCCATTTAAGTGTATTTTATACTTAATAAAATTTTTAAAAATAAAAGTTCCATTTTGGAATTTATAACTAGCGCAGTCAGTAGGATACACGCGAGTCGTGAAAAAGTTTAATCGAGTTCGCTGTTGCCGGGCCGAATATTAACTTTTAGAGACTTTGGAATTTTAATTCCTCAAGTGTGGTTCCTAACGAAGAATCGGGGTGACTTCCAATCCCTTTTGTGGCGACAGTCTGACTTTCCACGTAGAAGAATCGTCGTTTGGAAGAATCGTCGATAAGACATCAGCCCATGGTGGGACATCCGAAATGACAATTAGAAAGCAATTAAAGAAAATAGTAAGTACCAAATATCCTTTAATTTCCCTTTTCTTAAATTTAAGGGTATTAAAAAGATTGTACTATTATACAGGGTGAGTCATGAGGAACCTTACAGACTTCTACCATATGTAGAGTCCCTTAAGGGGTATATCATATGAGCATTAAAAAGTAGCAACTCCCCTTCGTTTTGTGAATTTTGACAAAACTTTATATGGCCGTAAAATCTACAAGGATTACTAGATTTCTTTAATTTTTTGGTGGAGCATTACACTGGTGTCTAGCATTTAATTCATATCATTAAAAGTTAAAAATTCCAGGATTGGCTTAGGAAAAATTAATCTCGACGATTCATATCAAAAAGTTCGCCCTGTATAAGATTTTTTAAATTATAATAAGATATTTTTAAAGTACATAGATAGACAATCAAAACTGTGTATGTGACATTTTTGTCACCTTTTTTTTATTAAGGTTCGATTTTGGGTAAAACTGAAAAATCACCTTAAGGGGTCACATAAATTATGTTATAACATAAAGAAAACATTGTTAATTGTATGCATTTGAACTAAACGAGCCAAACATAAGCCTTTAGTGAGCTTACTAGATCGTTAAATTCATTTTCGACAATTTCCAGATCCGGATTAGTTCATTTTTAAATTTTAAATAGAAATCGGCCTATTTTTGTAGACTATAGAAACTACTCAACTAAATTAAACATGTCAATAATCAATAAATAAATTGTAGCGAATAACAATAACGAACAATAAATTCACACTTATTAATGAATAATTATAAATGCTATTTATTAACCTCTAATAAAAACTGCACATTTTATTCTTGCAACTAAGATATTATGTGGTTTTATTTTTATTATAAATACATAGTAGGTACCTATGTGTCAAGGTAGGTTGTGATAGTTTGACGTTTGTTTGTTCTTATTTATTTGTCATTTGCAACCATTATTTATACGTGTAAAATAATATTTCGCTTTGTTTTATCTATTTTACAATAGTGATATAATTTTTACTTTCCTATCTGTATACAGATATAAGGAAAGTATAGGAATCATGATTTTTTTCGACCTCGAGTTTTCGACGGATTTTTACGTTTTGAGGTCCCCTGAATCCGTTTTGACTATTTTCGCGATGATGTCTGTGTGTGTGTGTGTGTGTGTGTGTGTGTGTGTGTGTGTGTGTGTGTGTGTGTGTGTGTGTGTGTGTGTGTGTGTGTGTGTGTGTGTGTGTGTGTGTGTCTGTATAACGCATAACTCATGAACCGATACACAGAAAAACATCAAATTTTAAACTTAAGCTTTGTTTCAGCGTCCAATGAGCTGATTAGATTTTGGGCAGTGTCGGAACATCTGGGGGGTACTTTATAGGTGGTCATTTTTATATTTTATGGAATATATCTGTTATTTACGGTTGGAGAAGAAAATTCTTCAAATAAAAGTTACTTCTAATATAATTATCTATAATTTTTGTTTTATGGAAAAATTTTCCTAAAATGGTCCGTATTCGAGAAATTTGACAAAATGTAAAAAAAAATAATTTTTTATAAAAATTGTTCAAATAAAAGTTGTTTGTAATATAATTCTCTATAATTTTTATTCTATACATAATTTCTCTAAAATGGACCGTATTCGAGATATTTGAGAAAATGTGTAAATTTCAAATTTTGAAGAAAACTCAAAAACGGATAAAGAAAAAAACATTAAATTTTAAACTTAAGGTTTATTTCGGCCTGACGTGAAATGATTAGATTTTGGACAAAGTCGGAACATCTGGGGGGGGGGGTACTTTATGAAAGGCCGTTTTTATATTTTATGGAATATATCTGTTATTTATGTTTGAAGAAGAAAATTGTTCAAATAAAAGTTACTTCTAATATTATTATCTATAATTTTTGTTTTATGTCAAAATTTCCTGAAATGGTCCGTATTCGAGAAATTTGACAAAATGTGCAAAATTCTGATTTTTAAGAAAATTGTTAAACTAAAAGTTGTTTGCGATATTGATCTCTATAATTTTTGTTTTTACATGATTTTTCGAAAATGAACCGTAATGGAAAAATTGGAGAAAAGTACTAAATTTAAATTTTTCAGTACTTTCGTTTTCAATGAATATCTGTAAAAAAATGTTTCGAGTTAAATGTATGTGGAAAATGTATATATTTAGTTTATTCCCTAAATATTTATAGAGGAGGTATAATAGGTTGTACAAAATAACCGCCTATAAAGCCTATAATAACTAGATAGGAAAGTCATGTGTTGGACACATCAGATTTTTGTTGTTGATGTTGTTATTCAAAATGCCCCATAAGTTTTCAAATGCAGAATATGCAGATATCATTTTTATGTACGGATTCTGTAATGGGAATGGCAGAGCTGCAGTAAGAGAATATCATAGAAGATTACCTGGTCATCGAGTTCCCTGTCATTCAACATTTGCATCAGTTTTTAATTATTTGCAAGAACATGGCACATTCCCTAAAGCAAATACAGAACGAAATGTAGATCATGAGCAGGAAGATAATATTCTTGATGCTGTTATTGTGAACCCCACAATAAGCACCAGGAAAGTAAGTCGACAACTTTATGTTACCCAATCAAAAGTGACTAGAGTCTTACGAAAAAATAATTTACACCCATATCATATTCAATTAGTTCAGCGGCTACACCCTGGAGATGAAATCCATAGGTTGGAATTTTGTAGGTGGATTGCAAATCATAGACCAGTACTGTATAGAACATTGTTTACAGATGAAGCACAGTTTACAAGGGATGGGATAAATAATTCCCGTAATTTACATGTGTGGGCAGTAGACAATCACAATGCTGTTCGAGAGTTTCGGTCTCAGTTAAGGTTTTCCTAGAACGTGTGGATTGGTGTGATAAATAACCAATTTATAGGACCTCACTGTTTTGATGGTCCTTTAAGAGGACAAGTTTACTTAGACTTTTTGCAAAATACTTTGCCTAATTTACTTGCCAACGTAGGTATCCGAGGAATGTATTTCCAACATGATGGAGTATCGCCTCATTTTTTAGTTGCGGTAAGAAACCATCTAAATAATGTTTTTGGCAACAGATGGATAGGACGTGCAGGTCCTATTTCATGGCCTCCAAGATCCCCAGATTTTAACCCCGTAGATTACTATATTTGGGGACGATTGAAAGAAATAGTGACCGACAACAATTAATTGATAGAATTATCCTTTGCTCTAATGTTATTAGAAAAGATCCCTTGACTATCCGTAAATCAATAAGGCACTTAACGATTCGGCAACAAAAATGCGTAGAAGCTGGAGGGTTTCATTTCGAACAACTACTGTAATTGTTAATTTATTACCATGATTTTATTTTCTAGTATACATGTTATCATTATTCTATGTATGTAGTATTAGTTTTTTTTTTAAATTTCTTAGTTGTTCGTTATTCTAATTCGGTAAAATTTATTTATTGTTTGTTGATGAAATTTAAACGAAATAAAATATTTCTAATAAATACATATGAACTTATGTTTAATTTATTTGAGTCTCCAAAAATGTACAGGGTGATTTTTGTTTAAAAATTAATTAAAAATTTATAACTAGGCCTGGAAATTGAATAAAATGATATTAACGGTGTAGGCACTAAAGGCTTATGTTAGACTCGTTTTAGTTCAAATGTATACCATTAACAATTTTTTCTTTAAGTTATAACATTATAATGTGACCCCTTAAGGTGATTTTTCAGTTTTGCCCAAAATCAAAACTTAATAAAAAAATTAAAGAAAATGTGACAAAAATGTCACATACACAGTTTTGATTGCCTATCTATGTACTTTAAAAATATCTTATTATAATTTAAAAAAATCTTATACAGGGCGAACTTTTTGATATGAATCGTCGAGATTAATTTTTCCTAAGCCAGTCCTGGAATTTTTAACTTTTGAGGATATTAATTAAATGATAGACACCAGTGTAAAGATCCATCAA
The DNA here is from genome assembly GCA_927349885.1 of Psylliodes chrysocephalus. Classification (NCBI taxonomy): domain Eukaryota; kingdom Metazoa; phylum Arthropoda; class Insecta; order Coleoptera; family Chrysomelidae; genus Psylliodes; species Psylliodes chrysocephalus. The sequence continues at coordinate 13,745,973 of OV651815.1, forward strand.
AAAATTAAAGAAATCTAGTAATCCTTGTAGATTTTACGGCCATATAAAGTTTGGTCAAAATTCACAAAACACCCCAAATGACAAATAAATAAGAACAAACAAACGTCAAACTATCACAACCTACCTTGATACATAGGTACCTACTATGTATTTATAATAAAAATAAAACCACATAATATCTTAGTTGCAAGAATAAAATGTGCAGTTTTTATTAGAGGTTAATAAATAGCATTTATTATTATTCATTAATGAGTGTGAATTTATTGTTCGTTATTGTTATTCGCTACAATTTATTTATTGATTATTGACATGTTTAATTTAGTTGAGTAGTTTCTATAGTCTACAAAAATAGGCCGATTTCTATTTAAAATTTAAAAATGAACTAATCCGGATCTGGAAATTGTCGAAAATGAATTTAACGATCTAGTAAGCTCACTAAAGGCTTATGTTTGGCTCGTTTAGTTCAAATGCATACAATTAACAATGTTTTCTTTATGTTATAACATAATTTATGTGACCCCTTAAGGTGATTTTTCAGTTTTACCCAAAATCTAACCTTAATAAAAAAAAGGTGACAAAAATATCACATACACAGTTTTGATTGTCTATCTATGTACTTTAAAAATATCTTATTATAATTTAAAAAATCTTATACAGGGCGAACTTTTTGATATGAATCGTCGAGATTAATTTTTCCTAAGCCAATCCTGGAATTTTTAACTTTTAATGATATGAATTAAATGCTAGACACCAGTGTAATGCTCCACCAAAAAATTAAAGAAATCTAGTAATCCTTGTAGATTTTACGGCCATATAAAGTTTTGTCAAAATTCACAAAACACCCCGTCTATTAATAACGAAGGGGAGTTGCCACTTTTTAATGCTCATATGATATACCCCTTAAGGGACTCTACATATGGTAGAAGTCTGTAAGGTTCCTCATGACTCACCCTGTATAATTTTGAAACTATTTTATATTTTATTTTGATTATATTTTATGAGTGAATCAGAAATTGATACTTTGTTTGAGCAATTTGCAAATATATCGTTACAAGATAATAAATTAGATAGTGTAGAAAGTAATTTAATCATGACACCTCCAGTAATTGAACGTAGACAAGTTAATTGGGACCTCTTTAAGTCCAAAATAGATAACATAAAAACTTTTGATGGTAATAGTAATTCACTAAATAAATTTATAAATAGATGCGAAAGTTTGATTGATACATATAGAACATATAATGACCCAGAATTGGATGCACATATAATAGAATGTATCCAAGAAAAATTAGAAGGAAAAGCTGAGATAATGGTAGGAAACAGAATTGAAATTAATACTTGGATAGGTTTAAAAAATGCTTTGTTACAATGTTTCTCCGATCGAAGAGTTTTAGATTGCTTAGTGCAAGAATTGACGCGTAGTAAACCCCTAAAAGGTGAACATTTAATAAATTTTGCGAGTAGATTACAGTTGTTAAGAAGTAGTGTTATTCAGAGAATAAGTAATGATCCAAATTTAACCCCAATGGAAAAACAAATTCAAAGTAATCATTATGCTAAAACTGCTCTAAATACATTCGTTGCAGGATGTACGGGATTACTAAAAAATAATATGCATCTGAAAAAGCCAGAGTCGCTAGAAGAAGCTGTTGCTTATGTTTCTGAATTTGAAAATTTTGAAACCTTGTATAATAATAATTCATATGAAAAAAATATGTCAAAACAATTCAAACTTTTATAATAAACAAAACACTGGACATTTTCAGAATTTTCAAAGAAATAATAATAATTCCTATATGAATCGAAATGCTAATAATATGAATCCAAATCATGATTTTAACAACCAAACTTTTATCAAAATAATCAAAGACCAAATTATTTTTCAAATAATTATCCCAGAAATAATTTTGAAAATTCCCATTACAGAAATCAAAATTATTATCAAAGAAATTTTAATCAAAATCCAGTTAATAATCAATACAAAACTAATTTTGATAATTTTCCTTGTCAACCTATAAATGTACAACCAATGCCACAATTAAATAAAAAATATTTTACTAATCAACAAGTTTTTGGACCACTAAGACCAAAAAATGTTTTCAAGCCAAATCAAATTCCAGAAAGCCAATTGTCTAAACCAGAACCGATGTCAACGACATCAAGAAACCCTTCTTTTCAATCAAAAAGACAATTTTATGATAACAGAAATTTCCAAAATTATAATTCAAGACCAAATTTTACTTTCGAAGAATTACATTCTAATTTTTGTAATGATACCAATTTAAATAAGCATGATTATGATCATACTAATTTTGAAAATCCTAATCGAATTAAATCTGAAAATGAATCAATTAAAAAAGGTGACTTTGAACAAAATTTTCAGGTACCAGCCTCATTGAAAACAAAAAGATAGTAGAATTGCATAATATTTCAAACAATGCATTACCCTATATAGAAATACGCGAACCCAAGCTCAAACTGCTTATCGATACAGCATCTTGTAGGTCAATAATAAAACCTTCAGTAATAAAAAAATCTTTTCCGCAAACAATTTACCATTCAGAACTTATCTTATCAACAAGCATGGGGAGTCGGCGGATCGACTACCAGGCCTTAGTGCCAGCGTTTGCAAAGTTTAATTCTGATAATAAATACATAGACTTTATTGTCTACGATTTTCACACATTTTTTGATGGCGTATTAGGTTTAAACGATTTGATAAACTTGAACTTGATAATAAACTTGACTCAACAAAAGCTAATAGGTGATGATTTTGAAATTCCATTTAAATATAGTCCAGTCAAAGAAACAATACTTTCTTGTTGTGAAGTTATAAAAATAAATGAATCAAAAGGAAATAATAAAGAAGGAATAGTTCCTCCTTCTTTATTGAATAAAAACATATCGGAATTCAACAATTTTGAAACTAAATCTACAGAAGATATTTGTTTTGAAACAAACATGTATAAACTTTTTGAAATTAAAAATTGTGATAATAATTCACAAAAAATCAACACAAATGTAAATAAAAATAATTTAGGAAACAATGCAATTTTTCCCAATAAAGTGAACGAACTTAATACTTCAGAAACCGATTCTTTAGATAAAAATATAAATGATATTGATGAAATAGTTCAATCTCTTAAGGATTCTCTGAATCAACTAGTCTTTCCTAAATTATGTCAAAAAATAGATATTATAGATAAAGATCAAATATTTGATTTTTATTACCTAATAATAAAATTAAGACCAAAATGAAAAAACCGGGTACATATAAATGTAACAGGAAAAGAATAAAATTTAAATGTTTTTCAAACTTTAAGAGAAAAGGAACAAAATTCAAAATCTACTACTAGTCAGTTTTAGAAATAAACCTAGTTTTATTTAAAACAATCATATACTTTAAAATTTTATCAAAATAAAAAATATATATCAAATTTCTTTGGACGTATAGGATATTACTAAAAATTCATTAATTAAAAATTTTACAAAAATAACTACTTCTTTGAAAAAAAAAGGAATTTATAAAATGCTTTAATAAATTTCAAAATATACTGATCTTTGAATTTTTCAAAAATCAAATATATATTTTACTTTTTAGTGCAAATAAAATAAAATAAAATGAAATAGTTATGCAAGAATTAAATCGAGTTTATTCCAAACCTAGATGAAATAAATATATTGGAAATACAAGAAGAAAACAAACATTTTACACCAGATAGACTAATAAAAAATTCAGTATTTTGTTATAATAATAGTATACATTCAGTGACTAAGTTCACACTCTTTGAAATAATAAAAGATCACATTGATAATTCAAATCCCTTTGATTTAGACGATCACTTAATAATTTCTAATTATGTACAAGATCATAAGCAAATTAGTAAACAGATATATAACAAAATTAAACAACGTAATGAAGAAGTAAAAGAAAATTTAATAAACAAATTAAATGAAAAGAGATCTGAACCAGATAACTATTCTAAACAAAAGTCATGTTTTGTCAAAACAAAATCGAGAAATAAAAAATTACCAAAATTTAAAAAGGCAAATGTCATTGAAGATAAAGGTATTTTATTAAAAACAGATAAAGGTACTTATCATAAAAGTATTTTTAGAAAGCCAAAAAATAATTTAGAAAAATTGTTACAGGATATCGACGAAAATGAAATCCTTTTGATAACGACGCTGTTCCAAGTACAAGTTCTACAAGTCATTTATGTATACCAAATACATATTTCATCTTCCGATCGAAAATTTTCTGCTTCCTATTCAGTTAGGAAACGCTAAACTTATATATAGCAAACATACGTTTTTACATTATTTAGATTTAGAAGAAGTAGTTAAACAAGTCAGTAATTTAGTTAATCATTTTGAAATGATAAAACATAGTATGGTTCATGTTAATGCTAGTAACCCAATATCTTATCATAGCTTATCACAAAATATGTTAACAAGAACAGAATATTTAATAATTACTGTTCAGAAAAAGATTAATAATTTAATTCCTCATGTAAGACATAAAAGAGCTCTAATAAATGCAATTGGAAAAATTAACAAATGGCTATTTGGAAATCTTGATTCTCATGATGAAGAAAGATATAATAATGCTATAAAAACATTGCAAGAAAATAAAAAAAAATATTATCAGTGAAACAAATCTTCAAATTTCGTTGTATAAAAGCAATCTTAAGCAAAAATCAAGAAAAATTTAAAGTTGATATGGAAAAAATTCAAGCAGCTATTTATAACAGAATTAATACACTTGAAAGTTATATTAGTTTTCAGGCCATTATATCACAAATTGATTTAGATTGTCAAATGGCAATTTCTTTTATAGATAATTTAGAAAATGCTATAACCTTTACAAAATTATAGTTATTTACGTAACAAGTCCCGAAAGTGATATTTTACGGGATGAGTAGGCAGTTTCCAGGGCGAGCCGTAGGCGAGTCCTGGAAGCCTGCGAGTCCCGTAAAATCACTTTTGGGTAGCGTTACGTACAATATTTTTTCTGCAGCCGTTTATTAGATAAAATATTAAAAAATAATAGGGATAGATACTATAAATATTACTTATGAACATTAAATGTGCAATTATAACAATTACTTATATTAATAGTATTAGGAATATTAGCAGAAATGGCTGTGTTGAAATTAGTATTAGACGTTGCAGTACTTGTACTAGCTTTCGAGATATTAATTTTTATCATCTTGCCATTTTTGGAATAAATTATAGACGATTTCATACCTCTCTCTTGACTTTACTGGCAACAATTCATAAGTAGCGACTTTAGCAGCTTCACTGGAATAATCATTTCCTCGTCACTTTCGTTGTCGATTTCCATTTCTGGATCGGAAAATTGAAAATACAGTGGAACTATCAACAAATTTATTTTGACAAGCGATGTCATAATAAAAATTCCGTAAATGTCATTGCCAAGGCCGCCTACATAGATATTGAAAATGATTCCGAAAGTAAAAAAATCGTCCCGAAAGTAAAAAAAATCATTCCGAAAATAGCTACTTTCGGTACGATTTGTGTAAAGTTTCACTTTCGATTTAATAAATCATACCGAAAGTTCTATTTTCGGGACGGCTGCAGAAAAAATACTTTACATAATTCTATAGTTTCCAGCTCAGACATAAAAGACATGATAAAATATTTACATAAAAGTTAATTTTTGCAATACATTTTCCTATTTTTGAAAGTAATACCTTTGAATTTTATCATTTATTCCCAATTATCCAAAACCAAAAAATGTATACACCTTTATTTCCCTATTTGGCACGAAAACATCTAGAAACACAGTTTGAACGAGAAGAATGTCCATCCCTTGAAGAAATTTATTATTGTCAACAAAATTTCATCCCCAGAGATAATTGTACTCTCCAACTTATTTAAGGAAGAACTTTGACAAATTGTCATATTTTAAATGTTAATTTAGAAGAATCAGTATTTGAACAAATCGCAGTAGATGAAGTCCTAAACAAATTCTTGCAAAATGTAACAGTAACCAGTATATAGACATAAGATCACCTGTATTAATCAAGATACCAAAATCTTGTGAAATTTGGGCAAAGGAAAGAAGATACATCAATAACATTCAACTGAGCAAAGGAAAGCCATTCATTTTACCGAAGATCGACATGAAGAAAATCCAAACTTCAAAGTCTTATCAAACTTCTAATATAACTAAATTAGATTTTAATAATTTATATGAAATTAATCAAATTTCTAAACAATTAATGCCAATTAAAGAAATTCAAAATAATTTTAATTATTCAAGCACTTTTGGAACAATTTTTGTAATTTTTATTTGCATAATTATTTTAATATTAATTAAATACAGAGAGGACAACTGTTAAGAAGATTTAGAAGAAAGAAGAAAGAAAACGAAGAAATTGAATTAGAAAATCCCACAGAAGATGTTTTGAAAAATAGCTCCATATTTTTCAAAACTTAAGGAGGGAGGAGTTATATATTGAGAATATAATAGACTCTTATATATTATCTTTGATTAATAATCAGTTTTACTTAGAAATAGGAGTAGAACCTTATTATTGTTGTTATTTGACTATAGTTATTTGACTCTAGCTATTCGTTATTTGAATTTATGAGTTATATGAAGTAGCTTCAGTTCATATAGCCATTTAAGTGTATTTTATACTTAATAAAATTTTTAAAAATTAAAGTTCCATTTTGGAATTTATAACTACCTATGTCTTTTTTTGGCATTTGTCGCCTTACTTTTTCACAGTTGCTTGGTCATTGTTAGAATAAAGTAAAAAACTAATTAAAAGACTTTGTCTTCTATCGAAATTGTTTAAGTTTAAGACGTGATGTTATTTAGATTATGAATTATAGTGTAAAAAAGTCAAGAGGACAGAAGTGACTCTTATAATGAAATAAACATTTTGCCAGTCACTTGCCAATGAAAATTATTGCTTGTCTTGTATTTGAACATTCATTTTGCTAAATTTAAATCATAAAAAATTATTCACAGATACTTATTGCAACGTATTGCAAACAAAATAAAATCGCAAAATTTTCTTCATTTTTTAAAGTTAAGGGAGAAATACCCATACATTGAGTAAATGGTATATGTTCCTTTGTCAACCATTCTTTAATTTTATCAACAGTCCAAGAATTCGTTGGACTTTCGTTTAATACTTCAGAATGGTAAGGTGATTTGTCTAAAATAATTACGCAACCATTTTACAAACATTTCTGTGTTCATATTATCGTGATAGTCACTGGATTTTGATTTAGATGAAAATATTAAATCAGCACCTTCTATAAAACCCAATTTCCCTCCTGCATGTAAAATTATGTGTTGCTTCCCTTCTCCATCGCCCCATCGGCATGTTTGATGGACTTTACGTTATCATCTTGCCATATTCTCTTGGATGCACCCCTAGAAAATATCCATGTTTCGTCTAAATATATAAAATTCGCCCCTTCTTAAAATTTAGAAAATTTTCTTAGAAAGTTAATTCTCTTGTGCACGACAGAACTTCTTTCGCAAAGGGCCTTTCTGTTATCCTCCTTTTGAAATTTGAAAGCCAAGTTATGTATCACTTGCCATAAACTTGTTCCGCTAATGTCGTCAAATTTTCTATCTATTATAGTCTATTTTTATGTATAAGAGAGTAATAAAACAGCATTTCTAATGCAAAACTTAGTATGGTCATTTTAAATATTTTTACAGAATAATCTAAATATTTCCTAAAATTGTAATAAATGTACCTGAGCTATTACAAGTTTTGGGTCTTTTATTGGTCCTTTATAAACATAAGCTGTACAGAACAATAGAAAAAGGTTTGGACAGGCCAAAAGCCCTGTGTATTAAAGATTACATAGCCGTATTTTAAGATTATTTTCAATAAGTACCTATTTGCCAATTTTGTTTTATTTTACTTCCAAGAATTTCTTACAGTAATCGAATTATAAGTAGATAAATACCTTCTCAACAAATTTCACCGAAAATGCGATTATAGGTTTTCCATTTAGTAAGGAGGTCCAAATTGTATATTCTTGACAGTTTACTAAATGTTGTTTAGTTGCAACTTGCAAGGTGCAGTGTGAATTCTAGTGTGATCATGGAAAATTTGGAAGGGCCACATAAACGACAAAAAATCGGTCCTTTAACAGTTAATGAAAAAACATTAATATTTAATTGTTTTAAATCATTTATAGACAAACATTTATGTAAAAGTGTTGATGACACAGTGGAATTAGTTAGTAGTACGCTTGGTGTTGGGAAATCTACGATTTATAGAGTTGTTAAAGAAGAGAAATGTGGCGAGTTTCAAACAGCACGTAAAGCTCCAGGAAAACCAAAATTTCAATTAGAAAATCTTTTGAAAAAAAGACTTCGAAGGAAAGTGCATGCGTTCTTTTTTAGAAAAGAATTTCCGACAGTAGACAAAGTTCTTGCCACGGTTCGAGATGATAAGGATTACCCTGAAATGAGTCGAAGCACACTATGGAAACTTTTAAAAGGAATAGGTTTTCTATGGAAAAAGCATTCCAGAAAGTCTATTTTAATAGAAAGAAGCGATATTGTAGTATGGAGAAGAAATTACTTAAGGACTATAAAAGAAATGAGAAACCAAAGAAGAAATATATTTTATTTAGATGAAACATGGATCAACGAGGGACATAATCCAAATAAATTTTGGCAAGATGAAACTGTTACAAGTCGAAGACAGGCTTTTTTAAATAATTTATCTACTGGTTTAAATCCACCATCAGGAAAGGGGCGCAGACTAATAATAGTACACATCGGTAGTTCAAACGGTTTTGTTAAAGGTGGTTTATTGACTTTTGAATCTACTCGTACCGATGACTACCATGAGGACATGAATGCTGATGTCTTTAAAGAGCATTTCGAACAAATTATAGATCTTCTTCCTCAGAACTGTATAATAGTAATGGATAATGCAAGTTATCACTCGAGACTTATAGAAAAAATGCCCACAACCAAGTGGTTAAAAAAAGATTTACAGAATTGGCTAAATTCAAAGAATATTAAGTTCCATCCGGGTTCTGTGAGAAAAGAACTGTATCATTTGTGTTCCCTTCATAAAGAGAAATTCAAAAAATATTAAATTGATGAAATTGCAAAAAATCGTGGGATGACGGTGGTTAGATCACCACCATATCATTGCTAAGTAAACCCGATTGAACTGATATGGGCACATATAAAGGGAGAAGTTTCAAGAAAAAATAATTCTTCTAAAATGAGTAATGTTAAACAGTTGTTTTTGGAGGCTGTAAATAATGTGAAGCCTGAAAACTGGGAAAAGGCAGTAAATCATACGATTAAAGAAGAAGAGAAAATGTGGAAGTTGGACAATATTACTGATGAAATGATCGAGCCACTCATTGTAAATATTGGTTGCGACAGTTCATCTTCTGATTTCGATTCTGATTTGGATTTGTAGGTAAGAAGTAGTTTTTATATTAAAATTATTATTTATGAACGTAACGTTGTTTAAAAGTCAAAGTTTAAACCCTTATACCTACATAACCCGTTTGACACAATGTTCTTAACATACCTTGTGGAAAAATAAAACATTTTAGAAAAAATTGCACTTTTTTACCTTCAGCTGTTTAGAAGTTATAAGCAGGTTAATTAGGTGAAAATATGAGTGTATACTCGAGGAATAACTTCAAAAAATATTTTAACTGTCTACTAAAAGAAGTGATACGCCTATGGATTACGAACGCTTTATTATTTTAATACTCTCTCATACATAAAAATAGACTATAATTCCGAGAGAATTGTATTTAAGGTCACATGTTCCTTGTTGGCCCTCATTCGATAAATGGCATCACGATTTCAAATTTCTTTCCATCTGGAATATCTTTCGTTTTCAATGATGGGCGAGTTTTGTGGTGATCTTCTTTCGGCAGTTCACTATTGTGATTTTGTAATACTCCTTAATTTGGTTTCACTAATTCCTAGAGCATCGCATACGCGTTGTTGTACATACATTACCGATTTTAAAGGACCGCCATTTTCTTTTTCATACGTAAAATACTTATGTATACTACAAATTAGACTGTCTACATCTAACACACGTCTAGGCATTTTTAAAATTTCCACTAAATTTACAATATACATACAATGTCAACACTTGCAAAGAATCAGTTCAACTGCAATATTTGTAACTACACTAATGTTATTTTAATTTAAATCTGACCATTAGGGCAATTTCACCAAATTTCTTGGGAAGAGGCTTATTGGAACTGGTTGTCAATGACTAATTTGCATAATTTTGTTAATCCGAAACCCGCGTAAGTATAGCGAACAGACTGTATTCGTCGATGTTTAGACATTTGTAAGTTGCTTTACTCACTGCCGGGGACCAACACGTCCCGGAACACCTACTTTGCGGAATGTTATACCCATCTTTTTCTTGCGCGAAAAGTAATTTCTTGTGTGTCAGACGCAAACCTTAATCCATAACAAGGTGGTGTTGCTATGAGATATTAGCTGACCATTAGGTCATGTAGGTAAGTTGCATCACCCTATATTTTACCGTTTAGAAACTACACAAAAGTACGAATTGGCATTAAATATGTTCCCGCTAATACAGCAAGAAAGTACATCATTGGCAAAGATGCATTGAACACGAGTTTTGTTTTATTTCATTATGAAAATATTTCATTCCATCACCAAGTCTCGCACAGTTCACAACTGCATGTTAAAAGAATGCAGTTTTAAACAAACCCAAATATATTCTCAGATTTTTAATATCCATAACGAGTTGTAAACACAAAACGCTTGTAACAATAATGTAAAAACATTATTTAAAACCTTCATCAAGATATTCAACTCCAGACTACAAGAATTTATTTCATCTATTAATTACCTCATTCTTTTTTAGAAACAGAATACGATTTTATAGTGGTAGGTGCAGGCTCCGCAGGTTCAGTTGTGGGTGCGAGGCTTTCAGAAATTCCTTCCTGGTCTGTTATTGTTATGGAAGCTGGCCAGCCTGAAACTGAAGTCGTAGATATTCCATTGTTGGCGGTGAGTTTTCAGGGTGGTATGTACGACTGGGGTTACATCATGGAACCTCAGGATAACGCTTGTTTCGGCTTGGTGGACAGGAGAATGCCTTGTCCTAGAGGCAAGGCTATAGGAGGAACGTCTGTATTGAATTATATGATTTATTCTAGAGGAGATAATTTGGATTATGACGAGTTGGCCAAAAAGGGCAATGCAGGTAAGATTACAAAAATAATCAAAATAGTTAGAATTGTAATGGGTCGTCTTTTAAAAAATTGTGTGAGAAAGAATTCTTTAAATTATAGGCATACTGAATTGTATTTTATTGTAGGATGGTCTTATAAAGATGTTTTACCATATTTTATAAAGTCAGAAGATGCTTCTAATCTATATAAAGCAGAGTGGGAATACCATGGTCAAGGTGGACCTCTCTCTGTTGAAGATACCTTCCAATCGTCAATTGTAGAAGCTATGATGGCAGGTAATAACCAATTATGAAGATTATTTTTTGGTGCAATGATAGGTCATGTTGCGCCAAAACATGTTTTCTACAATACTTCTACACGCTTCATATCGTGTCGTCTAGAAACAGGAAACTATTATTTTTGAATAAATATGAGCAGCAGTGGGATTCTCTTTCAATACAGCATATATGTCGAGACACCTATCTGTGCAGAACACAAACCAAATATTTTTATTCGTTATTTTAGGAGGAGAAGAAATAGGGTTACCCACAATCGACTATAACGCTCCAGTACAAAAATATGGCGTCTCCCCAACACAGTCCACTACCGAGAAAGGAAGGAGGTTCAGTGCAGGAAGAGCTTTCTTATCGCCAGCGTCTAAGCGAGACAATTTGGACATCGTTATTGATGCTTTAGTTACAAAAATTCTAATCGATGATAAAACCAAAGAAGCTAAAGGTGTTACATACGAGAAGGATGGAAAGGTGTATACTCTTAAAGCTAGAAAAGAAGTTATAATTTGCGCAGGTCAGTATAGCGCAGGGGAAAGGCAGGAGGTTTAGAACGGGTTGGGTTTGGGATATGTTCAAATTTACCACCTTAAATTGCTTCTAGGCGGCTTATAGTGTAATGCCATGTGAGTGACCAAACATTTAGATTGTTATTGTGAGTTGTGGTGCTGTTAAGTTTTTACTTTAGATTACTGTTTTAATCGAATACAATCATAAATAATTATATTTTAAAAAGTTTTGTGATGCACCGATATTAAGTCCTATATAGAGCATTCATTGCCGCCTTAACATTCCTAAAATAGGACCTCAACTTTTTGTGACGGATTTTTATTAAATATGGCGTATACGAAGCAGGTTTGGACTACACAATTTGGGTGATTTGGGATAGCACTGTGCCAAACCTCTCTCATGTGTTGCAAACCTCCTTATACCAATTTTAATCGAAAATTATATTTTTTCAGTTTGAATCATGCCTCATAAATATAAACAGAAGAGTAATAGAGAAAGGTTGCCTCAGAATCTGATCGATGAAGCAATTAATGAGGTTAAACAAAGAAAAAGTATAGAGCCTAAGAATGTGTGAGAGTATAGTATGTATCTGGTGAAAATGATTTTAGATGAGTGCAAAATGAAGTACCTAAAAAGTATGAATGTATAGTATGTTTGTACCTATTGAAAAGGTTTTAAATATGAGTTCAAAGTAAGATACCTAAATAGGTATAGGTTTAAGGTAAAGTACCTATGTAAGGTAAATGTAAAGTATGTGTATACCTTATAGAAAGGGTTTTTAAATGAGTCTAAAGTGAAGTAAAATATGTTTGTCAGCAATGATCAAAGTATTTTTTAGAGTATTAATTTTTTTTGAAAAGTATTGAATTATTTTTATGATGAAAGTTAAAGCTAAATCTAGTTTAGATATTTAGAATATTGTTTTTGTATCTAAATAGGTACGATGTAGTTTAGTACAGTTTGAAAATTTTATAAAAATGTACCAGTAGCCTAGGTTTTTTGAATGTGATACCAAAATACTAAAATGAGTTGAAATTAAGAAATGAGTTTTTGATTTTCAAAGAGTTAAAATTTTAGAAGTTAAATTTGCTAGTATAAGCATTGCTTAAGTTCTAGTTTGGGAATTGTAACAATAGATTTAATAGGAGCTACACGTGACGTAGCTGTGATTAGATTATATGAAATGTGATTTGAATAAAAATCTGATGTGTCCAACACATGACTTTCCTATCTAGTTATTATAGGCTTTTTCCGGTTATTTTGTACAACCTATTGTAGCACCTCTATAAATGTTTAGAGGATAAACTAAATATATACAGTTTCCACATACATCTAACTCGAAACATTTTTCTATAGATATTCATTGAAAACGAAAATACTGAAAAATTTAAATTTAGCAATTTTCTCTAATTTTTCCATTACGGTCCATTTTAGAAAAATCATATAAAAACAAAAATTATAGAGATCGATATCGCAAACAACTTTTAATTTAACAATTTTCTTAAAAATCAGAATTTTGCACATTTTTTCAAATTTCTCGAATACGGACCATTTCAGGAAAATTTGATATAAAACAAAAATTATAGATATAATATTAGAAGTAACTTTTATTTAAACAATTTTCTTCTCCAAATATAAATAACATATATTCCATAAAATATAAAAATGGCCTCCCAAAAAGTACCCCCCCAGATGTTCTGACTTTGTCCAAAATCTAATAATTTCACGTTAGGCCGAAATAAAGCTTAAGTTTAAAATTTAATGTTTTTTCCTTTATCCGTTTTTGAGTTTTCTTCAAAATTCGAAATTTACACATTTTCTCAAATATCTCGAATACGGTCCATTTAAGAGAAATTATCTATGGTATAAAAATTATAGAGAATTATATTACAAACAAGTTTTATTTTAACAATTTTTATAAAAAAATATTTTTTTACATTTTGTCAAATTTCTCGAATACGGACCATTTTAGGAAAATTTTGTATTTAACAAAAAATATTGATAATAATATTGTAAATAACTTTTATTTGAAGAATTTTCTTTTCTAAACGTAAATAACAGATATATTCTATAAAATATAAAAATGACCACCTATAAAGTACCCCTCCAAATGTTCCGACTCTGTCCAAAATCTAATCAGTTCATTGGACGCAGGAATAAAGCTTAAGTTTAAAATTTGGTGTTTTTCTTTGTATCGGTTCATGAGTTATGGTGGATACAGACACACAGACATCATTCCGAAAATGGTCAAAACGGATTCAGGGGATCTCAAAACGTAAAAATCCGTCGAAAACTGGAGATCGAAAAAATCATGATTCCTATACTTTCCTTATCTGTATACAGATAGGAAAGTAAAAAGAATTTAAATTCTTATATAGTTAGTGTTTGATAATACCCAGCGGTAAATTTTTATAGTTTTAATAAAATTTGTTTGACTGTTGCTATTTGGCTAAAAATGTAGAATCGACGATAGTTAGGTCCCAAGAATATTAAGATGATCATATTTTGAGTAAGCTGTTTGCGTATTAGTATTAAGAGTATGTGTTTGTATTTTGTGTAAAGTTATTTTGATATAGTAAAATATGTAGTTTAGTTTCGAGTAGTTTTAATTATGAAATGGTATTGAAACCAGTTAGTAGTAGATTATGTAGCGAATTTGACGCTAGAAAGTTTGAAGATTTTTGTTTACTTTTTGTTGAAAATGAAGTTTTGACTTTTATTATTAAGAAATTATTGATTTGTTTGGTAGTAATTAGATTGTTTGAAAAACTTTGTTTGCTTTTATGTGTATATAAGTTTATATGGGCGATTATGTGAAGTATGTTTGATTATGATTGATTGTTTGCAGGTACTGATTTGAAATGAAGAATGAGACTGGAGAATATGTGTAGATTAACTAATGTAAAAGAATACTTAGATAGGTATGAATGAAAAGAAAAATGTTTTACTTTGTGTAATATATGTATAATAGTGTATTTGGATATGTACCTAAAAGGTACCAATGGGTGTGTGTAAAGAAATGCTTTTGGAACTTATATGAGTTTGTAAATCATATGTGAAATAAATTGTGAGATAAAGATGCTGTTGATTGAGTAAGGAGGCGTTAGAATTGCCTAATTTAAAATTTGAGTTTAAATATGATTGATTAGGTGCGTAAGAGCATTATGTTTTTAAAATTATAATTTATTGAAACATTTGAATAACGTAATATGAGAGAAAAAGCAACATTTTGTATTTGTAAAAAATATATGTGTTTGAAGATCCCGACTGATGGGGTGAATGTATTGTTTTGTATGTCCCGCTTGTGAGGTTGTGATAGATCCCTACTGATGAGGTTTTTTGGTGCCATAAAAAAGAATGTCACTCTGGTAAGGTGTCATAAAAATTAGATCCCGCTAGTGGGGAAATTGCCATAAATATTAGATCGCACTGTTGGGGTAGTTTTATAAAGTTTGGTCCCTCTAGTGGGGAGATTGCCATAAATATTAGATCCCGCTGATGGAGATAGTTTTATAGTTTGATTTGTACCTATACGAGGTAAATTTGTGTGTGCCTATAGAAGACGTATTTGTTTTTGCTTTTAGGAAGCTATATACGAGGTAAATTTGTATGTGTCTATAGAAGACATATTTGTTTATTTCTGCTTATAGAAAGCTATATGTGAGATGTGTTTGCCTATTAGAGACTTGAATAAATATAAAACTTTGGTACCTACGTTTTAGTTAAATGTATGAAGATAAATATCTGTAAGAGATGTGAAAATTGAGAAGGTCCTTATGATAGGTATGTATTGATATGAAAGATTTAAATAAATGTTTGAAGTTTGATATATTTGAGTACAAGATGATTTGAATGAATATTTTCAATTTGGTACCTAGAAAGGTACATTGAGTAGGTATATGTGAAGGTAAATGTCTTTAGAAGAGCTTCAATGGGTGTATGAAAAGGAATGTACATATCAAAGTATATATTTGTATATAAGAAAATTTAGACTTAAATAAAAGAATAAATACTGAGATGAGGTATATTTACCTATGAAATTGTTTGATTGGATATTAAGATTGATATGTATAATAATATTTGACTAAATGTGTAAAAATAAGGTACGTGTTGCTTGTAAGAGGGTTTTGGTTGAAATATAAAAGTATCTAAAAGTATTTGGAAGAATGTATTGATATTTGGTACCTCGTTCGGCACCTATTAGAAGGTTTGAATGTATGTATGAGCATAAGTTGGTACCTAGAGAGGTACGTGTTTACCTATAGGAGGATTTAAATGAATGTTTGATTAAGTATCTAAGAAAGGATTTAAGATTAAAAGAAAATATGAATGATAAAATATCTATATGAGGTTTCTGATGATTTTGAAAGGTATATTTCTGTACCTATAAAGTTAATATGTGTATTGTGAGATATAACACCTATAGTAGGTTTCTAAATTAGCGTTTGTAAAAATATTTTTTATAGATTGATATTTAGTTTGCCTATAAAGGCGCAATAACAACTCTCATAGTATATAGTTAGATTATCTGAATGTATAAATATGTCAGCGACATTTGTTTATTGAAAAATGAGAAATTGAATAGTTTGATATTATTGAAAGTAGTTTGTTTAGATCGATTTTGCGAATAGCGAATATTTAATAGTAGTTGATTAGATTTTTTGATATAAATTTAAATTAAATTTGTAATTCGAAAGGCTTGATAGATGTGTAGTATTTTCTAAGCAAAAATTGTAAATAATTAAAGAAAGAACAAAGTTTTGTAGCTTTGTAATTTTATAAAATTTAGTTTTTGTTAGGTTATAAGACATTTTTAGTAATTAGAAATAGCAATTAGTTTAGGTATTTTTCATTTATGTTTGATAGTTAAATAAATTGAAATATTGTATTTGAGCCAAAAGTTTCTTCTCACTTTACGAGAAAGAAATAAATATATAAAATACAGTACTATAAAATGTAGTACCTAGTAATAAAATTGACAATTTCATTTTTAGCAATAAAAAATATAATAATTTGAACATAATAGCGATAGAAATGTGACAAATAATTTTTGATTAGAAAAATAAATGTAATATAGAAAACAATAAAATTTGCAAAAAGTTTAAAAAATATGTACCGACTAGTAGGTATATGTTTTTTTAAACGTAGTTAGCAATATAAAATTGTAAAATGCGGTAAAACAGTTTGATTATTATTAATAAAATATAAATGACCACTGTGGGTATAGTTTAAAAGTATTGTAGACAATGAACAAAATGTATAACATTGATTTTAAATGATGAAGTTAAACAATTACTTGCCTAAACAAGTATGATGCAATTAGGGCTGCCATACTTCCCGATTTAGGCGGGAGCCTCCCGATTTTTCACACTCCCTCCCGCTTTTTAAGCAAAGCCATAAACCTCCCGATTTTTCAGAAATCTCCTAATTTCCCCCGAATTTACATTGAATAGATATTAAAAAAATTATTAATATGCTAACGTTACTATCAAATTATCGGTCATTCCGCCCATAACTACAAACGTCGTAATCTCTATAAGCGCCATCTTGTATAAGTTTGGATCGATTTGAAAACAAACCCTAAATTGGACTATTTCATAAAAATTTCTGATGAGTTTGCCATTGGTGTAGATATTGACCTACTTTTAGAAGAATTTGTAAAGTTCTCATCATATTTGGAAAACCCTTCACTAAATTTTAAAGACATTAAAATTGACCAGCAATGGATTTATTATTTTATGTGGCATAGATCCCAAAATTTTTCAAAATTTGCTCCTATGTTTTTTCTCTTCCTACTCAAACGCGATGAGTGAGAACATTTTTAGTCTAATGTTTGTAGCCTGGAGGAAAGAAAGAAATTCTCTTTCTATAGAAACAGAATCTAAACTAAAGATTAAATTTAATTATACTGAAACTTGCCAAGAATTTGCAAAAAGTTTTGAAAAGGAAGGAAAAAGTCTTCTTGGTAGAGTAGGAAACAGTTCAAAATTTTAGAATAATCAATTGGTTACAATAGAAATTTGACATTTTTTGAGAAGTTTAACTATTTTAATGTAAGCATTTTTTGTTGAATTATGTATATTTTTTATATATTTATATTTTATTTAAATAACAGACATCCATAGTTTGCGGTCAATATTACAGAATACCAGGTGGCGTGATTCTGTAAACACAAAGAGAAGTGAAGCAATAACTTATTTTTCAGTATTCTTTGTACTTACAGAAAAAAACCACAGAGCTGGAATTATGTTTTAGTTCAAGTGTTAACCCTTCTATTGTTAATATTTTTAAGTGTTTGTTTATACAAATGTACAGTCGTGAAGTGAAGATTGCCAAAAATGATACCAAAATTAAGAATTTATTATTTATTTATTTATTTATACGGAAACTCCATTTTTACAATTTTAGTAGAATAACAAAATATATCAAAATTTCATAAGTGATACTAACAACAATATCACATTTATACCAAAACAACCTAATTTAATTTAGTTACATAATTTTGACCTTGTCGACCTCTCCTGCACTTCTATGAACGTATCACAGGTTTTGTCCGATATCTGCCCGGATGGAGGTAAGCCCGTACTAGTATTTCCTTCCGCTTTGAACGAAGAGATCTCCTTCTGGAGTTCAATAACTTTCGACTCCAATGCATCAATTCGGTCGTTTTTAGATTGGATGTTTTGAGTAATCTCATCAAGGGCAGTTTGTATACCTTTTTTCTGATCCAGAAGAAGCTCAACAATCCCACAATAGGTACTTGTACGCTGTAGCGTAGCCACGGGAGGCGTTTTGGGGGTCAGAACCCCCCATGGAGGGTCCTCGTGTCACCATTTCCGTTATAGTATGGCACTGATCGCTATTGACTGTTTGTTTTTATTCACTTTCTTGATGGAAACCCCCCATAGTTCTGAAAAACCCCTCCCTTGAAAAATGGCTGGCTACGCCACTGCTTGTACGTTAACTTATTGAAAATGTTTTATTAAACGGGCATTGAAATTTGTTTTTGTTTTTTTATGCTACAATAATATCTTTGTATATTTAGTACGTATTTGAATATTAAGTATTAAAATAAATGTTTTTTCTTCAAAAATTAAAACCTCCCGCTTTTCATTTCTGAAAATCTGGCAGCCCTAGATGCAATGATAAAAGGTTATTACGCAATATTGCGACATATAGTTTTATACTATATATAATAATAAAACAAACAGCGATATTGGCTTTTGTATAAAGTTTTAAACCGAACTTGCAAATGATAAAATTATTGGAAAAAATTAACACCCATTTTAAATTATCACCAGCCACCACTGAAACTAGCATTTTATAAAAATCTTCTCAAACTTTCCGTCTATATAGCTGTAAGAAAATCGTAGGTATATTTATTTTATCCTTGATTTTTGAATTAAAAAGATTACAAAAATATAAACAAGGTCACAAATAGGAAATGGTCTTAATATAAAATAATCGCAATATGTTTCAGGTGCCATTAACTCCCCACAGCTTCTAATGCTCTCAGGTGTAGGTCCTCAAAACCATCTAAAGCAGCACAACATCAAGGTAAAAAAAAATCTACCAGGCGTAGGACAAAACCTAAGAGACCACATCTGTTTCTACGGCTTGAACTACAAATTGTTCTTCGATTGGGATCAAACACAATTGGCTTACCTAACAAGCATAGACGATTTTATCGTTCGAGGAAAAGGACCGTTTACGACTTTGGGTGGTGTTGAAGGAATAGGATTTATCAGGACGAATTATTCGAGTTATGTTCCCGAAGCACCGGATATCGAGTTCATGTTTTTAAGAGGATTCGTTGGGACCGATCACGAGATGTTCTCTAAAGATGGTAAGAGTCGTTTCACAACGATTTAATTAAAATAATTTTTAGCTTTCAGAATGGTAGACGATGTATATGGTCACACTTTATCTTCCCATAGATAGATAGATTTGAAAGGAGTTGGACATAATTTGTCCTTGTCCACTGCGACCGCTTCTGATATATTTTAGGACTCCGTTATTTAGAGAATTTCGTGTAGCTTGGTATTTTTTATTGAACTAGCTTTGACAGTAGTTCCCGCATGTTTCTAGCCTTTCTTCACAAGAAACCTCAGTCTAGACAGGCTTTCACACTGGTACAGAACATTGATTCATGTTTCCTTTTCTTCTTCACAGCATTTGTACAATGTTGCTTCTTCTGCTAAATTGATATTTGTGCCTTCTTAGGCAACAGTGTTCGGTAAGAAGACCTACTATTATCCTAAAGATTTGTTGTTTTCAATCCAATAAGTCTTTCGTAAACTTGACTGGATAGTTATTCCACCGTTCCTGATGCACTCTTCTTGCATCCTTTGTTGGATGGATGCCTTGCACAATACCTTAGTGACAAAAGGTCTCGGGGCTTGTCATGGCCTCATTTGAGCCTTCTCGGGCTAGTCTGTTGGACCTTCCATTGCCTTGATAGTCCCAGGCGCATACTATAAGATCACTTTGTTTTGACTACTTAGCTCTGTCAGATCTTCTAGGCCAGTGGTCGCCAACCTCTCAATGTGTTGAGCTACTCTGTTAATTTTGGAATAAACAGCGAGCTACCCACACGGAAGCTACGTAACGCAACGTAAATGAAATAATCCACAGTTAATTTATCATTATATGTATTTATTTTACTATTTAACTGGTAATACATAATACATAGGTACTAATAATAAACTAATAACTAATATTACTAGTACGTACTTGTTCATAGCTACATTCCTACCTACCAAACGAAGGTGTTTGAAAAATAAACACAAACTTTTATCCAGCCACAAGGGCATGTCACGTAAGATTTAAAAATAGTTAATAATAACAACAAAAAAGTAACGCACTATCATGAACATAAACATTGAAAAATAAAAAAGCACGTTCAATGAGAAGGCTGACACTCAGACTCATCGATAATTTTTTTAATGTTTGCAGTATAATTTGATACAGCCATTCGAATACAATTATCCAAATGTTCATCTGTAAGTCGATTGCGATATTTGTTCTTAATAAACTTCATATTGGAAAAAGAAGATTCACACAAATAGGTCGAACTGAACAATGCTTTCATTTTCAAGGCAACACGGCATAGAACTGAATATTTGTCTTTACTTATAATAAGCCAGATACATTTGGTACTTTAGACTAACGATTTTAAGGCTAAATCATTTTGAAACTCAATTACTTCTATTTCTGTTGCAGCGATGTCTGCGCCAAAGTTCTGCATAACACAAGTTGCAAACTGTTGGATATCAATTTCCATAAAGGGTGAAACAACAAACTGCGCTACTAAAGCCATTTCGTTGAAATCCTTAAAACGATTTTTGAAGTTATTCTTCAGGGTAGAAACTATTTCTACATGATATTTGCTGTCATAGGGTTCTAATGGATTTTGAGATATTTTTTCTGAAAGAATAGGAAAATGCTTGGCATCACTGTTAATTAGGTTTTGTTCCCAAAACTCCAGCTTTTTGATAAATGCTTTTATATCAGAAATCATTTCTGTTAGTTCTTTGTCTCTCTCCTGAAGTTGCAAATTAAGTTCGTTTAATTTCTCTGCAATGTCCACGAGAAAACCAAAATCTCTAAGCCAGATTGAATTTTCTAGTTCCGGAGTCGGTTCACCGCGTTGTTTGAAAAATTGAACTATGCCAGATAGGACATCATTAAAACGTTTCAGCACCCGTCCTCTACTTAACCATCGGACTTCAGAGTGAAGGAGTAGGTCCCCGTATTGACAGTTTTGAATAATCTTCTTTGTAACGCTTGAGCTCTAATCTTGTTCACAATTTTTACCACCATAACGTTGTTTAGTTTCAGGAAATTTCCACATAATGCTTGCTGATGGATAATGCAGTGGTAACAGAGATATTGCGGAAAAGTTTCATCTTTACGACATAACACCACCAGATCCTTATCACAACCCACCATAGCTGGAGCGCCATCGGTTGTCAAGCCTACTATTTTAGATATTGAAATTTTCTCGGAAGAAATAATATTTTTTAAATGAGAAAACAACTCCTGTCCAGTGTCCTTTCAGTGAAATAAACTTCTTTAATCGTAAAATCACTAAAAACCATCCTGACGAACACAGCCATCTGGGCAGTGTCAACGACATCTGTTGATTCATCCAGTTGAAGTGAAAAATAAACACAGTTATCTAAGTCAGTTCTTTGTAAAAAAATATCATTGCTCATTACTTCTACACGTCTCATCACTGTATTAGCAGAAAGTTGCATAGATTTTATAGCTGAAATTATCTCGTCTTTATTTCTAAAGTTGGCAAATAACGAATCAGCAGCTTCTAAAAACGCCTGTTTTATCATTTCCCTGTCTTCATATGGTTTCTTTTTTTGTGCAATTATCTGGGACACACGGTACGATGCTTCAGTTGCAGCCTTATTATATTGATTGTTGTCCAATTAACTGCTTTTTTAACTGTTTCAGTTTGTCCTTTCTGGCGGCAGAATGTAGTGGGAATGATTTTTCAAAATTAAAATGTACAGTTTTATGATGTCTCTCAATATTTCCTTTTTTAGCAACGGAGACCGAAGTATTACATAACAAACACACATTTTTATCTTTAACTTCTGTAAAAAAGTATTGTTCTTCCCATTCCGAATGAAAGTGGTAGGTCTTTACCTTCTTACAACTGCTTGCCATAATATTATTTTTTGTTGTTCTCTACTAACCCAACCGCTGGACGTTGGTTACGCGTTCAGTTTTAAACTATGCGCAATGTCGCCGCGCCGTGCGTATTTATCCCGTTCAAAGCAATCCTGATCGTTCTCGAACACTAACGCGCTGGTCCGGCTGGTCGGTTCCAGCCGATTCTAACTTGATGGCGTCAGCGGCAGATCGCTCACCGCAACGTTGCCGCTGTTTATGTTTAATATTATGACAATTAGAGTTTTTTGTGGAATTTTCGGAAGCTTCTCTGATTTTTGCAGTTTGTATTTTTTAAATTAAAATCGTTGTGAGAGCTACCAGAATTGCCTCCGCGAGCTACCGGTAGCTCGCGATCGACAGGTTGGCGACCACTGCAATAGACTGTCGACCTATAAGAACCTCTGTAAAAAGCTGCTCTATATTAATAAAATTAGTTGATATAAACCTCTCCTTAAACTTATTTTTTATTGCTTAAAGAACACCACCTCCCCGACTAAATTCACTAGTATTCACATTTCGATCACATCTGAAAATCACATAGTCCCGTAAACCGAGTTCAGCATCAGATATACCACTATGAAGCCACGTCTCGACAAGCAAAATCAAATCAGATCGTCTACATTTAGTGTTTTGATTTTAGAGCTACTTATTGTACACCTCTAACATATTTAATAAAAACCTCTTCACCTTTATTTTTCCTACTGGCATATTCATTATTGACTTTTTTGCAGTTAGCCAATTGCAATGGTGTCATGTCCATATCAATAAATATTCAAATTCTTCTTATTTTTAAGGACTAACAACGAATCATCCTGATTGCGAAAAGTAACTCTAAGAGGACAGGCCCCATTTTTGTTACGTTTTCCAAATCTAACACATTTAACAATTTATAAATCCACATTGGTTACTTCCTTAATAGGTTGTAGATCATCACCAGGGCCGCCGAGAGCCAGGCCGGGCCCCAGGACATCTCTCTAGATCGGGCCCCGTGACAAGCTCTTCAAACAAAAACTTTTTCTCTTCTACTTGAATTGCTTTTTCTAAAAAAGGTCCAAAACCCACC